>CM033641.1:75584901-75642561 GCA_019512145.1 Engystomops pustulosus | reverse complement strand
CCATTGTCATGTCATCTAATGTCCTTTACCCAGTTACATTTGAAAAATCTACCCCATGTATGTATCTGATTACATGAAATCACAGCATGCCTGCATGGACTACTAGTTCTCCCCATGCCTCCAAGCATTCATGCTTTTTCATGTGATCAGATACATACATGAGGTTGATGTTGCAAATTAAACTTATATATATATATATATATATATATATATATATATATATATATATATGGCCAGCCCCTCCCATCTACTCCTACCCATGTCCCATTCTTCTTCTCAGCATTCAGCACTTAATGCCATGTGACCATCCATTGTCATGTCATCTAATGTCCTTTACCCAGTTACATTTGAAAAACTACCCATGTATGCTACTTCCTTTTTCCCCCTCCCCCTGATTGACACTGACCCACACTTCTTACCATAGCATGCCACCGCGCTACTTTTGTTGGCCACACCTAGTATCTCCCCCATGCACCCTCCAAGTTTCATATAATGCCGCTTTTCCATCCCTTCGCGCGGATCCCATGACTAAAACCTACCCATGCACGGCTCCTGCCATGTTGCAAATTCCCACCCCAACCCTTAGGTATGTCGACCCTCCATTTTTTTTGGTGTTCAGTTGTCATGTCATCTAATGTCCTTTACCCAGTTACATTTGAAAAATCTACCCCATGTATGTATCTGATTACATGAAATCACAGCATGCCTGCATGGACTACTAGTTCTCCCCATGCCTCCAAGCATGCATGCTTTTTCATGTGATCAGATACATACATGAGGTTGATGTTGCAAATTAAACTGGGTAAAGGACCTTAGATGACATCACCCTGGTCCCATGACATGAATTGCCAAATCTTTCTCAATGTTCCACACAGCTGTATTTCCTTGCAGTAGACCTATCAATCATTAACAAAGAGACATGGCAATGCAAGTAAAATGTAATATGCAGACTCCACTTGTGTCATTGGACTCATATGAGTCTAGTTACTGGCGTATAAGTTTACAAACTGATTTTTTTAACATTGGCTATGGAAAGGGACCATTTATGTAATGACAATGCTATTTATCTTAGTCTTTTTAAGTATATTTATGTTTGTGGTGCTTAATATAATGCCAGGTTTTCTTTGACAACAAACCTCCCAAACCGATCTTGTACTCCCGAGAGGACTGTGGCAACATTAATTATGATCTTTTTCTTATTTTTTATCTTCCCCGTTCAAATATTCTCAACATGTAATGCATACTGAAAATATAATGCGAAACATCAAGTATGTGTCCCCAAAGCCCATCCTTGCCACCTCCTCCTTATTGAGCTACCTGTAGTATAACTGGCTACAGCTGAAATCTCCTCCTTTAGGAGTACAACAGCACAAACCTTGAGAAACTCTGGCTATCCCAATAGTATATCTGGTAACCATGTCAAAATAGACAATGGGGCACATTTACTTGCCCGTCCTGACAAGTTCCCCGAAAGTGAATTGTCTGACCAGAATACACTCTGACGCAATTCACAAGAGTGTGCCCAATTGTTGCATGTTCACTTCCCCGCTCTGGTCCGCCAGAGTTCACCTTCCCTTTTCGGTGTAGTAAGTGCGACACAATTGGAAAGTTAAATCACGCTGTCTCAATTGTAATCAGTCGATCATCCGACGGCCTGCCCTCCAATTTCTTTAGTGTTCCAAATAAAGAATCCTCACAATGCATGAACTCTACTTACTTGTAAATTAGGGTTCATCTATTAGGCACTGATATTATTCCCTTTTCTGTAGACTTATATGAGAATTAATTTCTTCTTCTACTTAAATTCTGGAGGGATGCCTATTTTTAACTGTACTTCAAGCAATGCTGAAAAATATTTATGGCACATAAAAACCTGCACAAAATAAGCATATCTCCAAAATACATTTAAGCGGATATCCCTTGAATAATTTATTGGCAGAAGTATAGGGGTGGTCAACAATGAAAAGGGCTGCTTTCTTTCCAAGATATACCCGTCTACAGGTTTATGTGCAGTATATGAAAGGTCTTTTATCAGACGGGCAAAGTATTGCTTGGAACTTTGTAAGCTGTTTCTGTCTGCATTGGAGAATTAAGTTGCTCAGTAAAAGAACCTTTCCTATTTCTACTACGTCCCCCTGTCCGCTCAACTCCTGACAAACCTCTACGAGTTGATTTTAGTTTTCAATCAGCCAAAATGTATAGGAGAGCAGACAATATGGCATCACTTTGATATGCAATACTAACAACTGGGTTATCAAGAAAGTCATAAAAGCACATCATTATAACATAGGGGGTCAATGCTTATAAATTATGAAAACTTATCTAATTTGTATCTTTCACTCTGTAAGACATCGCACATTCCTGTAAAGTACATTTTAGCCTCCAAGCTCATCACACCAGAACAGCTCAAAGACGAGTATCGCTCCAGACTCCCCTACAACTCAACATACAAAAATACATAAATGCAGTTTCCTAGATAATTTGCTCTACAGGGCGAATCCCAACCCTCCCCCCCTCCCCACAACGATGTCATTAAAAATATATACAATGTCCCCCAAACTATGTATAGCAGTTGTAGCATAACAGCCCACTTTGATAAACAGTATATGTATCTTTTTAATTGACAAGTTCTGCCACCTTTTATAGAAGTTATATTGATCTAGAATATCATTGTGCGTACATAAATACATCACAGAACAAAGCACAACACATATCATACAAACCGGAATCAGGGTCTCTATATAACATATAACTATGTAACTGCATAGGCTGTTTCCTCAATGCTGGGGCTCAATAACCAGGTTTTCTCCTGAGGGCAAGAAGTGGGATATATATAATTAGTCACTAACAGCACTTATCCCAGAGTCAGACTGAGATGTTTTACAGACACCCCACAAACCAATTTTTCCGAACCCAACTATTTATGATAGCCATCACAGCTATGACCTGACCAGTCCCTAAGGGTCATGATAGGAAATAGCTTCCCTTATATGACGTTTCATCTAAGACTGATGTCTTCAGGCAGAAGATAAACTCAGTAATTGGTTATCAGTCTAAATTGAAGTGAATCCCCCAGATGCAATTAATTGACCGATACCCGGGAGCCTTGGTTTTCGCCGCAATGATATTTCTGGAAGGAAGAGGAGCCCTCTCTCCCTGCTCTAATCCTCACCTATGATGTACAGGTTTCTACTGCCATCAGACACTACAAGAACCCAAAACTGTGCACTGAGACTTCAGTGTAAAACTTTATGATAAGGTTTCCTTTTACGCGTCACTGATCCTTAAGTTCTAACTATAATAACTAAATGAGGTCATGACAGAATCTCTAAGAAGTAAAGGGCATCGATCCAGTAGCGCGCATGGGCAGTTCATTTCAAAACGTAGCCAAAAAAAATGTAATTCGTTTAACCCAAGGAGCATGAAAAGAGAGATTTTCCAATCACTGGTTTTGTGAAGATGTGTTGTAGTGGCAACTCTTTATACCCTTCAACACTAGATAGTGAACATGACTGAACCAGGGACAAAACCAATTTCCAACACGTAGTGCACCTTATATACATGACATCGCCGCAAATGCATATTTTAGCATTAAGGTTTGTGAAAAAGAAAGAACCTTTAGTGATATACAAATACAAGCAAGACACACTCTTATACTCTCACTACAGGGCTGTGATCTGCTATTGACTTTTACTAGTAAATCTTTGATTTGGTCAGTAAGCTATGAGGTCCAGGAGAAAAATCGCTACGGGGTAACTCTGGTGGGCAATGGTGACTTAATGTGATCATCTCCATTATACCCGACTCCTCAAGGATTGGTGTGATCAGTCGACAGATCTGAAGAAGTAACAAACAGGGAAGAAAGGACGGGCCGTGCACAAACGCAAACCACATCTCTCAGTGAACCAAAAAGCAACTTGAAGCGAAGATTTAAATTGGTTGTATAACCAGCGAGAGTTAAACATACTGAAGTCAAAGCTCTCCCCAGAATGCCTCTTCTGCCGTATGCACTAGGCGCTCAGAGAGGAGGTGTCTGACTAGTCTTCGTACCATCAATTTAACAGCAAAGTGGCATTTCTCTGGTGAACTGTAACCTTGACTTCAATACCTGACATATCCTTTACCAGTATACAAAAAAATTTAACGACTAAATCTCATCTTACAAGTTGATTTACTGGAGTGTGGCAGATTGCTGTCGCTATGGCAAAGTAATGCCGAGTATTAGCTGATATCTCCATGAAGTAGTTTTTGTTTCTTTTTATAGAACAGAAAGTCCAGAAAATTACTGATCAATGAGAGTGTATATTAAATGTAATGGAGGGTGGCACAGAGTTCAGCGCTCGAGTTCAAACGCGTCATCCGTGGCTAAAAATGTCACTGTCTGCTGTAAACTGCTGGTCCATGGTCATCGTAACTGCC
Organism: Engystomops pustulosus; assembly: GCA_019512145.1. NCBI lineage: Eukaryota > Metazoa > Chordata > Amphibia > Anura > Leptodactylidae > Engystomops > Engystomops pustulosus. The sequence continues at coordinate 75,638,142 of CM033641.1, read as the reverse complement.
TCTCCTTGTGCCTTGTGACGTGATGTCCTATCACAGCAGAAGGTGCATTCGGAGGCAGGGAGAGAGCATCGGACATTCGACCGACTAAGCTCCCACCGCTCTGTGATTCTTACATCTCACGTAAAGTTACACTTATTCTTGGCTGGGTCTTACCTTTCGCTTTGTCATAAAATAAACCAGGGTACCGGATACGCGTTTATCTGTTAGACAAACATTGGCATTTTTTACTGCAGTGGCTATATGACCATCAGTAACTGTGAACTTTATACATACAATTACATGGGCACCAGTCCTATGTTGATGACTAAAATGACATTTTTCATAGCCCTAATCCCCAGACATCTCTCTAGACCCCAAACCCGCCCTAACATTAGTAAAAATCAAATCCAGATGGTGATTAGTGTGTGTCAATGGCACCTCCATTCAATGGAAACACATATGACAACACCAGCGAGGGCACACACAAATGGTTTTCCCTATTTGTGTTTCAGTACTTTTTCCCTTATCCAACTGAAGAAAACTTATTTGCGCCTATTTCCCCAGATACTTTCATTGAAATCCTCCTTCGTATGAAGTTTTAAAGGACACCCACTTTTTAGCACACTTACAGTTCTTTATTGAGCATAGACCACAACACAATGTCCATTGTACAAAGCATCAGTAGTTGGCGCTGGCTGACAAGTCCACTCACGTGCTTGTTCCCCGTCTCTAGTGTTAAGGTTCTGCTCATTTGGAGTCAGTGAAGCAGTCACTGATAACAGGGATTATGAAAAAAATCTGTGTATCCTGTTCTTAATAATGATCCAACATGCTGGTATCAACCCAGATAATTAGGCCTGTGTATAACGCAACTGAGTCATGAACGAGTCCACATGACATGCACAGTAAGTAACACCAAATTAGGCACTATGTATAGTAGAGAGTGAATTCCTCTACATATGATTAGTGTCTGCAGAAACTTAGTCAGTCCCTGCATAAAGAGAGAGCTTGGATCTTTATTTCCCCTCTGACCTGGCCTTAAACCACTTGTGCCTTTCTACACTTCACTGCATGTATTTTACTTGTCATCATAAGGGAACCATTAAGATCTATCGCTGTGCATTATTCTTCCTGCTGTACACAGTCCCCTGACTCACAGAACGTATAGTTCACCATTCACTAGGGTTAAATCCGTTAAATTGAGAGAAATTGTAACTGGCTTTGTCATGTTATAGTCCGAAGAGGGACGCATTCCTGAAACGCTTCACTTTGGACTCTATATGATTCTTATATTTAGATAGCATTATGAAATCTTTCATTGTATATTCATTTAGCTGTTTTTAATTAATCATTTTATCCTCAATAAATGTCCATTGGCCTTATGTACTGGTGTGAGTAGAATCATTAATCAGTGCCCCACCTATAGCCCACCCATATATTTTTGTTCTTGGCTAATTACCCCGGTCATCTTCTGATGGTACCGGTTATTATAGGAGTCAGTGGAGCTGCAGCAACATCCGGACACGAGGGACCATCCCTTTGGACATTACACTGCATACCACCAAGTGGTAAAACAGGTGGCAGTATGCTTTACAGACACAACACTTGCTACCTTGACCGGTATCACACGAGGCGCGTCCTCCTGTTCTCTTATTTATACTTTTATTACACATCCTCCATGGGGCCGCGGATTATGTGATCACATACATACATGGAGTAAAAATGTAACATGACCTTAGATGACATCACCCTGATCGCATGAGGTGCCCAATGATGTAACAGAGCTCTTTCTTAATGTTCTACACAGCAGCATGTCCTAATAGAGACCTGTCAATCATGAACAAGGAGGTGTTACAGTGAACACTGGATATGCTGGACCCCATTACTACAATTACACTCACATCAGGGACTTGCATATAAGTTTACAAACTGATTTTTTAACATAACAGTCATGGAAAGGAACCATTTAGGGTAGGGATAAGGGCAATACTTTTTAATCATAGTTTTTCATGAAAGCATAATTGTAAAGCTACAGTGATTTTACCAAATTATTACTTGTGATTGCCCCTTTGTGCGGTTGATCCCATTTCTTTCCAAAGTTATGGTATTTTCAGTTATGAAAGTGTTTGATAAAAATCTTTCTCACCAGAGGTGAAGTGGGCAGAGACTAATGTCTGTCGGTCTATGCCCCCAGGCTGAGGCAAGTTAGCTTGCCAACAGTTCCCATGATGCCCTGTGTTCTCACTCAAAGTAATTTAACATTAAATCCATTCAGTTTTCCACAAGTGAATCCGCTGAACTCTGCACACTGCACATACAGGGTGTATATGGTGACCAGCCTGGCAGCTTCTATCACATGGAGGAGCAGGAAACATGTAATAAGCGGTAGAGATCTTTAGTACACCAGTTACATGCAGCCTGTGCCTGTAACCCTGTAACTAAGGGTTAATAGCTTATCTGTACAGAGCTGACACTGCACAGAGCTGGTAGAGGGGAGCAGCATGAGGTGCAGAGAGAGACAGAGAAAGTTCTGTAGAATCACAGACTGGGATAGAGGGACTGAAAGGGGACAGAGAGATCTTTTACCTCACTATTATGTGCAGGAAACATCTACATTCACTGTCTTGCATACATCAAGCTCTACTTCATACACTGTCACAGGATCTCCTCCTCTGTGAGCAGGGAGCACCAGCTCCTCCCCTACCATGAAACCGACTCAGAAACAAAGTGTAAACAAAGTACAGATTCATAGGGCTTATCAGCAGATGGAGAAGGGGCTGTTATTGCAGCACTGAGGTAATCTGAGGGGGATAGCAAGGAAACTGATGCATATAGGTAACAAAGATAATAGGCAAAGTTGTAGAGCTATTGATTTGTGGAACAAAAAAAACCTTTACAGTTACAGTATTTATTTTGAGTGTGTTTGAGTGTGTTAATTTGCATGGCAGGTTCTCTTTAAACCAGCTGTCATGTTTTTAAAAGGATATTATCAACTAAACATTCACATTTAATTAATCTACTATATACAAACATTTCTTCAATAGGATGTTATTAGAATAATATCCCCTTTGTGAAGAAAATTTCCCATAAAAATGTTATTAGAATAATATCCCCTTTGTGAAGAAAATTTCCCATAAAAGGCGCCGTCCTCCTGTTCTCTTATTTATCTTTGTATACACATCCTCCATGGGGGCCGCTGTGATTTTATGTGATCACATACATACATGGAGTAAAAATGTAACATGACCTTAGATGACATCACCCTGATCGCATGAAGTGCCCAATGATGTACCAGAGCTCTTTCTTAATGTTCTACACAGCAGCATGTCCTAATAGAGATCCTATTGAAGGAATGTTTGTATATAGTAGATTAATAATGTAAATGTTTAAGTTGATAATATACCTTTTAAAAACACTGACAGTTTGCTGGTATAAAGAAGTACACCGGCATGCAAACTTAAACACTTTAAACACATCAAAATAAAACTTCAAGCAGTAAGCTAGTAAAGGTTGTTTTTTGTTTCCACAATCAATAAGCTCTACAAACTTTGGCCTATAATATAATCTCGTGTACCTATATCATCAGTATTCCTTGCTACCCCCCTCCAGATCTTACTCAGTGCTGGCAATAACGCCCTTCTCCATCGTGACTGATATTCTATCATGAATCTGCTCACTTTGTATTACACATTTGTGTTCTCTGAGTCGAGGTTTCAATGGTAGGGAGTGAGCTGGCTCCCTGCTCCATCAAGAGGAGTGAAGGTCCTTGTGACCAGTGTAAAATGAAAGTAGACAGCTTGATGTAGTAATACAAGACAGTGTCAATGACTATACATGTTTCCGCACAGTCAGAATAGTGAGGTAGAAAGATCTCTATCCTGTCCCCTTTCAGTCCCTCTAATCCAGTCCTGTGATTCTACAGAACTTCTCGTGATCTCTCTTGCACCCCAAGCTGCTAACCCGTCTACCAGCTGCATTGTGCAGGTCATGCCATTGTACAGATATAGCTATTAACCCTAGTGTACAGGTCTACAGGCACAGGCGGCATGTAACTGTGTATAAATTCTACATTCTAGTTTCTACGTATTCTATACTTTATTCAATGTTTCCATCGCCTCCATGTGAGTTAGAAGGAGCTGCCAGGCTGGTCACCATATATCTACCCTGTATGTCATGTTGTCAGTAGTTCAAGCGGATTCACTGTTGGAAAACTGAATTGGATTTTAATGTTAAATTACTTTGAAGTGAGACACAGGGCCATCGTGGGAACTGTCGGCAAGCTAACTTGCCTCAGCCGTGGGGCATAGACCAAAGACAGACATTAGTCTCTGCCCACTTCACCTCTGGTGAGAAAGATTTTTATCAAACACATTTCATAACGAAACATACCATAACTTTGGGAAAGAAATGGGATCAACCGCACAACGGGGCAATCAACAAGTAATAATTTGGTAAAATCAACTAAGCGCTTTACAATTATGCTTTTATGAAAAACTATGATTAAAAGTATTGCCCTTATCCCTACCCTAAATGAGTTCTTTCCATGGCTGCTATGAAAAAATCAGTTTTAAACTTATATGCAAGTCCCTGATGTGTATGTGACAATTGTAATTGTATAATTGTGCTGGGTCCAGCATATTCCAGTGTTCACTGTAACAGCCTCCTTGTTTCAATTATGACAGGTCTCTATATAGGGAAACATTCTGCTGTGTAGAACATTAAGAAAGGCTCTGGTACATCATTGGCACTTCGTGCGATCAGGGTGATGTCATCTAAGGTCAATGTACATTTTTACCTCCAGTTATGTATGTAGCACATAAAATCACAGCGGCCCCCATGGAGGAATGTAGTATCAAAGATAAATATAGAACCAGGGAGGACGGCGCCGAGTCGTTTTACAGTCGTCTTAATGTAGCAGCGGAATTGGTAGTAAAGCTAATACTGCTCACACTTGGTTAACCATTCCATTGGTGGGATGCAGTGTAATGTTCCAAAAGGGATGGTCCTTCTCGTGTCCGAATGTTCCCTGCAGCTCATCTGGCTCCTAGTGAATGCTACCTGGTACATCAAAAGATGGACCTTGTGCATAACATGGTAATAGCTCAAGAACAATCATAAGTATAGGGGGAACTTATGGTTTGCGGGCACTGATTAACTGATTCTATACATCCCAGTACATACGGCAATGGGCGACATTTATGAGGATAAAATGATAATTAAAAACAGCTAAATGAATATACAATGAAAAATAGTTACAGTAATCTTGACAATTATATAAGATGCATTATAGAGTCCAAAAGTGAAGCGTTTTGTGGGGATGTTTTTCTCCTCTTCTGACTATACATGACAAGCACCATTTTGACAACTTTCTTCAGATTTTAACTTGATTATACTCCATGTGAATGAAACTATACGCTTCCTGATGAGTTCAGGGAGACTTGTGTAACCGGAAAGAATATATGACAAGTCGATAGATCATTACTGGTTCCCTTATGATGACAATAACATTACCTGCAGTGAAGTAGTAGACAAAGCTCTACCAAGTGGGTTAGGCACAAGGTACAGAAGGATAAAACAGATCCAAAGCTCTCATCTTTCATGCAGTGACTGACTAAGTTTCTGCAGACAACTATCAGAATGTAGTATAAGAGGAATACATCATACCTATACATAGCTGCCTACATTTTGTATAATCATTACTGTGCATAGTAATAGTGAGAGATGCATGAACTCAGTGGTATACCACACCCCCCCCCCCCCCCCCTCCGGCCTAATTAGCTTGGGCGTGATACCAGCATGTTGGAATTCTATTATAATAGAACAGGATCACAGATTTTATTTTCATATCCGCATTCTATCAGTGACTGTCACATTCACTGCATCCACAAATTAGCAAACCTTAACACATGAGAGACCAAGGGAAACAAGCCGTGAGTGTGACTGTCTACCAGTCGGCCATCCTACGGATGTTTGTACAAAGTACATGTGTGGTTGTGGTCTATGCTCAAGATAAGAATTTAAGTGGTGCTAAAAGTGGGGTTCTTGAAAACTCATAGAAAGGAGGTTTAATGAAACAGTAAGTGGACAATTATGCAAATAAGTTTTTCCAGAATAGGGATAAAGAGAAAAGTACTGAAAAAAAGGGAAAAATCCATCTGGTGTGTTTGCCTTGTGGTTTTGATTATTTGTTAAGCTGAATTGATGAATGTGCCATGCACACACGTATCCACATCTGGATTTTTACTAATTTTAGGGGTGGTGGGGGTATAGAGATGACGGGGGAAATGGGCTATGAACAGATATTGTACGGTGTGTACCAATCAATCATAGGCTGGTGCACCATGTATTTTTATGTATAAAGTTTCACAGATTTGATGTGCATCATCAGGCACTGCAGTAAAATGCCAGTCGTGTTGTCAAAGATAAACGCTATCCGTTCACCCTGGTTTTATTATTGAAAACAAGGTAGCCTCCGCATCAGAAAATTTACTTTGAAGTGAGATGTAAATGGTGTAGGAAGTCAAGAGCGGGAGAGCTAGCGCTGAATACTTGCTCTCCCTGCCTCAGAAATGAACCTTAATGCTGTTATGGACAACGCACACTGGTACATAGGAGAGGCGTTACTGCAGACCATGGACCAGCAGTGTACAGCTCAGCACATAGACATTTTTAGCCAAGGCAGAGTCTTGACTCACGCTACATACTCACACCACCATTACATAATTACACTCTCATTTCAAAGTAAATTATTCTGTTCGTCGACTTTCGTTCTATAAAAATAACAGTAAAACTACTCATGTCAGGATATCAGACTTAAATACGGGCATGTATTCTTTCATAGCGTCAGCAGATCATGCCATCACTCCAGTAAATTCACTTTAAGATGAGATATCAAATTATTTGTATACTGTAAAGATAGTTCAGTTTTGAAGTTCAGTTTCTTTCACCTAAAATGCCCACTGTTGCTGTTAATTGAGCTATACAGAGACAATCAGAATACCGCCTCTCCGAGGGCCTGTGCATGAGGAGAGAGGCATTCTGACGGGAGAGCTTGACTTCAGTAGGTATTACGATCTCCGTATGGTTTATACAACAATTTACATCCACTCAAGATTGACTTATTCTGGATCATGAGAGTGTGGTTGGCTTGTGTGCAACAGGCAGTCCTTTTCCCGTTTTGTTGACTTCTTTTCATCTGTCAGTAATACTGATCACCAATCCGTGAGGATGTTGGTAGTATTTGGTGATGATCACATCTTATGTCACCATTGGCCAGCACAGATACACCCAAATAATCCCCTGTCACCTCATATTGTGACTGACCACAATCAAGATTTTCCCAGTATAAGTTAATGGCAGACTGTACTCATGTCTTCTGCACACCTGATGACAGAGAGATATAGATGTGTGTCGTATCTTCTTGTATTCTCGTAAATTTACATCACTAAATGTTTTTTTTTCGTTTGCCATATTATAAAGCTGAGATCTGCATTGCGGCAATGCATGGAGCTAGAGGATGCATAGGTGAATTTTTCCCTGGTTTCATTGTTCCATATAGTGTGAGGATAAAAAGTTCCACTACAGCAGGTTCCTAACACCATATTTTCACCAAAACCCAGTGATGGATCATACAATCTCAATCGTCATGCATCTGTAGATTTTAAACACACTACATTTTTTGGCTACAGTTTTTTGAATGACCGCCTGCCCGTACGGAGCGATTGGTGACCCTGTTACTCTTTAGTGCACTACTGTGCATGACACTCATTTAGTTATTAGTTTAGAACATTTACGGAGCAGTGCCGTGAAAAACCTTATCAAAATTTTTCATGAAGCTCCAATGCACATTGGGATCTTGTGTGTCTGATGCGCAGTAAGATATACCTGTTACATCACGTGAGGATTGAGCAGCAGGGAAGTCGGACTCCTTCCTCCACAGAATTATCATTTGCGGATCGAAAAACCAAGGCTCCGTCGCGTGTATCGGCCACGTGTAATTGCATCTGTGGGGATTCACATTAATTTGAACCCAATGGTATATCTGAGTTTATTTGCTGCCTGAAGGGACTCAGTCTTAGATGGAACTGTTATATAAGGGAAGTCTATTTCCTATCATGACCCTTAGGTGACTGGTCATGTCATAGCATGTGATGGTATCATTATAATAGTGGTGTCGGAAAAATTGGTTTGTGTGGTGTCTGTACATCTCAGTTCTGACTCCTGAGAATAAGTGCTTTTAGTGATAATTATTTAATTTGCAACTCTTTTGTGCCATCAGTGAGAAAACCGGGTTATTGAGCCTCCAGCAATTGAAGTTGAAACAAGCCCTTGCAATTATCATCATGTTATATGTATATAGAGAACCAACTGATTCCGAGTTTGTATGTATATATGTGCTTGGTCTGTGATGTATTTATGTATACACAATGATAATTCTTAGATCAATATAACTTCTTATAAAATGTGTGGCATTATCTGTCAATTTACAAAGATACTATACCATGTTTTTATCAAAGTGGGCTGTATGTAAACTGCTATACATAGTTTGTGGGGACATTTTATAATATATTTATGAACCTATGTATAGGGCGGTGGGGGTGGAGGGGTTTGGAATTCATACTGTTAGAGATACTCGTCGCTTTTGAGCGTGTCTGTGTGAGTGAGCTTGAAGCTAAAATGTACTTCAGGAAATGTGATGTCTTACTCGAGTGAAAGATAAACAAAATTAGATAAGTTTCAATACATTATAAGCATCTTGCACCCCATATTTATAAATTAGTGCTTTTATCATTTCTTGATAACCCAGTTGTTCAGTATTTGCATATCAAAGTGATGCAATATGCTTGGCTCTATCATTTTGGGTCTGTATAATGAAAATCTCTACAAATCAATTTCTGTAGAGTTTGTGTCAGTGAAGTTTGAGGCATGGGACACATAGTAGAAAGTAGGAAGTGTTCTTTATATGAGCAAACTAAATCTTCTACCAAGTCAGATCGAAACATGCTTTACAAGTTCCCACAGCAATACTTTGCGCCGTACTGATAAAAGATCTTTCATATACTGCAACTACAACCTGTAGACACCGATCTGGAACAGAAAGCAGACCCTTTTTCATTGTTTGACCACCCCTATTTAACTTCTGCAATAAAATTTTATTCAATGTGATATCGCCTTAAATGTATTTTGAGATATTTGCACTTATTGTTGTACAGGTTATTTTATGGTACATAAATATAGTTTCAGGAACATTGCTGAATTACAGTTAAAAATAGGTATCTCCTCTCAATGAATTTTAAGTAGAAGAGAAATGTAATTCATTCTTAATAACATCTAACAGTTATAAGGGGCTAAAGTTATTCAGAATGCCTAATAGAGTGAACCATTAAATTTAGCAAGGTCAGATAATTCAATCATTTGCTGAGGACTCTTTATTGTGAACACTAATCGCTAAAAATGACAACCAAAATTTTACATGTATGAAAAACAACTGCAGTAGAAATCCTGCTAGGATACACATTGGTTAATAACCAAGATATTGGGGCTTATTTAACTCAAGGGTCAAGCATTAGCCGCAATTTGTCAGATTCTGAACGTTTTAGGGTGATTTGCACGACGGTGACAGTTTTAATAAGGGCATTGTGTCCGCACAGTATATGGATTGTGCGGAAGCTGCGTCTTGCTATTATGGACAAGAAATTGGAGGGCAGGCCTATCGGATGATCCGACCTGATTCAAATTGAGCACGTTACGGGATTTTAACTTTCCACTTGGTATCGCCACTTACTACAACCGCAAAATGAAGTAGGTGAACTTGTCGGACCAGAGCGGGAAAGTGGAACATGACACAACTATGCGGCACACAAAGTCTTGGTGAAATTGGCGTCAGAGTGTATTTGGTAAAGACATCACTTCGGTGGAACTTGTCAGTACGACTGTGGCACAGTAAAATGTGTCCACTTGTCTATTTATGACATGGTTTACCAGAATACTTTGGATTAGCCGAGTTTGCTCATGTTTGTGCTGGTACTCCATTAAAGGAGTGATGATTAGTCTGTAGCCAGTTATACTACAGATAGATCTATATAGAGGATCGGTGGAAATGGATGGGCTTTGGGACACAATTGATGTGTGCATTATACTTTTCAGCTATTGCATACATGTTGAGGAGAAATATTGACGGAAGATAAAAAATAAGAAAAAGATCATATTAATGTTGACACAGTCCCATCTCTGGGAGTACACAGATCGGTTTGGGTTTGTTGTCAAAGAAAACCTGACATTTATATAAGCCCACCTAGTAAATAAATACTTTAATAAAGGACTAAGAATAAATAGTATTGTATTATCATAAATTCGGTCATCCTTTCCATGTAGCTCCAATGTAAAGAAAAATCAGTTTGTCAACCTATACGCAAGTCACTAAGACTCATGTGAGTCCAATTGACCACTAAGTGCAGATCCATGCATATTACTTTTACCTTGCATTGGCCCTGCCCTTTGTTAATGATTAGATGGTATCTTATTCTGCTAGGGAATACACATGCTGTGGAAATTGAGAAAGATTTGGCATTCATGTTATGTGGAACCAGGATGATTGTCATCTATAGTTGCCTTGCAGGCAATGCTGTGATTTCATGCTGTGGATTTCATTAATCAGCATACCATTACATGGGGGTATATTTTATCAAATGTATTAAACTGGGCGTCATTAGATGACATGACAATAGGTCACATGACATTAATGTGCTGAAGAATGGAACAGAAGAAATTGGTACATGGGTAGGTAGTAGATGGGAAGGTGGCTGTGCAACCAGGTACCCATCAGAGCTCTTTCTTAATGTTCTACACAGCAGCATGTCCTAATAGAGACCTGTCAATCATGAACAAGGAGGTGTTACAGTGAACACTGGATATGCTGGACCCCATTACTACAATTACACTCACATCAGGGACTTGCATATAAGTTTACAAACTGATTTTTTAACATAACAGTCATGGAAAGGAACCATTTAGGGTAGGGATAAGGGCAATACTTTTTAATCATAGTTTTTCATGAAAGCATAATTGTAAAGCTACAGTGATTTTACCAAATTATTACTTGTGATTGCCCCTTTGTGCGGTTGATCCCATTTCTTTCCAAAGTTATGGTATTTTCAGTTATGAAAGTGTTTGATAAAAATCTTTCTCACCAGAGGTGAAGTGGGCAGAGACTAATGTCTGTCGGTCTATGCCCCCAGGCTGAGGCAAGTTAGCTTGCCAACAGTTCCCATGATGCCCTGTGTTCTCACTCAAAGTAATTTAACATTAAATCCATTCAGTTTTCCACAAGTGAATCCGCTGAACTCTGCACACTGCACATACAGGGTGTATATGGTGACCAGCCTGGCAGCTTCTATCACATGGAGGAGCAGGAAACATGTAATAAGCGGTAGAGATCTTTAGTACACCAGTTACATGCAGCCTGTGCCTGTAACCCTGTAACTAAGGGTTAATAGCTTATCTGTACAGAGCTGACACTGCACAGAGCTGGTAGAGGGGAGCAGCATGAGGTGCAGAGAGAGACAGAGAAAGTTCTGTAGAATCACAGACTGGGATAGAGGGACTGAAAGGGGACAGAGAGATCTTTTACCTCACTATTATGTGCAGGAAACATCTACATTCACTGTCTTGCATACATCAAGCTCTACTTCATACACTGTCACAGGATCTCCTCCTCTGTGAGCAGGGAGCACCAGCTCCTCCCCTACCATGAAACCGACTCAGAAACAAAGTGTAAACAAAGTACAGATTCATAGGGCTTATCAGCAGATGGAGAAGGGGCTGTTATTGCAGCACTGAGGTAATCTGAGGGGGATAGCAAGGAAACTGATGCATATAGGTAACAAAGATAATAGGCAAAGTTGTAGAGCTATTGATTTGTGGAACAAAAAAAACCTTTACAGTTACAGTATTTATTTTGAGTGTGTTTGAGTGTGTTAATTTGCATGGCAGGTTCTCTTTAAACCAGCTGTCATGTTTTTAAAAGGATATTATCAACTAAACATTCACATTTAATTAATCTACTATATACAAACATTTCTTCAATAGGATGTTATTAGAATAATATCCCCTTTGTGAAGAAAATTTCCCATAAAAATGTTATTAGAATAATATCCCCTTTGTGAAGAAAATTTCCCATAAAAGGCGCCGTCCTCCTGTTCTCTTATTTATCTTTGTATACACATCCTCCATGGGGGCCGCTGTGATTTTATGTGATCACATACATACATGGAGTAAAAATGTAACATGACCTTAGATGACATCACCCTGATCGCATGAAGTGCCCAATGATGTACCAGAGCTCTTTCTTAATGTTCTACACAGCAGCATGTCCTAATAGAGATGCCTAGCTGGTCACCATAAATACACCCATAGTATGTGCACCAATGCTGATGCAGAGTTCAGACGACGTTCAAAACTGGTTGACTTTGGAAAACTAGAATGCGATTTAAAGTGATTAAATTACTTTGAAGATGAGACACAAGGGCTCATGCGGGAACCTGTTAGAGCAACTAACTTGCCTCAGCCTGGGGGACATAGACGCACAACAGACATAGTCTCTGCCCACTTCACCTCTGGTGAGAAAGATTTTTATCAAACACTTTCATAACGAACATACCATAACTTTGGAAAGAAATGGGATCAACCGCACAAAGGGGCAATCAACAAGTAATAATTTGGTAAAATCAATAGGCTTTACAATTATGCTTTTATGAAACTATGATTAAAAGTATTGCCCCTTATCCCTACCCTAAAATAGGTTCATTTCCATGAAGCTGTTTATGTAAACTAAATCAGATTGTTAAACTTATATGCAAGTCCACTGATGTGAGTGTCGTGCTGTAATTGATAGACCTTTGAATAGTAATGGTTTGCCGGCGTCCAGACATATCCAGTTGCCTTCACTGTAAACACTCCTTGTTGTCATGATGACAGGATGTTATTAGAATAATATCCCCTTTGTGAAGAAAATTTCCCATAAAATTAGCCTTATGGACCCATCAGAAAATGAAGACAGTTGTCCTTGGATACGACCACCTTTGCTGGTGTGATTGCACAAAGTAACAAAATTGTGTTTGCATATGAAATGTCCTGGAGTTAATGCATATCCCACATTATTGTTGTGTGGTAATGAAATCAGGTGGTAGATTACTATAGATTTCTTTTATATTATAAATATTATATTATAATATTATATAATAATATATATTACACATATTATTTTAACATAATTTTATGCATAATGTGAATAGTAACAAAATGTAAAGCCATCCCCAATTAAATTATGACAAATCTTCATTTTTTAAATTATTCAATATAAAAAAAAATCACATATAATGTATATAAAACTGAAAAACACTGACAAAAAAATACATGACATTACGCTCTGCCGATCCAATTGAGCATGACCAGTACATCTGGAAATCCAAAATAATGTGACTGGATAAATAATACTGCAGCTCGCAAACACATTGCTGAAATTCTGGCCATAGTGTAACAACCTCGGCGAATAGCTATTGTGTTGTAATCCAACTAATTCTTGCTAACAGACACGTTTCATTCACAAGATATTATCTTACCATTTATGTGCGAACTGATGAGATCTTCATCTGAAGAGTCTGCTTTGTTATCTTTTGTGCTTTCTCCTTGTTCAAGTAGTCTGTCTATCATGGCTATAATGCAATTTAGACTCTTCCCTACGTTGGCCCACACCCTGTCCTGAAAAGAACATAAGCATCAGAAAAGATACACCGAAAGCACACAAAACGCTTTGTGATACAGTAAATGCAGCTGAGGAACAATAGCATTGCACTGGGAAAACATTTCGTGAATGTATATTATATTAAAAAACTGAATTAAAATACTTGAACGAAAAGAAAAATTAGGTTAAGGTCTCACATACTTGGCAGAGTTACTAGCATTAAACCTTTATGTACTTTTCCATACGAAGAGGAACTTGGGCCTCATTATTGCACCATAATGGAGGTATTCACCACGGAAGGGTGACATAGTCCCAACCCCAACAACTACCTTGTTCTGGGACCATGGAGAAGCCCTGACTTTGACTTGGCTACTGGGGGCAGGCACTGTGACTATAAGCTACTGGGGAAGGCACTGTGTCTATTGGCTAATGGAAACAAGCACTGTGACTAATGGCTGTTGGGAGCTGCTGGTGTGACTATTAGCTACCCTGAGGCCTGTGCTGTGACTACTGGCAACTGTGGGGGCACAGTTACAATATTGGTGACTGTGAGTAAATATTAATATTGGTTACTGTATTTACTCTATTTAACTGTCTGTATGTCTAGCTTTTTAGCACACAGAGCCACACACATTTGATGAGTTCTGAAATATTATCTTTAATATGGCACAATGGAAGACCAAGGTGATTAAATCATTTAGCCCCCTTCAGTCTCTAAACTTACATAGTTACATCGTTTATATGGTAGAAAGCCAAATGTCTATCAAGCTCAACCAAGGAAGGGAAAGGATTGGTTGAGGAAAGGAAACTTGACTCATCTTAGGCAAAATATGACTCTTTTCAGCTCACTTTGATATGACTTTTAAGGAAAAAAATTACAGTTAAATAGCAAGATTTTACATAAAAAAGGGAATTCTAGAAAGGACATTTCATTCCCTGGCTGAGGGTGCTAGTAGTTTGTCTGGTAAAATCTGGTGACAAAGTCCTTTTAGAGTAAATTTACATAATGTAACTTTTCAATAACAGAAAGTGAGGAAGATTTTAGGAAAGGTCATTACTTGATGCTGGGGCCACTTTAGAATGACAAAAAACATGTGACATGTTCACTTTAAAATACAGAAGGGTTAGGCTTCACCTCATTCCATGACACATGAGTAATAGAGAAAACCAAACAGATAATGTAAAGTAAACAAAAGGACATAATAATGTATGCAGTAGATTAAGCTGTCAATTAATTTTGATTGTCTTTTCTTAGAAAACAGTACATGGCATCCTAGTACACAACATAAACACTATTAACAAGAAGCGGGATGAAATCTCCCTATGTGGTTTACCTTTACATCAAGAACTCTAATGAATCATAGAAACTTCAATTACAACAGCTAAAATTAGTCTTCCCACATTCACGCTGGTCTTTAAAACAATGTTCCTCTACGGTATTATTATTTTACACAATTATACACAAGTTAAACAGTTATCTCAGCAGTTTACAATTCATTTTGCTTTCGTACTTTCTGAATGTGCTGGTTGGCTGTGAATGGAAATGTATTGTTCTTGTTTAGGTGCTTGATGAAGATATTACAATTATGGTGCCTCTCTTGGCAGACATAATATGCCAGGCACATTAACAACACTAATCTTAACCCACCTGCAGTGTATGAACGCGGCTCCAGGTCCCCAGAGGGAACATTTACAATTTAGAAAAATATGATCTATAGTCTATTAATTGCACCAATTTCCCAGCACATATAGACCACCTGGAAGTAATGATGGACTCAAGAGTGGAACTACTATTTATTAGTAAAAAAATGATATATCGTACCCTATAAATGTGTGCTTTTCACAGATCCAGTAGTCCAGGGGTCAGCAACCTTTTTGGCTGAGAGAGCCATGAACACCACATATTTTAAAATGTTATTCCGTAAGAGCCCTACAGTATTCACATGCCCCCCAGTAGATAGGTAGCCCCAGCACACACCTCCAGTAGATAGGTAGCCCCAGCACATACCTCCAGTTGATAGGTAGCCCCAGCACATGACCCGCCAGTAGATTGGTAGCCACAGCACATGCCCCCCAGCCAGCTCCTCATCCCTCTCACGCTCTTCTCTTTGACCCAGGCTTAGACAATGGAAGTGATGGGGCCTGGGTCACACAAGGAATGTAGGCAACGGTAAAAATGCTGCCTGTGTCCAGTGATCAGTCTAAGAGACACACAGCAGCCATCACTATTTATTAAAGATCTGTCTGAGAGCCAGAGGCAGCCAACAAAAGAGCCACATCTGGCTCCCGAGCCATAGGTTCCCTACCCCTGCAGTAGTCCATTGTTTGTCATTGATGTGTGAGGTCTGACTAGACCCCGATGACAGTATAAGAGATTGCTCAAGGATGGGTAGTAGTAGGACAAGCCATGAGTTTTTCATCGTGGACCCATACGCGGGGCCATAGTAACAATGGCCATGTGTATAGGCCTATAAAAATACACAACAACTTTTCTATGGAGGAGGTCTTAGGTTGTGTTCAAATCGGTGTCTGAGGCTTCGATGTGGATCGATACAATCCATTGGAAAAAGATTAAACATTGCAAAATATATTCAGTATTAACCAAAAATTGCAGAGGTAGGTGGTTTTTCTTGGAAACTATGGTTAGATAGTGCTCATAATAAAGAATTGGTGAACATTAATTGGGCACAAGCTATTTAACAGGAAATGGTAACACTTGGTTGTCAATTTATTCATACATTACCAGAAGTTATGAGGATGACACAATGTAGAGATGCTCTAGATGTGGAGAATGCAAAAAAGTGTATATTAACTTGTTTATAACAAATCCTGCTTATATTGAGGTATGAACCATTTCTCACTCTTAATTCTTTATTGCTATTATTGCTACAGAGTGCTCGCCTAGAATTAGAAGAAAAGGCTGTTCTCACGAACCGTACCAAACCTATCGATTGAGCTTGCCTGGCACGGCCATTCACCTCCATTTAAAAGACATGGGGCCCGGCACTGAATTCTCTTTTATGTATTTTCCAGCACCAACCACTAAGGGAGGCTCAGTTCATATATATTTTTCAGCTTCTAATAAGTTCATTGGTAGCTGTACATATTCATTGGCGTTGAGCGAACCTCATTAATGACTGCTGAAAACGGATTGAGGTCGAGGAGCTTTCCATGTTTTGCAAAGGAAATTACACCTGGCCCATTCTCTTGTCCTTAGGGACACCGAGTACAATCACTTTTTAAGAAGGTTGGCCATGATACCTCATGTTTTTTTTAGGATATTCTGCTCTGCTTTCTTGACATTTAAAGTCAAGTTCCTTGGATCAGGAAAGACATTTACCTATTCAGCCAGTGTTTCTGTCCATAAAATGTCTGCACTTGGCCACATGTGATCCTAAATGTCCATGACCAATCTACCTTCCAGGACCTTAATATTGTATTCATAAATACTACCAGAAGGTCCTGAATGTTAGAGCGGTTATGGACATTTAGAGATCACATGACGCTCCTGGCCATTATATGGACCGAAAAGTCTGTCTGACTTTACATTTCAAGAAAGTGGTGCTGCACTTTTATTAGATGTATATTGGTAAGCTACCTAAAATTTGATCCCCAACAGATTACAGATAACTTGATGTAAAGTGGCCACTAAGCAGGCAGCTTACCCTTATTCAGCTTGGGTTTAGAGTGCCAAACATATTGAGCTGAGCTCCGCCCATTGTGTCAGGGAGAAAACCAAGAGTAAATATGGCTTGGGTTGAGAAGCATGAGTCCAGATGAGCCCCAGTCACAAGTGCATTGTGTCTGGTGAAGCCGAGTCTGTTGTGGATACAGGCGAACTATGTAGTAAAGTGAGTTGTCCTAGGCAGTATTAATGCACCAGAGGCTCATGTGGACCCATCTCATCGAACCGTTGAAGTTTTAAACTTGGTTTTCTTTTCGACTTTGCAACAGGTGAGCTCAACATGTTGAGGATCCTAGACCCCAGTTATATAAAGTTTTCTTTAAAACATATATATTCTGAGAAATCCTCTCTCCTTAAAAGCATATCTATTCTAAGAAACTTATATCCATTTATTAATAAAATGTGGGTGGAATAGAACTTTACATCTACTGTAGTAACACATCCAAATAGGATAAGATTTTCTATATTATCATAAATGTTTGCATAATTTTCCTTCATGAATTGATATCTAGGCTCAAGGAGCTACTTCTATTAAAATATAAAGAGTTTTGCAGGAAATCTATACATTAAATGGTGACTGTATTATAATAGGATAGAAATCCAATGTCCACAAGCAATTCAGGGAGATGAAGCTGAATTACTTACCCATTCTTCCTCATCGTATTCGGAGTGGTGAGGGATGGAGTCTTGTCTGCTTATGGGGTGAGCATTGTCCTGGCCCTGGTAATCATTTTCGGTCGGGCTATTTTGGGGGTCTGTTAGCTTCTTGTTTGCACAGCCTGGCCGTGCTGTGTAAAGGGCTAGCAGAGCATTGCTGACTAACTGATCTTTAAAGGAATGAACAAATAACTCCGTCTGCAAAGCAAAAAAGCAAAACAAGCATTAAAAAACTGTATATCATGTAAAGTATCTGTTATCTGGCACATTGCCAAGATGGTTAATCAAAAGCTCATACTAGAGTGCCTCATCCATAACAGTCCAACATGTCATAAAATATCATTTGTTAGCAGGTTAAACAGTTATGTTTTAGTGTACTATTTAGGGCAGAGTCAAGGCTCATAAGTTACATAAGAAAAATAGATTTAGAATAATTCAGCTTTAAAGACTGCCATTAACATTTCACTTAACAATTTTACAATCCAGATGGGATTGTGTAAACTGTCATATGGATTAAAATAAAATGTCAGTCTGGATCCTACTCAGAAAATCATTGTTTTGTGTTACAGCTTGAGTTGGAAATGGTGATAAGGTAGAGTACAAGTGGCCTAGACAATGGCCCTTGTGTCTTTTTGTCTACTTATTGGGCGAGATTAATTAAGACTGGTGCACTGTGCCTCTCAGTAATTCTGGCACAGCACTCATATGCTGTATTGAAATCTACACCAAGTCCGGCCTGGCATAGAGTTTAGCTATAACCTGTGCTTGTAGTAGAGTTAATTTAACTATTGTGCACTGCCAAAAACAAGTAGCATGCAGGGTATAAAAAAAGAAAAAAAAAATCGCAATCTTGGCTGCGAGCCAGGAAATGTGACTTTTTCATTCCTTGATTGCCAGGAAACCACCGTACAAAGCTCATCCATTAAACATTCTTAAAAATAACTTTCAAACACATTTATTCAAGCCCCCACAGCTCCCTATCCAATGCTGATGTGAATTCACGTCTCCTGCCTGATAGATCCCTCCCTCTCCCAGCATGGAGGTGACGTCACGTCATAGGCATGAATAATTAGCAGCACGGAGCACTGAATATTTTGTCCCCTCACTGTGGATGGCTAATTCTAAGTATTTTTTCCAGGCAATCCTGGAAGACAACACCGCCAGGATTGGCATAAAGAAGAGTGTAGTTTTTTTTTAAACTTAATGGGAGTTTTCCTTTAAAGGAAAGAAATCTACCATCAAAACTGCACTAAAATTCAATCACATTTGTATAATTTTGGAGGATGTCCCCTTTTCTGCAAATCATGCCCCTTTCACACACTATTCTGTTTTACTAGTTGTAATAGTTTTGTAAAAACTGTCTTAAATGCTTACTTAACATGGATTGAATTTTTTGTTGCAATTATGACTGGATTTATAAATCTGCCACACTTAGGTTTTCGTGAACCTAATTGTGCTACCCAATTACTGGGAATGACTGTCCCTAGAAATGGAAGTTTCTTATAATTGCCCTGTTAAAAAAAAAGCCTTAACCCCCTCCCATCACAAATCTGTATGACCATGCCCTAGCTAACAATGCCTCATGCAGCCAAGACATATGCTGTACATTTAAAGGATCGCACTCACTGAAGCTGCAGCAGAGCAGCAGCAGCCAAATTTTAATTCTTTGGATAAGCCCTTTCAGGCCATTTAATCAATAATACTGTGCTATCACCAGGTCCCTTTCACTTCAAAGGAAGCCTACCATGAGGAATCTACCATCAGAAGTAGATCTGATGGTAGATTCTTCCTTTCTGCCCCTGTCCTAATCTGTAATTTTACAATCGTGGAACCTAACCTAAATTGTTAAGACGTTAACAACCTTAGCCCCCTTAGCCCCCAGTAGCGAGGCTACTTCACGTCCCAGTAGACTCTGCAGTTAATTTACATATTACTAAAATACATTTTTTTAACAAGTTAGGTTAGGTTCCAGGGTTATTAAATTAAGGACTACAGACAGGAGGAATCTAACATCAGATCTAATTCCTAGTTTCCTCATGGTAGCTTTTCTTTACGGACTTGTAATAAAGATATGGCACATTCTCTTAACAAATGATATCTACTGACAAATAGCTGAATAGTTGTCTCCTTCTAGGAATCTCAGTAAGAGAGCAGATTGACAAGACAAGTTATTCATGTTTGAGTGATAGCAGATATCTTGATATAAAATCCCCGATAATATACATTTTATGAAACACATCAATTTCTATGTCTTTGTAGAACATAAAAATGACTTCTACAAAATTATCTTGGAATGGTAAAAAGTTACCATAGGAAAGCAGATTATTGCTACAAACGCTTTTAATTGGGATAATTCATCCTAATTATCTGTAAACCTAAACCAAACTTAATGTGCAATATGAGGTCTTCCATTGTTATTGCAGGCTTATCTCGAGCCATGAAAACAGAATTAGCTGGCAGATAACGGGATACAGATGTAGCAGACATCAATTTGTCTCTCAACTAGGAGGGATTTTATCACACTGTATTGTTAATGCAGCATTGTAACTGGAAGAAAGATAACGCCAAGGATATGCATATCATAGAGAAGACCACACCATGGACTTCTTACAGAATTGTGCTTCACATTCACGTATGTGTCTACATTTTGCCCCATGTAAAAGGGCTTAGATGTCTTTTTACAGCTAAATAACATAGAATTGTGTTACTTGGTCAAACTTGATGGACTTAAGTCTTCTTTTTATCCCTTCTTACTACACAACCACTTTTTCAGATCAAAAAGATTCATTTACTGTCTACAAAAAAGTACAACAGATTCATTAAGACTGCAAGAAGAGAAGAAAACGCTGCCTGTGGTAAGATTTTAACAATCTGAAAGGATAAAAATTAGGTTCTGTACTCATTACCAGTATCTATTTTTCCATTTTAAACAATTCATGACAATATCTAAAATTTTAATGCAGGGAAGCAAGTAGCTATATAAACCCATGTTCTACCTTTCACTAGTCCGATTAACAAAGTACATGTATTATATTAAACCTTATTCATGGTCTATACGAGGACTACATACAACCAAAAGTGGCTTGGAAAGGCAGCCTGCTTAAGGAGATATATTCTTTCTCTTTATTATGTTGTTGGCCTTTTAGTTTCCTACTCTGCATTGTTGAGGAGCAAAAACTCCAAATTACTGGATGGGACTAGTTTGGTTAAAGAACATCTACCATCATTTTAGTGGTGGTAGATGTGTCCTAGTATGTTCCTGAGGAGCGATGTTCTTCTTTTATTATAACTTTATATCCCAAGATCACAGATATATAAAAGTTATGCAAATCAGCCTGTCACCCGATTGCCTCAGGGAGCCAAGTATTTTAATGTATGCACACCCACCTGTAGCGCTAGCGGCACTGCACAGTTTGCACCCACCCCTACTAGCGCTATGGGAGGACTACATGCATTAAAATACTAGGCTCCCTGAGAAGCTCGGGTGATGTAACCTGAGTGCCCCAGGCTAATTTGCATAACTTTAATAACTCTTATTTCTGAGATAGAAACATATAGAGTTATAATAAAAGAAGTCCTGAGGAACGATGTTCCTAAGGAACTTCTTACTAGGATACATCTCCCATCACTAAACTGACGGTAGATGTCCTTTAAATGCTGATTTACATCACAAGGCTTGTTGTTATAGTAGTTATAGAGGCCTAGAGGTAAGTCAAATGTTTTTTGCTATGGCTATGGAGGGATGAATTGAGATAAAGATGTATTTTAGTTGAGAGATAAAGATGGTTGGAGAAAAGATGTAGAGTGGTTAGTATCTTTAGGGAAATGTACCATTGTTCTATGCAAAGTGTGTTAAAAATGTTAAACATATTTTATGCACAAAACTGAAATTTACACCGGCATCTAGCAGGAATTGCCTCTATTGGACACATCAACACTCCAGCTTTTGTGATGTTAGGTCCTGGGTTCAAGTCCCAACCAGGTCAACATCCGCAAAGAGTTTGTATGTTCTCTCCGTGGTTGTGTGGGTTTCCACCGGGTTCTCCGGTTTCCTTCCACACTCCAAAACATACTGGTAGGTTGATTCGATTGTGAGCACCATGGGGACAAGGTCTGATTTGGCAAGCTTTGTGCAGCTCTACATAATTTGTGTGCGCTATATAAAGAATTATTATTATTTAGAACGGTAATATAATGGTGTGTCCTTGAATATTGACATTCCCTTCCTAAAAGACAACAGTGTATAAATGAAACATTCTCTGAGTTGTGTTATGCCTTGAAATCACTCCAAGCTATAAAGATCCAATGCTGTGCGTAGTATTGCAGAGGTATAGGCTTCACAGGCCATCTGTCTACATAGACGTCTTTCTTCTGCATCCAATTTGTGTCGGGCTGGTTTCTAAGGGAATAACTTCCCAAGCAGTTGTTGTTCTTTTAAGTTAGTCCCAATAAATGTCAAAATCAAAAACCATGTAAATAAATAATGTGCTTGAAGCATTATGCAAGGTAAGGACACCTGCACTGCCACAGCTGCACTGCAGCCCCTCCCTTAAAGCTCACATCAAAGTTCTATCACATGAAATGGTTAAATTGTTTTACATTTTAAACTACAGAAAAAAAATGACTAAACTGCAACTTATTTCGGAAAAGATGTCGGTTAGGATCTGTTGTTTGGTTAAAAGCTACAGCACAACTTGTTAACAATAGCAATACAGATCCATTTGGCTAACTGTACCCATTTCACATGTTTGTGTTATGTGTAGAGATGAGCGGACTCAACGTGTAGTTTTGAGTGTGTTCCTCTCAATTTGGGGATTTTAGAGACAATGGCCACTTGTTAGGGGTGTCAACATGCTGGATTGGCTGCTCAGCAGCCTATCAGCAACATGTTCGGGTTGGGAGGAATGCGCCGAATGCCGAACAAAAACCTACACTTGAGGTTGGCTCACCTCTAGTTATGCATAGTTGTCTTTGTAGATTTGCATGCAGATTTTTTTTTTCTTGCATGATATTAAAGTTTGTTTGTAGAACACATGCAGATTTTTACAAACCCATAGACTTCCGGGTAAATAAAAAAGGCACACACGAAAATCAAATCAAAGGCGCAGTAGAAAAGTTGAAAGATCATTCATTTGTTCTATGTATTGCACAACAATTTTCCCTCTAAAAAAACGCAATGTCACATATTTTTCAAATCACATTAACTATGATGACACTAAAATATTACAGTGAGTCCAAGAGGAGATCCATGCAGAAAAACTATGCATAATAAGCAACATGTGCGGTTAGAGAAGTCAACTACAGGCTTGTTTCAGATAAGCGCATTTACATTCTGTATTACATCCATGTTATGGTATCTGTAATGTGGTCTAGGCACAGTGCCAATAATAATCTGTTATGTTGTTACCAGGTTTGTTTGATTTTTAACCAACCCTTTAACCCTGTCTTTAGGCCAAACGGATCAAAGATTACCCATAATACCCGAAATACATATTCTAACTGTAATATATGAACAAGTTCCAAGATATCATACTGGGCCATTACACACAGGTGCTTTAGTTTAGTTTATCATTGTAGTAGATACCATCAATAAAGGTGCATGTATACTTTTGTCCAGTGACCACGTAAAACAGCTTAAAGTATTTGTCGAGGTATACCATATTTTTCAGACTATAAGGCGCACAAAAAATAATTTGATTTTCTGAGAAATCAAAGGTGCGCCTTATAGTCCAGTGCACCTTATATATGAACTGTACTTACAGACAACAGCTGCCTTGAACTTTGCACAGGTCTGCCACCTGCTTGTCATTCCTCCTTATAATCACGGTGCGCCTTATATATGAACCTAGATGTCTTAACAGGCATTTATTGATGGTGCACCTTATAATCCGGTGCGCCTATAGACAGTGATATCACAACCACAGCTGCACGCCTACTACAGCCTGAAACTAATGCTGTAGCAGACAGGTAGAAGTGGTTGGGACAGCACTGATGGCCTCTTTATATAAAATCTAACATACCCGTACCTTTGGTTTCATAGGAAACAAAAACATCCATGGAGTAAAGAGGTTTTTGACCAATTTTATCAGTCCAATTTCCTTGTCAAGTACAGCAAATATACCAATAGTCCACATGTATATTAAATTTTTAAATGCAATGACTGTTACTATGCTTCCATTTCCCATTTCTTTTTGCTTTCTCTATTTCATAGGGCCAATTCAGAAGTCAACTAGCAGTAAAAACTGTTACTCCATTTGCTCACATTTTAGTGCTGTGTTTGCAGTACAATTGCTGCTGAGTGGAAAAGCAAGGGAAAAAAAATCACTTTCAGATGAAACAAAACAAAAAAAGGGATATTCTGGCTTAAAAGAACATTATCGTCAACTTGCTTCTCTGCAACAATTATTAGCATTAGAAAAGGAAGGACGCGGCGCTGCAATAAAATAACTCAATTTAATAACAGAATCTGCCGCTTCTGAAAGCCTGCAATCTTACTTTCAAAAACACCTTTAAAAGCAGGAAATAAAGATACAGAAAATGTTAAATTGCTTTTTTCAAAGGAATTAGCTGTTTGCTATTGCTTTGCCTTGGCATTTTGAAGTCTATCTTTCAAAGTGAGTACTGTATATTCTGTAATGTAGTGAATGTCATCCTGTACATTTAATAAAAGGGAAGCGTTAGGAGGGAGCCTATTTTTGATACATTGCATGGCAGATTTGGATCTCACCGTTTCGGAGAGTGCTTTTAAAGAATTTTTGAGGCTGTCGGCAGAACGATGTCTTGCTGAATTAAGCAGGAGGTCTGTATGGCTTGATATAAGAGGTTGCAGGTGATTGATGTTGCTTAAAATTTCTTTCGCCTTTGCAGTGTTCTCAGGTGAATAGTAAATACATTGGTACCCAGTGCTGGAAAACAGAAATGCAGATTTCTATTAAGGGGCAAAAAAATATTATCAGATTCCTTAACTGAGAACTGAATAGTCAATTTAGGAAATAAAGGAAACACGAGGAAATTGATTTCCTGCTCCGCAGCAAATGGCAGCATATTTATCTATAAGAATTCAACACCAATCATTATTTTGAAGTATAGCACCCAAGAAACCACAAATGCGTTATATGTGAAGAGTTGAAACCAATTTATTTGCTAGCTAAGCTTCATAAAAATAAGTACTGCAAGTTGTAGGTTTATGCACTTAAATAGAGATATTTGAAAACCGTCTTTTTGCTGAGCATTGCTAAAAATAAATGGACCAGAATTCCCTACTAAAATAAAGAAATAGTAAGTACTTGGTGCAAATGTTCTAGAACTGCTTCTTTGGAAAATCACAAATGTTGGTATATGTTTCAACAATAAAAAAAAGCAATAACTATGCAAAAATTCAAAAATGAGACCAACAACACTGGTTGTATTGTATTGGTCTCAGACATACTTAATTTGGCCTCCCTGTTCTACACCATGGTGGGGGGGGGGGGGGGGGATGCGCTGGGGCCTCTTGATATATTTGAGGACCTCACAATTCTACTTCAGGTTCAGCCTTACGTAGAACTGCGCTACAACCTTTGCCTTTTCCTGGTGCAAGCTATAGCTACTGTGCAGGGCAAGAACAGCCCCTGCCAGTCCACCCTGCAGGTGGAATTATCTGTTAAGCAAAACTCCCAGGTGTCGTCCATCCTACGAACCTACGAAATCAATTAAATACTGTAGGTTCTCAATTTAGAGCAAGCTTTCTGTAGTTGAATCTACATAGCATCATATATCATCCAACTGCATATATCATACATTGTTATGCTCCATGATGGGGATAGGAAGACTCTGTTGATTTTTATCATTCCATCACCCAGTACTATCAGACTTCCTTGAGTTTACAGTGGCAATTACAGCACACACCTATCCTTCTCTCTTTGAATTAGGCCGAAGCACACAAATGTGTGCAGCCTGTGGCAATGGACCTGTATGAGGGCGCAATCCCACGGACTGCACATAATGTATGAAAAAAAGAGTCCTTGCATTATACCGATGTATGATTCAAGGATTTCCTGTTTGCCAGCACTGTAACAGTTAATACAGTGGTGGCACGGAAAGCCCTTGCATCAACGTTTGTGTGCATTCAGTCTTAGGCTTGAAAATATTCTGGTCAAAATGAGAGATTTGAAGCAGAATAAGAACAGATAGTTGGCACATTTTGCAGCCAACTGAACTTCAACGGCAACTAGAGTGGCAACTCACGAAGCCACTTTACATTACTACTCCGTAAGCTGCCAGCTGGCACTGCTTTAGAGTTCTTTTTATAGATGCAACATACAAATGTGATTTTGTGTCTAGACATCTTTTCACTTAGTGCAGTAAATGAACTGTGCTACCTCGGCAGATGACTGTATATTCAGATTTAATCAGATAACTTGCAAGAAACGCAAAAGATGTGACAAATCTCAATTTGTTCATATGGAAAAATGTTTTAGGTATAATGGCTGAAAATTTCTAGAGCTTTTGAACTGATCACTATGGAGTGGTATCTCGTGCATTTTGGCTGTGCTGTGATTAATATAATGTGATAATACTATAAGAAGCTATTTCTTCCACACGTTGACATGTAGGCATCTCCATATGACATGTATATTAGGTCAAAAATTAGAATTAGAAATATGTATTCATTACTTTTTTATTTTGAGAGCAAATGACAATTCTTTTATTGGACATCTAGATGCAATACACAAAATTTTACCATATGCCTTGGAACATCTGATAGGGCAAAGTTTCATATTTCCCGGAGCGACGCTATACTCCAAATCCAATTATAACAGACATAAATAATTACTTTTAAAGTATTAGATAGGGACAGATTCGCTTACCTCTGGGCCAGAAAATGTGCTCAATCATTGCCTGTCGACCTTCACCATTCCATTTACAGGCACACAGAAAGACATGCTTAATGGTTGTGCCAAATGACCTTAAGGTCATGCATATGGATGAGGAGCCTCAATGTTCTGGTACAGTTCCTTATTATCCCTTGTAGTCACATTGAGGGTTACTGTCATACACAAAAAATGTGAATCCCTTTGTATAATATTGGAGCGAGGACCTTTATGACATCACTAATCACTATTATGTCTCTGTATAAATGGAGCTGGTAGAGTCTCATAGATGGAAACCTAAGGCAGCGTGCATAGGCTACAAATGGGGTTCTATGGTAAGATAATGGGGGCCATTTACTAAGGGCCCGATCCGCGTTTTCCCGACGTGTTACCAGAACCTGCATTGCCACCGGTTTTTGGCACACGCGATCGGATTGTGGCAAAGGTTACTCACAGCCTGGTATAGGTAGCTTCAGGCTGGTCATGGATGGCTGCTTCTGCAGCAGGGTTCAGAGGCAGGCCCTTGTATAGCTCAGGGTCCTGCAGCAACAGGCTGTGTGCAAAGAATTGTGCTGCTCCTCAGCACTCCCAGGAAAGGAACTGAACTTTCTGCACCAAAGGTTTATATAACCTTTGGGAATGTCCAGCTCATTATCCAACCAGCACCTTTGTACAATATCATAATAACAAGGCATTTAATTGGTCAATAATGATGCATTCATTCCCAGGCAGATTTTATACAGGTGCATTACCACTTGATCAGGCGCAGAGATTCCTATAAGATGTATAGGGTATAAGTCGTTATGCTAGATAGGTTCAGATGTTGTCAGTTACACAATCCCAGGAAAATGAGAAACTCTGGATCGTCATGACCTCAACCTATTCCCCATTGGCTACCAGGGAGAAATTGTGCCCATAAAGTCTGTCTATTATTATTGCAACAGGCTTTAGGGAGCCCCATTGGAACATGCCATAAAAATAGCTGTAGACGTTTGTACAAGTTGTTTCATTATCTGTGAGACATTCTCAATTTATATAACTACATTATATAAAAAGATATATATTTATATGTGTGTGTATATAACAGGACAGCAATTTACAATTCACATCTCTTAATAGATTTCATTACAGGTTCTATCACTGATGACATTGTTTATAAAGTTATCCACAGACGCAGACAAATACAGAAAAGACAATAAAGACGAAAATTATTGTTCAGTTTAGAAAATGTTTAGGAAAGTGGACTCATCCCTGTTCCTTCTTCCTTTGTGTAACAGTCATCATGTTCACGTATCACACTTTCCCTGTATGACATGAGTGTGACAAAACTCTGTACAGGTGGTCCCCTACTTAAGAACACCTGACTTCCATACGACCCCTAGTTACAAACGGACCTCTGGATTTTGGTAATTTACTGTACTTTAGTCCTAGGCTACAATAAACAGTTATAACAGTTATCAATGGTGCCTGTAATGAAGATTTATTGATAATCCTGATTCTTATGACAACCCAACATTTTTAAAATCCAATTGTCACAGAGACCAAAAAAGTTCTGGCTGGGATTACAATGATAAAATATACAGTTCCGACTTACATACAAATTCAACTTAAGAACAAACATCCAGACCCTATCTTGTATGTAACCCGGGGACCGCCTGTACCATTCTTGCCATAACTTCAGTCAGTGTTAATCATATCAAAGTCATAAAAGCCGAAAAAATAACAATCTGTATGAAACGTAATAAAATATACTACGGCAAAGGAACCCACTTCAGTTGTTGTTCAAGGAACGACAGATTCCTTGATAATATAGTTACCTCTTTAAAACTAAATTTTTATATTGACATAATCTGGGTAATTATGAATAGTATTGGGACATGAAAAAAATATTCCTGTTTCCTGGTGTATTGGGTAACAAATGCCGATTTTTGGATTGTGAATAATCGGCCAGCCCGCCCTTAAGCCACATCAAAGTCCTATCACATGAAAGGTTACGGGGGTTTACAGGTTAACTACAGAAAAAAAAGACTAACTGCAACTATTTCGAAAAGTTATCGGGTTAGGATCTGTTGTTGGTTAAAAGCTACAGCACAACGTGTCAACAATAGCAATACGATCCAATTAGGCTAACTGTACCCATTTCACCCATGTTTGGGTAGTGTGTAGAGATGAAAGCGGACTCCACGTGTAGTTTTTTGCGTGTGGTCCTCCTCCAATTTGGGGATTTTAGAGAACAATGGCCACGTTGTTATGGGTGTCAACATGCTGATTGGCTGCTCATCAGCCTATCAGCAACATTTCGGGTTGGAGGAATGCGCCGAATGCCGAACAAAAACCTACACTTGAGTGTCTCACCCTCTAGTTATGCATAGTTGTCTTTGTAGATTTGCAATGCAGATTTTTTTTTTTCTTGCATGATATTAAAGTTTGTTGTAAAACACATGCAGATTTTTACAAACCCATAGACTTTCCGGGTAAATAAAAGCACACAATAAACGCACAAATCAAATCAAAGGCGCGCAGTAAAAGTTGAAGATCATTCATTTGTTCTATGTATCGCACAACAATTTTTTCCCTCTAAAACCTCAATGTCACATATTTTTCAATCACATTAACTATGATGACACTAAAATATTACAGTGAGTCCAAGAAGATCCAATCCTGCAGAAAAACTATGCATAATAAGCCACATGTGCGGTTAGAGAGTCAACACAGGCTTGTTTCAGATAAGCTCGCATTTAACTTCTGTATTACATCCATGTATGGTATCTGTAAATGTGGTCTAGGCACAGTGCCAATAATAATCTGTTATGTTACTTACCAGGTTTGTTTGATTTTTAACCAACCCTTTACCCGTCTTTAGGCCAAACGGATCAAAGATTCCCATAATACCACAAAATACATATTCTAACTGTAATATATAACAGTTCTCAAGATATCATACGTCCATTACACACAGGTGCTTTAGTTAGTTTATCTATCATGTAGTAGATACCATCAAAGTGCGCATGTATACTTTGTCCATTACCACGTAAAACAGCATAAGATTTGTCGAGGTATACCATATTTTTCAGACTATAAGGCGCACAAAAAATAATTTGATTTTCTGAGAATCAAAGGTGCGCCTATAGTCCTGTGCACCTTATATATGAACTGACTTACGACAACACTGCAGCTTGCCTAACTTTGCACAGGTCTGTGCCACCGATGCTGTTCATTTCCTCCTAAATCATCACGTGCATAAACCGGGTCGCCTTTATATATGAATCTAACTTTTAAAACAGGCATTTATTTGATGGTGCACCTTATAATCCGGTGCGCCTATAGACAGTGATATCACACACAGCTGCAACTCTACTACACAGCCTGAAACTATGCTGTAGCAGACAGGCATAGAGTGGTTGGGGTACAGCACTGATGGCCTCTTTATGAAATCTAACATACCCGGTACCTTTGTTTTCATAGGAAACAAAAACATCCATGGAGTAAAGAGGTTTTTGACCAATTTTATCAGTCCAATTTCCTCTTGTCAATAGAATGAATATACCAATAGTAGTCCCATGTTATTTAAATTTTTTTAAATGCAATGACTGTTACTAATGCTTCATTTCCCATTTCTTTTGCTTTCTCTATTTTAAAGGGCCAATTCAGAAGTCAACAGCAGTAAAACTGTTACTTTTACTCCATTTGCTCACCATTTTAGTGCTGTGTTTGCAGTACAATTGCTGTCTGAGTGGAAAAGCAAGGGGAAAAAAAATCACTTTCAGATGAAAACAAAACAAAAAAAGGGATATTCTGTTTTAAAAAGACATTATCGTCAACTTGCTTCTCTGCACAACAATTATTAGCATTAAAAAGGAAGACGCGGCGCTGCAATAAAATACTCAATTTAATAACGAATCTGCCGCTTCTGAAAGCCTGCAATCTTACTTTCAAAACAAACCCTTTAAAAGCAGGAAATAAAGATAACAGAAAATGTTAATATGCTTTTTTTCAAAGGAATTAGCTGTTTGCTATTCTTTTCCTTGGCATTTTGAAGTCTATCTTTCAAATGGTACTATATGTATTCTGTAATGTAGTGATTGTCATCCTGTACATTTAATAAAAGAAGCGTTAGGAGGGAGCCTATTTTTGATACATTGCATGGCAGATTTTGGATCTCACCGTTTCGGAGAGTGCTTTTAAAAAATTTTTGAGGCTGTCGGCAGAACGATGTCTTGCTGAATTAAGCAGGAGGTCTGTATGGCTTGATATAAGAGGTTGCAGGTGATTGATGTTGCTTAAAATTTCTTTCGCCTTTGCACGTGTTCTCAGGTGAATAGTAATACATTGGTACCCGTGCTGGAAAACGAAATGCAGATTTCTATTAAGGGCAAAAAATATTATCAGATTCCTTAACTGAGAACCTGAATAGTCAATTTAGGAAATAAAGGAAACACGAGAAATTGATTTCCTGCTCCGCAGCAATGGCAGCATATTTATCTATAAGAATTCAACACCATCATTTTATTTGAAGTTAGCACCCAAGAAACCACAAATGCGTTATATGTGAAGTTGAAACCAATTTATTTATGTTGCTAGCTAAGCTTCATAAAATAAGTACTGCAAGTTGTAGGTTTATGCACTTAAATAGAGATATTTGAAACCGTCTTTTTTGCTGAGCAATTGCTAAAAATAAATGGACCAGATTCCCTACAAAATAAAGAATAGTAAGTACTTGGTGCAATGTTCTAGAACTGCTTCTATGGAAAATCACAAATGTTGTATATATTTCAACATTAAAAAAAAAAAATAACGATAAAAAATTCAAAAATAAGACCAACAACATTGGTTGTATTGTATTGGTCTCAGACATACTAATTTGGCCTCCCTGTTCTACCCCCTGGGGGGGGGGGAATCATCATGCGCTGGAGCCTCTTGATATATTTGAGCCTCACAATTCTACTTCAGGTTCAGCCCTACGTAGGAACTGCGCTACAACCTTTGCCTTTTCCTGGTGCAGGCTATAGCTACGGTGGCAGGCAAAGAACAGCCACCTGGGCATGTGAATTATCTGTTAAGCAAACTCCCAGTGCCACCTACGAACCTCAATCATTAAAGTAACTCGGTCAGGTGTCTCATCTTAGTCTTTAATGACATAGCGGCATTTCATACAATCTCAAACTGCTTTCAGTGCGACATTGTGCGTACTGCTGCGCATGATGGGACTAGCCAAGAGCTCTGTTGATGTTTATATAATTAAACCGATCACCCACTTAACGTATCAGACGTCCTTGAGTTTACAGTTGAAATTACAGCATCACACCTATTCTTCCTCTTTGAAATTAGGCCGAAGCACTAAATTGTTTGGCACCTGTGGCAATGGGAACCCCGTATGCGGTGCGCCATCCCATCGGACTGCAACCAATTAATGTATGAAATAGAGTCCTTGCATTTATCCGATATATGATTCAAGGACTTTCCTTCCTGTTTTGCTCACACTGTAATCAGTTAATACAGTGTTGGTCACGAAAAGTCCCTTGCATCAACGTTTGTTGTGCATTCAGGATCAGTAGACGCTTGAAAAATTATTCTGGTCAAAATGAGAGATTTGAAGCAGAATAAGAACCGCTAGTTGGCACATTTTGCAGCCAACTGAACTCAACGGCAACTAGAGTGGCAACTCCAAGCCACTTTACATTACTACTCCTCCTAAGCTGCCAGCTGGCACTGCTTTAGAGTTCTTTTTATGATGCAACATACAAATGTATTTTGTGTCTAGACATCTTTTCACTTAGTGCAGTAAATGAACTGTGCTAACCTCGGCAGATGACTGTATATTCAGATTTAATCAGATAACTTGCAAGAAACGCAAAGATGTGACAAATCTCATTTGTTCATAGGGAAAAATGTAAGGTATAATGGCTGAAATTTCCAGAGCTTTTGAACTGATCATCTATGAGTGGTGTCTCGAGCATTTTGGCTGTGCTGTGATTAATATAATGTGATAATACTATAGAGAAGCTATTTCTTCCCACACGTTGCCAATGTAGGCATCTCCATATGACATGTATATTAGGTCAAAATTAGGATTAGAAATATGTATTCATTACTTTTTTATTTTGAGAGCAAATGACAATTCTTTTATTGGAATCTAGATGCAATACACAAAATTTTACCATATGCCTTGGAACATCTGATAGGGCAAAGTTCTATTTCCAGCAGCTACTACTCCCATCCCAATTTATACCGCAACATAAATAATTACTTAAAGATTAGAAAGTGACAGATGCTACTCTGTGCCAGAAATGTGCTCAAATCCATTGTGACTTCCCTCCATTTACAGGCCACAAGAAAGCATGCCTAATGGTTGCCAAATGACCTTAAGGGCTCATGCATATGGATGAGGAGCCTCTATGTCTGGTAGTACAGTTCCTTATTACTGAGTCACATTGATTGTGTACTGTCATACACAAAAAATGTGAATCCCTTTGTATAATATTGGAGCGAGGACCTTTATGACATCACTAATCACTATTATGTCTCTGTATAAATGGAGCTGGTAGAATCTCATAGATGGAAACCTAAGGCAGCGTGCATAGGCTACAAATGGGGTTCTATGGAACATAAATGGGGGGTCATTTACTAAGGGCCCGATCCACGTTTTCCCACGTGTTACCAGAACCTGCATTGCCACGGTTTTTTGGCACAGCCGATCGGATTGTTGTGCATCGGCGCCGGGCATCACACCGACGGAAATCGGGGGCTGGCCGACGAAAACCGACAGATTCGGAGAAACCGCCGCATTTAAAAGAAAAAAAGGTGTCGTCGGGACACGCACTTACCTTCACCAAGTATAGCATTGTGAACTCCGGCGGGACTCGGGACTTCATCGCGCACCCGTCTTCCGTCAGCGCATACTGCAAGCGACACCTGGTGGACTTATAGGAACTACCCCTTATTGAATCGCCCTGAGGACCCCTAATCCATCCACCAGACCCGAATCCACCGGCATGATAACGCGCCACTTGGAAATCCGCGAATGGGCCTGGCTAAGTAAATCTAAATCTGCTCTTGTTCTCCAGACAGAGAATACGTGTCACTCTTAAGACTTCAATAAAGGGAAGAGTTCACTGTTCCGGGATGATGACAATGTGAATCAGATTGGCTTCATGCAATTACCCAGAAAGGGTAAGGTGTGGATCAGCAGCTCTCGCTCTGCCATTATACACAAAGAGAGGATCCTCCGAGGGCATCAATCAAAGGATTTGCCGCACATTGGAAAACCTTATAAAATGAGCCGATATATCATCATTTTTTAAAAGGCGTAGTGACATTTCAAAGTTAGACCAAACCTCGCAGCAATCAGAATGACAAAGGACCGTCATAGCCAAATGGAGAAAAATGAACAATTCCTTCTTATTTTCCATGGAAATAGCAGTATAAATTCTATAAAAAAAAATGTTTAAATGGCGTAAGAAAACACCCATGAAGCCAAAGAAAAACAATCAGTAAAGATGTGTCTAATATGATGAAGTACTGTATACATAACAATGGGATTTAGGGTGGGAAAGTCACAGGATTTATGACAAATAGGAAAGCACAAAGAGGAAAATATTGTATCATGTGGGTAGAACATATAATCAAGCTGTTTCATGGGGCAGTATTATAGTAGTTATATTCTTGTACATAGGGGGCAGTATTATAGTAGTTATATTCTTGTACATAGGGGCAGTATTATAGTAGTTATATTCTTGTACATAGGAGGCAGTATTATAGTAGTTATATTCTTGTACATAGGAGGCAGTATTATAGTAGTTATATTCCTGTACATAGGGGCAGTATTATAGTAGTTATATTCTTGTTACTAGGGCGCAGTATTATAGTAAGTTATATTCTTTGTACAATAGGGTAGGGCGCAAGTATTATAGTAGTTTATTTTCCTGTTACATTCGGGGGCGCAGAAGTATTATAGTAGTTATATTATTGTTACATAGGGCAGAGTATTCATAGTAGTTATATTCCTTGTACATAGGGGACAGTATTATAGTAACAGGCGTCCCCTTACTTAAGAAACTCGAACCTTACATTACAACCCCCTAGGTACAACCGGACATCTGGTGTTGGGTAATTTATCGTTACTTGTAGTCCTAGGCAGAATAAAAAGCTGTAACAGTACTCAACAGGAGTCTGTAATGAAGCTTTTTTTTAGGTGTTAATATTGATTCTTATGGACAAAGCCCAAACATTTTTTTAAAATCCAAAATTGTCACAGAGACCCAAAAAAAAGTTTTGTTCGGGATATTACAGTGATAAAATATAAAATATTAAGTTCCGATTGAACATACAAAACTCACTTAGACAACAAACCTACAGACCCTAGCTGTATGTAAACCCGGGAAGAATGGCCCTGAGGGTTTATTTATATTCTTGTACATCTAGGAGGCAGTATTATAGTAGTTATATTCTTGAATACATAGAGGGCAGTATTATAGTAGTTTATATTTCTTGTACATAGGGGCAGTATTATAGTAGTTATTTCTTGTTACATAGGTTGAGCGAGTTTATAGTAGATATTTTGTACATAGGGAAGGTAGCGTATTTATATTTTTTTCCTGTACATAGGGGCGCAGTATTAATAGTAGTAGTTATATTCTTTGATACATAGGAGGGCAGATATTATAGTAGTATATCTTTGTACACAGGAGCCAGTATATAGTAGTTATAATCTTGATACTAGGGGGCAGTATTATAGTAGTTATATTCTGTTACATAGGGAGCAGTATGTAGATTATATTCTTGTACCCATAGGGGGCGTATTATAGTAGGTTAATTCTGTAACATAGGGCGTAATTATAGTAGTTATATTTTGTACATAGGAGGCCGTTTTATAGTAGTTATATTATATTGTACATAGGAGGCAGTATGTATTATAGAGTTTATATTCTTTGACATAGAGGGAGGTATGAATTTGTATAGTAGTTTTATATTCTTGTACATAGGGTGGGCAGTTTAATATAGTAGTTATATTCCTGTCAATAGGAGGCGGATTATAGTATAGTTTATATTCTTGTATAACATTAGGTCTTGACATGGGTTGCAGTATTATGAAGTAGTTATATTCTTGTCAGAACGATAAGGGGCAGTAGATTATGTAGTTATTTCTTGGTATCACAGTGAGCGTAGATTATAGGTAGTATAATCTTGTTGGACATAGGGCGGGGCAGATTTATAAGTAGTTATTTCTTGTACATTAGGAGCAGTATTATAGCATTATATTCTTGTACTCGGGGGCCCAGTATTATAGTAGTTATATTTCTTGTTACATAGGGGGTAGTATTCTAGTAGTTATATTTCTTGTACATAGAGGGCAGTATATTAGTAGTGGTATCATCTTGTACAGGAGGAGTATTATAGTAGTATTATTTCTTGTAACATAGAGGGCAGTATATAGTAGTTATTGTACTAGAGCAGTATTATAGTAGTTATTTATTTTATTGTACAATAGGGGAGAAATATGTAGTTATATTGCTGTGTGACATAGTGGCAGTTTAGTAGTTTATGTAATGCTATAGTAGTTATATTCTTGTACATAGGGGGAGGAATTATAGTAGTTATATTCTTGTCTAGGCGGATATGAAGTATCTATAGTAGTATATATTTTACCATAGGGAGGGCAGTATATTAGCATTAGTATTATTATCTGTACATAGGGGCAGTATTATAGTAGTTATATTCCTGAATTAGGGTAGATTATAGTAAGGTTATATTCTTGTACAATAGGGGTAGGTATTTATATAGTGTTATATTCTTTTACATAGGGTGGATTGGTAGTATATAGTAGTTTATTTCTTGTAAATAGGGGTGCGGTGAGTATTATAGTAGTTATATTCTTGTACATAGGGGGCAGTATTATAGTAGTTATGATGTACCTTTGCTTATTTTTTGTCTCGTGTTTTTGTGGTTGTTATTTCGTGTTTCCATGTTTTCCACTTTATATATTTTTTAATAATAAGAAAAATTAAAGTTGTCTACGATGTCTTAACAGCGATTCTTCACTAATACTTTTCTTTGGAAGCTGGATCTCCCGCCCTTCTATGCCATTACTTCCATCATTACCATTGTATTATACTGGACCCCCGGACCAGTTACAGGGACTTTCCGCGCACCCAGCCGAACTACACATCAAGAACTCTGCAATCTTCAGTGGGGTGAGCTGTTACCAAAACATATATTTTTTGCTTTTTTTCCATATTATAGTAGTTATATTCTTGTACATAGGAGGCAGTATTATAGTAGTTATATTCTTGTACATAGGAGGCAGTATTATAGTAGTTATATTCCTGTACATAGGGGGCAGTATTGGCAGTTTATTATAGTAGTTATATTCTTGTTACTAGGGCGCAGTATTATAGTAAGTTATATTCTTTGTACAATAGGGTAGGGCGCAAGTATTATAGTAGTTTATTTTCCTGTTACATTCGGGGGCGCAGAAGTATTATAGTAGTTATATTATTGTTACATAGGGCAGAGTATTCATAGTAGTTATATTCCTTGTACATAGGGGACAGTATTATAGTAACAGGCGTCCCCTTACTTAAGAAACTCGAACCTTACATTACAACCCCCTAGGTACAACCGGACATCTGGTGTTGGGTAATTTATCGTTACTTGTAGTCCTAGGCAGAATAAAAAGCTGTAACAGTACTCAACAGGAGTCTGTAATGAAGCTTTTTTTTAGGTGTTAATATTGATTCTTATGGACAAAGCCCAAACATTTTTTTAAAATCCAAAATTGTCACAGAGACCCAAAAAAAAGTTTTGTTCGGGATATTACAGTGATAAAATATAAAATATTAAGTTCCGATTGAACATACAAAACTCACTTAGACAACAAACCTACAGACCCTAGCTGTATGTAAACCCGGGAAGAATGGCCCTGAGGGTTTATTTATATTCTTGTACATATTTAGAGGCAGTATTATAGTAGTTATATTCTTAACATAGAGGGCAGTATTATAGTAGGTAATGTCTTGTACATGGCGCGCAGTATTATAGTAGTTATAGTTCTTGACATAGTTGAGCGCAGTATATTATAGTAGTTATTTATTTCCTGTACATAGGAGCAAGGATTATAGTATTTATATTTTTCCCCCCCTGTACATGGGGGTGCGCAGTATTAATAGTAGAGTTATATTCTTTGACATAGGAGGGCAGAGTATTATAGTAGTTGATATTCTTGACCAGGTGGCCAGTAGTATAGTAGTTATATCTTGATACAAGGAGGCAGGATTATAGCAGTTATATTCTGTTAACATAGGGAGCAGATATAGTTATATTTGAAATAGAGGCTCATTATGTTATTGTTACCATAGGGGGCGTATTATAGTAGTTTATATTCTGTACACAGTGGGAGCAGATTTATAGTAGTCTATATATTGTCATAGGGGCCAGTTTATAGTAGTTATATTTGTCCATAGGGAATGGCAGCTATAGTAGTTTGATTATAATGTTTAACATAAGGGGCCGTATTTAAGTAGGTTATATTCTTGTACATAGGGGGGTCAGTACTATAGTAGTTATATTTTTCGCGACAATAGGAGGCACATTATAGTTAGTTCATATTCTTGTCACATAGAGGGCGTTGTAGGCTGCATAGTGCAGTATTTATAAGTAGTTATATCTTGATACGAGGGCAGTATATTATAGTAGAGTGCTAGGAGAGTATTATAGTAGATTATATTCTTGTACACAGTGAGCGTTAATTATAGTAGTTAAACCTCTTTTTGTACCTAGGGGGGCAGATGTATAAGTAGTTATATTCTTGACATTAGGGAGCGTATTATAGCTATTATAATTCTGTACACATCGGGGGCAGTATTATGTAGTTATATTTCTTGTACATAGGGGGTAGTATTCTAGTAGTTTATTCTTGTACTAGAGGCGATTAGGTAGTTATTGGTCATGGGAGTATTATATGTTAATTTCTTGAACATAGGGGGGTAGTAGATTACCAGTATTATATAGTTATTATTTGTAATAGGGGCAGATATTGTAGTTATATTCTTGTACTAGGTGGCGGTATCTATAGTAGTTATATTCTTGTACATAGGAGGGCGTATATAGTAGTATATTCTTGTACTGGAGGCAGTTATGTCGGAATTCTACCATGATAGTGATTATAGTAGTTATATCTGCGTACCGAGTGGGGGGACAGTATTTAGTTAGTTATTATCCTGTACATAGGAGGCAGTATTATAGTAGTTATATTCGACTGTACATAGGAAGCAGTCTTATAGCAAGGTTTATCTTGTACAATAGGGGAGTATTTATTAGTCGTTATATCTTGTACATAGGGGGTAGTATTATAGTAGTTATATTCTTGTACATAGGGGGTAGTATTATAGTAGTTATATATTTTTGTACATAGGGGGCATTAATATAGTAGTTATATTCTTGTACATAGAGGGCAGTATTGTATTATAGTAGTTATATTCTTGTACATAGGGTGCAGTTTTATAGTATCTATATTTTAGCACATAGGAGTAGTATTCTAATGGCTATGTTATTGCTAGGAGAGTGATGACTTGGCCCACACTGTCCACCTTAGTTGAGCCTATGCACTTGTACCTATCTGCCCTACAAAATGGGATTTATGCCCAGGGACACTTTCCACTGCGCCCCTGCTTACATAGATGATGTATGGAATGAAATATTATTCATGTCTAGAAGAAGTTAAATCCTTGGAAGCTTTAGTGTCTTCTCCTCATCTGTCTGCTCTCTGTGTGGGACCTCAGAAGTGCTGTCAGATGCTAGGATCACTTCAGAGGGGAGGGTATAACGGAATAAAAAACTAAATTCTCTTTAATCAAATATATTACAAATTTAACTAATAACATGGTTATTTACTGGATTTACATATTCTCATCTAATATTATTAAATCTTTGCTGCAAAAACATTTGTATGTAAATTTTGAAAAAAATAAAAAAGTTTTTATACAAAAAAAAATTTAAATCCCTTTACAAATCTCTATAACAATTCCAATCTGTTGGAATTTATACACGGCATTTATGCACAGAATAAGAAGTCATCCCATAAAAGGCCAGGATTGTTTAATTCATAGTTTTGCAGTTAATTGCTGTACTTACTTTCGTTTTTCTGCCTCAAATCTAGAAAGTAATCTCCTGAGGCCACCGCTCTTAAATCCCTGAGAATGTGCTGCTGGGGCACCAATGGTGATAACATCATACAGGGCATCTGGAGGAATAAAGAGATTGAACCTGGTGAAGTAGCTGTACGATAAAGCTCTTCATCAATGAAAGGAGAACTTTGTGTACATTTCCTATTAACAAGTGATTAATTTAGAAGAACAGCGGGGTGTCAGAGTCTGAAGAAAGCTAGTTCATCTTCTCAAGTAAGCACAACTAACTAGTTTTTAATAGTCACCATATCCCAAGTTACAGCTTTGTTTTGCATCATGGTGCGAACCAATATGTTATAGTATAGAAAGGGTTGAATTATGCATTAATTAAATGTAAATGAGACACGGCTAAGTATGCAGATATGTCATTGTGGGTAAAGCCGCCTTTTGTCTTTCATAATGCATGATGGTAAAGCATACAGCAGCGTTACAAAATAAACCAGCTTCATAGACGGCAATAAAGCTTTCCCTTAAATAAAATGAAAAAGATTTCATGTGAA
Organism: Engystomops pustulosus; assembly: GCA_019512145.1. Classification (NCBI taxonomy): domain Eukaryota; kingdom Metazoa; phylum Chordata; class Amphibia; order Anura; family Leptodactylidae; genus Engystomops; species Engystomops pustulosus. Next base: position 75,597,547 of record CM033641.1, on the reverse strand, counting down.
TCATAAGAGAATTTTTTTTCTACATTTATTAGTCTTTTTAGAGGCAAAAGCTGCACAATTGAACAATAGCGCTTTTTTTTTTTTAATAATTCATCTTAAATTATCATCACACACTGAAGCCATATAATAACACTTTGGAACACAATAAAGCGATGCAGCATTTACATATAAAGCAATGTTACTATCATTGTTCCTCAAGGATTGTAAAAAAACATTCATATGACAGATTGAAAGCTACAACGCATAGCGGGGCGGTTTAAACTGCGATTCACAGAGCATAAATGCACTAATAATAAAAGTTATTATTGCATGGAATGGGTAGAACTCCTCGAGGAACATGCAAGAGTCAAGATAGTCTCCAGAACTTTCTGGAAACCAGCCCGACATTACAGTATTATTGGCAGATATGATCACTCAGTAGCCACAGTGTATTAATTGGACCTGTAGATTTCAATGCGGATCTTAGCTGTAATATATTTACCGCCTGCAGCTTTACTATGTTCAGTTTTGTAGAACCACAAGAGGTTTGGTTTTCGGACACTATAGGCAGCTTCATTACAGCTGTCACAAATCAGCCATACTGTTTTAGTACCTTGGCCCTAAAAGTAGCAGTAACAAAATAGTAGCAATTAGTACCCTCCTGGCGCCCACAATGTATTACTCTATATTTAAAAAAAATATGTTTTGGGAAGGTTAAGTAACTAAGAAAGTTTATCAAAACAAAAGAAACATTACTTACTTGAAAAAAACCATGAAAATGTAGTGTATCTGCAGATGGTGTCTTATAGAGCAGGAGAAGCTGCTATATATAGGTTCATGGGAAACATTTGGTGTAGCTTGTCATTTATTCTTTTATATTTTTTGCACTTTCTATGCTTTTAAGCAGTCATGTAGCAATGGGAGTAGGCATATTATGGATCAGTAACTTTACCACTGATAGGACTGCCAACTAGACTAGACTGCTGACTGCTGCTAAGAAAAGAAAGAGCAATGACAAGATTAATAAATGACAAATCATACGGAATCTTATTCCAAACAGCTATCAATCTGCACAGCTGCATGTCCTGCAGATAGGACACTATGTTAAATCTCCCCAGCTCATCCTGATGTATAACATGCTGCCTGCAGATAGGACACTATGTTCAATCTCCCCAGCTCATCCTGATGTATAACATGCTGCCTGCAGATAGGGCAAAACGCACAATATTCCCAGCTTCTACTGCTTTATAACATGCCACCTGCAGCAAGGACACTATGTAAGATCTGCCCAGCTCATCCTGATGTATGACTTACATTCTCCAGAAAGGGCACTATGAACAATCTCCTTAGCTCCTCCTGCAGATAGGATGCAATGTAAAACATGCTCTGATTCCCCTGCCTGCAGTTAGGACACTATGAACAATCTCCTGAGCTCCTCCTGCTCTATACAATGCCACCTGCTGATAGGAAGCAATGTGAAATGTGCTCTGCTCTTCCTGTTTTATGAAATGCTGCCTGCAAACAGTGCATTATATACAATCTGCTCAGCTCCTCCTGCTGTATAACATGCTTTCTGCAGATAGGGCAATGTGCAGAGCCGGATCATCATCGGCACTATTGGAGCGCTAGCGCCGGGCCCCCGGATCCGGATTTGTTGTTTGGGGGCCCCCGGCCTGGCGCTCCAATAGCGCCAATGTTCAGTCTCCTGCTGGGCCTACCGACGGGCCCCGACCCTGTATTCGGCAGTCGGGCAGGGGCCTCCGTCCGTCCGGACAGGAAGCTCCTGCCCGTCCCTGTATAGTGCTCGATGCGGCCGTTTCCGGCCGTTCGAGCACTATTACTGGAGCGATGTGGCCGGAAGAACAACCCCGGCGCACATCGCTCCAGGAACTAGGCTGCGCAGCCGCGTGATGACGTCATCACGTGGCCGCACACCCCTTCCTGTCCAGACGCGGCAAGAAGCTGCGGAGCCAGAGGTGAGTATAATTTTTTTTTTTTTTAAATCAAACAGCAGTAAAAACATGGTGGGGGCTTGTATAAAAGCATTCATTTGGGGTTTGGTGGTCTTTCTTCTCTATTTCTTCTCTAACCATCAGAGTCGCAACCATGCGACCTGCCGGCTGGCGCAAACTATGATGCGGCAGTGTCGCTGCATCATAATGTGCACCGGCCAGCAGATCGCATGGACACGACTCTGACGGCTGTTACACCAAATAGAAGAAAAAAGAGGAGCCGCGCCAAGGATTGGGAGTGAGTGAGTATCGCCGGACGATGAGAATTACGTTTTTTTTTAATGTGCTTGGCATACAGGGGGCTGGCTGTATACTATATGGGGCTTGCTGGCTGTATACTACATGGGGCTGGCTGTATACTACATGGCGCAGGCTGTATACTACATGGGGCTGGTTGTATACTACAGGGGGTTGGCTGGATGTATACTACATGGGGACTGGCTGCGATACTACAGGGGGCTGGCTGTATACTACAGGGGGCTGGCTGTATACTACAGGTAGTTGGCTGGATGTATACTACATGTATTTGAGGGTCAGGTGTGAGGAGTATATAGGATGATGCCAACCATGTCTGTTTTATAAACCTGCAGAGATGAGTCATGGCTGGAAGAAGCCTCATGGAAGATCAGAAAGAAGGGAAGAGACAACATCAGGGACGTCACCTGTAAGTGATTGGATGACACTGCAGCCTCTGTGTAGGACTGGTATATACTACTATATGGTCACTATATGGTGGTATATACTGGTCTGTGTGTAGGTTATTACATAGTATTGCGGTATTATTCAGTTATTATGTAGTGGTAATAATCATGATGTAATGTTATTATTTGGGCCTTGTACAGAGGTGCTATTAGTGATATTGTTCTCTGCTCGGTGGTGTTTGTATAATAACAATATGGCGGTAAAGATAATCAGTAAATGGAGTTTCTATGTGGTAAATTATTGGTAATACCGATCTGTGTACAGAGTCTTGTGCTCATTATCAGGATGTTAGTATTTTCTTCATGTTGTGGTGATGCTGTGGGTCGCAGTTTGGAGTGATTATTTGGATATTGTAGCGCTATTGTTTGGAATACTGGTCTTATGGTACTTTTAATTGGTAACAGTATTGTGGTATTATTATTTTATAATAGTATTTTTTGGTTTCTAATATCTCTAGAGCTTTGAAACAGTATAACTATGTGGTATCTTTTTACTTATATTGTTGTGGTAGGGGGCCCCACGTCGGCTGCAGAGCTGGGGGGGCCCCATCCTAAATGAGGTGCTCCATACCACTGAGACCCTTAATCTGGCCCCGGCAATGTGTACTTTCTTCTCACCTTATCCTGCTGAATAACCTTCTGTCTGCAGATAGGACACTATATACAAACTGCTCAGCTCCTCCAGCTGTTCTCTGCAGATATGATACTATTAACAATCTCCTCAGCTCCTCCTGCTCTATACCATGCCATCTGCAGATAGGACGCAATGTGAAATGTGCTCTGCACCTCCTGCTTTAAAATGCTGCCTGCAGATAGTACACTATATACAGTGTCGGACTGAGTTTCCTTGGGCCCACCAGAGAAAATCAATTTGGGGGCCCACTCTTCATTATACTCCAGTAAATATACTCTAGCAGTCTCCAAATTGTGGTGTTTTCTGATGGACCTCTAGGGTTCAGTATTGGGTTGAGCCAGGGCCCACCGGAGGATCCTCTGGTACTCTGGTGGGCCAGCCTGACACTGACTATATACAATCTGCTCAGCCTCTGCTGCTGTATAACATGCTGTCTGCAGATAGGGCACTATGTACTTTCTTCTCACCTTATCCTGCTGAATAACCTTCTGTCTGCAGATAGGACACTATGCACAATCTTCTCAGCTCCTCCTGCAATATAACATGTTACCTGCAGCCAGGACATGATGTACAATGTGATCTGTTCCTCCAGGTCTAGAACATTCTGTCCCAAGATGGCGGATACCACCTAAGAGCAGGGGGTTTACTAATCCTAATTACTTTATGCCAATTAATCTCTTAACCCTTTCACGACCCGTGACGTAATAGCACGTCACGGGTCGGCCGCGGGTGCATGGAGAGGGCTCACGCGCTGAGCCCTCTCCATAGCCGGTAAGTCTTTGCTGCATATTGCAGCAAAGGCTTACCGGTAACACCCGCGATCGGTGCTAGCACCGATCGCGGGTGTTTTCACCTCGATCGCCGCCGGCAATGCTGCCAACGGCTTCAAAATGCTATCAGCACATTGTAATGTATGAGTAGTAAAATCCCCATATACTGCCATACTGTAGTATGGCAGTATATGATAGGATCGTGCAGACCCCCTAGGGTTAAAGTACCCTAGGGAATCTGAAAAGTACTAAAAATAAAAAAAAGTAAAAAAAAAAAATATTATAATAAAAAACCTAAAAACTCAATCACCCCCCTTTCCCTAGAACTGATATATAATATAAATAAACAGTAAAAAATCATAAACACATTAGGTAATCGCCGCGTCCGAAATGCCCGAATCTATCAAAATATGATAACGGTTGTTTCACTGCGTTTAATCCTGTAACGGAAAATCGGCCCAAAGTCGAAAAATGGCACTTTTTTTGTCATTTAAAAAAATTAAAAAATTCTATAAAAAGTGATCACAAGGTCGACAGTCCTAAAAATTGATAACATTGTAAATGTCATCAAATCCGGCAAAAACGACACCACCCACAGCTCAGTACACCAAAGTATAAAAAAGTTATTAGCGCCAGAAGATGGCAAAATCCCCCAAAAAATTTTTGTACAGGAGGTTTTAATTTTTTTAAATGTATGAAAACATTATAAAACCTATACAAATTTGGTATCCCCGTAATCGTACCGACCCAAAGAATAAAGTAGACATGTCATTTGGGGCGCACAGTGAAATCCGTAAGATCCAAGCCCACAAGAAGGCGGCACAAATGCGTTTTTTTACCAATTTCACTGCATTTGGAATTTTTTTCCCGCTTCCTAGTACACGGCACGGAATATTCAATACCATCTCTATGAAGTGCAATTTTTTACGCAGAAAATAAGCCGTCACACAGCTCTGTACATGGAAAAATAAAAAAGTTATGGATTTTTGATCATGGGGAGTAAAAAATGAAAATGAAAAAACAAAAAAGGGCCAGGTCCTGAAAGGGTTAAATAAATTTTCTACCAAAGGTGGAAAAAAACACCACAGCGCTATTTTACTCAGTATATTAAGTTACACATGGATCCCTGCAATTTCTACATCAATAACATTTTGCACAATCGAAAAGAAAAGAATTTTACACAATAGTGGAGTCGGTGCAAATAAAGAAGTTAAAAAGTTTCAGAAATTTGAAAATCTGATCGGTTTCTACCAGCCACCACTCCATTCTCCCTTAGCATTAGTTTTAATAAATCTCCCTCTGTGTTGGGGGAGGCTCGGCTGATATATTACCGAGTTTGATTTAAGTTAATCATGCGTTTGTGGCGAGAGGTAATTATTAGCAGAATATTGTATATCCAGGGTACAGAATCATTAGTCTAACACAAATAATCCCTTCATGATATAAAGCCACGGTGTAGAACTATGTCAAAACATTTTATGATGCAGAGTCTAAAGAGTAATGTAACCATCAACAACTTTTGTCATGTATTATAAAACACTGCAAATGTACCATCTCCAGCTTGACAGGTGCTTTCTTCTCTCGGTGATATGCTCTGAGTGCCGCAGAGAGTGATCATATCTTTATGACACTCACAGCTCCTGTTACTGTTACATGTCATTTGCATAATGCATGAAGATGAAGAGAAGAATTTCCGAACAATCAGAGCCACACCAAGCAAACCGGAGGTTATTTTTCCTGTCAGCAGGAGACGGAGCAACACGGCTCGTTTCCCTTACTGAAGATTTCCTCATTACAGATTTACATTTTTGTCATTTCATTCTTTGTGCCACATTCATTTCTTCATACACAAGCCTTGATTAAACTCGGGAAATAAATGCAGGAAATTACGGGAAAGAAATGTGCCTACTGCATATTGGCCTGCAACGGCTCTATGAAATGTTGATTTACTCTACAGACTCTTTACAGGACTTTGTAGAAATGGCCGTATAAAAGTGAAGCATAGTTCCAAGGATACATGAGAACAGAGTGCAATAAACTGGAGGTTTCCTCAATGACTATCTAGGGCAGCATCATTTGTCTAAGGATGTGTAAGTCACTCCTCCCTGCTGACCACTCTCAAACATACCGGACTAAGGATCTATGTTTCTTCTCCTTTATTAGTTCCCTGAGACATATGTCCGAGAATAGAAATAATATGTCTACTTCTGCAGCTTTCATTATGTCCCACTTCCTTCTTAAAGAGACTTTATTATCTTCATATGGGGAGTGAATAAATATATCATTGGAGATTTTAAAATTCAAAACTTGCAATTGCCCATCAAATGATAGGTTAGAAATTTAGATTTAATTGCATTTTTTTTTGTGAATTGACTATTTTTAGCTCCTCCCAGACTAAAATGCTTGGGGGGTGGGTGGATTTATTACCTGTGTTGTAGTATACAGCTGTAGTGTTTCTATCTAGCTGTTGGCTTCTACACTGTAATGCATTAATATGGCTTACAGATATAGTTTATGTGGTACACAGAAGTACTATATGTGCACCAAAAAATACAATTATTATTATTATTAATCAGTGTTTATGTCAGAATCGGGTCAGTATGACATATTCAATTCCCCACACTATATTTTTATTTTTTGCTGGGTGACACGGTGGCTTAGTGGTTAGCAGTTCTTATCCCAGGGTCAATATCTGCAAAGAGTTTGTATGTTCTCTCCCTGTTTGCAAGGGTTTCCTTCAGGTCCCCCTGTTTCCTCCAACACCCCAAAACATACTGGTAGGTTGATTAGATTGTGAGCTCGAGTGGGGACAGTGAACTAATTGGCTCAGTGCAGCGCTGCATAATCTATGTGCGCTATATAAAAATAAATGAGTGAAATGTGCAATAATGTATATTTGAACTTATATAGTATACGGTAAGAAAGAAATAAACCAAATAAACTAACCAAATAAAGGACAGGGTTAGCACAATATCAGTTTTAAGATTGTAAAACACATTGGCAATTTTTAAATTATCTCACTGTATTTTGCAACATATTATTTGAGGTCCTATTCCTTTCACACCAAACGTCACTCTTTAGGTTTGTCATTGATAGTTTATAAGTACTTATTCTGTCATATTAACAAAAATTCACATAAATTCATATAAACTCACCCAAAAATAATATTTTAGATATAAAGTGGGTTTATTTTTTGGTGAGTTTTATGAATTAATATACATTTTTTATACAATTCTTTATATTACGCAGTAAGTACTAATAAACACAAGAAATACATTGAGAGTTGGTGCCTACATTTTTACTATACAGTATGTTGTATGAAAACCCCTATTCCTAATACCCAGGATTGCATGTTGTGCACAACTATTTAGCACCATACGGCACTATACACCTGCCCATTCTCTCACTAACATACATGCTCATTTAAAGGGGAATCATACTTCTCTTGAAGGAAAAGATATTATCATCAATAGAAACCCCTGACTTAACTTCATGCACATGACCATGCGCTGCCCCATAAACAGTGGCTACATTACACCCCCATTTGATTCTATTGGGCAATGCTCACAGCGTGGTGCATGCACCTTGATGCACTGTGCAGGTCCTATTCCTGCCTGTATTTTCTGCTAGGTAGTAATTTCCTATGGACATCGGTGGGGTGAGCGGAACGGTCCAACAGGCCCTTTGCTTTCCACCTTTAAAATGTACACGTTCATGCACATGTCGCCTGAGACAGGATAGATTGAACCCTACTGAAGAAACTATATTCCCGCTAGCCTCAAAGCAACCAACCAGACTTTACATTGATAGGACCTAAATAAAGATACCTATGTCTGAGATTTATGTGCAGTGTGGTGGCAACCCCAGTGCGTTCCCACCATTCCTGCTGCACTCCCTACCCTCTACATATCACATCTCCTCCACAACGCCCTGTCATGGTATTGAAACCATAGCCCCAAAGATAAATATCCCCAATGGTCAGAATGCCACATGTTCATGCATGCATGTCTCTTTCTGTCTCTGCTATGGAGGGGAGATTCTTGGTGGATTTTCACATTAATTTATTTTTAATTGTTTTGCAAAAAAGGCCCGCCAAGAGCAGGGACAACATTACAGAATCATAATAAAGGTTGAATTGCACCCCAGGAATACACAGGAATTTCTGCATGTGGGAGTTATGTGGTAGGCTAGCCACCAGTGTGTGGCTGACTATGTGTGAGACAGACCCGCAATGTACTACAACCCATCTACTAGTGGGAGGCAAAGTGGTTGGAGCCTTTATGTCCTAATTGGCGACTCATAACACCAGGTACCTGGTGATTTTTGCCATGGGGTACCACTGTCTTCTCTACTGTACATGTTTCCTGCCTGTTTCAGTTACAAGACTTTATTATAATGAGAATCAGACATTCACTTGAACTCCTCACTTTTAGATTTGCATAGTTAATCCTTTAAGTATCTCTTTTTTCAGCCCAACAACTTTACCTTTTAACTTTTGGCTGTGAACACGCATTCTTTGTAAATGGAGATTAATTGGAACAAATTCTAGACTCTTTTCTCCTTTCGTGCAGCTGGATTTGAAAGAAGACCCTAGGGAGAGAAAAAAAGCACATGAATTAGAAAAACTGTAAAGATCACCCTGTTCTGAAGAAGCAGATGGTAATTTTCCATTTTTGATTAGTATTATTTTTCCTTTAAGTCTAAGCAGGGTGCATGCATTGTATCTTTCTAGTTCATCTTTGGATTTTATTGTGTACTTGAATCTTAAGAAATGAAAAGGTTTTTATTGCAGCATCACAGCATGCACCTTCTCGGCAATCTACAGAGCAGTATTTAATGTGCAGATATGCTAATGCATTTTAAGTGACAGGCATCCCCCGCTGTCTGCAACAGGGACCCAGCGTGGTGAAAATGATAGCACATTTATCACGCATTATGTTTTGGCTGCACTTAAAATATAGCATTATATAAAGCCAAAAGCTGAATTACAACTCATTTTTATTGACTTGTCAAAATAAGAATAATGAATGCACAGACCTCTCTTCTATATTTCACTTCTTGGTGTATTATCCTGTTCCCCAGGACTTTTTTGTGTTTATTCCTTCTTTTCCTCTTTGTAGTGTTTCACATTTATGAAATGTTTTTTTTCGGCATGATTTTATAGTAATAGAGGAATGTGGCTGCTACCGGATATTTGGCTTACATCCAGCAGGCCCACTCTTACCAGTCTCATCCCCTCCGCTACAGTTTTTGTACTCAGGGGATACTTCCGTAATTCTATCCAGTCAGCATAATTGTAACGTAATAGCTTTTTAGTAAATGCATTTCCTTGATGATGTCAACACTTCTGGAGTAAACAATGAAAGCGCTACTTCTATGCCTCTAAAAGCACATAGTTCAATTACATATACTTGTAGCCATTTTACCCATAGTGGCACCCTAAGGCCCCAACCACAGATTCACATGTCTATGTGCGTACTTAGAAAGCACCATCCGCCTACAAGAGACATTGTTATTGTATTTTATCTGGTTTTATTTCTATACAGTCAAGAGATCTTGGGGATTCCATTCAGTTTTCATGTAAATAGGAATATTTTTCATGTAAAATTTTATTTACTGTGAGCCGAGCATTTTGCCAGTGGGAACACAACGTGATTTGCAATTAGAAAATAAAAGAAGCATTTAACACTTCAAAGAGAAAAAGCAAAAGGTATAAAATAAACATCATGCATAGAGAAAGGTAGGAGGTACGAAATTCACTCGCTCGAGAACAAATGAGTCATAACAATTTGACGCTTTTCGGCAAGCAATGCATGAGCCGGTTTTGAAAACATCAATGTATCTAAGATCTCAAAGAGACTACATTTGTATGGATTCTATTTTAGTCTCTGTACTTGTTCATTCAGGTTCACACTATTTAAAAAAAAAAATATGTATTATTTATGAAGCTCTGTAATAGTCAAGGATATTTAAAGAAAATCTACCATCAAAATCCAGAGACACTTACTCATAGATTCAGGCACCATGACTGTGGTAATCTTCTTATATCTGCTATCCATGGCCTGCTTTCTTCCAAAACTTTTAGAATTATGCTAATTAGTCTGCCAAGTGAAAAGAAACACCCTCTAGAGCCCCTCAGTGATGTCTTTTCACTTGTTGTTACTGTGAGCAGAACATGTCTCCCCCTGCTCTCTCCTTCCTCCCTCTGCCTGTGTAATCCAGCAGCAGAAGGAAGTGCAGGGGTAGGCGAGACCCCTGATCTGCTCATTGTAACAACCAGTAAAAAACCATCAACAGGCTTTGGAAACACCCACCAGAGCCCCTCAGGCTCATTACCATGATTATAAAAGTTGTTTTTAGACGGAAGACCATTGATAACAAATATAAAAAGATTACCACAGTCACAGTGCTTGGATCTACCAGTAAGTGTCCCTGGTTTTTCATAATGGATTTTGATGGTAGAATTTTTTTAACGTGGCTCGGAGTCCAAATTTACATGATATGGCTGTGCTCAAGTTACAAAAGTTATATTCACTTTTACATTCACCAGTAACAAAGACTTTACATGAAATGAATGGCATGCTCTTATTCATGGAAAACTATTAATGTTAACTATCCTTTTTGGGTTACTGTCATGTATAATGTTGCATACAATATGGTACCTGCTTTTGCCCACAGTTGACCAATGTCAGGAATGCCAGCTACGACTGCACAATATGTATCTTCATTGATCAAACATTGAGGGTAATCTATTTAAAACTCAGAAAATGAGATTGCTTCGATGTTGTGCCTTACTATTAACTTTACAATTGTGTGGTTGGAATACCTGTGTATTTTTCAAGCTCTGCAAGGCTTTCCTGGTAGTCACCCAACATTTCTTCATAATGAGTTATAACACTTTGTCTCAGATTGTCCCAATGTGGAGAGAGGTCCCCAAGTTCCTTCAGTTCCTCAATTCTAATTGGGAGAAAACAATAATCAATATAAATATTATTTCCTTTTTCAGAAAACTTGATTCATATTCCATATTTGTAACAAGTAGGAAAGAAAGAAAGAAAGAAAGAAAGATAAATAGATAGATAGATAGATAGATAGATCTCCCTTCCTTCAACATTAGTTTTTCTACACAGCCCACCCTTTACTTACTGGTTTATCAACACACAGTGAGCAAATTACTGGCAGAGATGGATCATTGTTTGCCATATCTTATGTATTGAAAGACAATAGGCAGTAAAGACCAATGGAAACTGAGCAATGTTAAAACTGGAATTCTGACTGAAATGTATGCATAATGTGACTTCTTAATATACTACAGCCGGCAGGATACTACTTTTTAATTTGTTTTTACATTTTAGGTCCACCACATAGGAAGCTAGTTACCATGCAATGGCTAACGAAGAAAAAGTGGATATGGCAGCTTCAAAGTAAAAGGTACAAAAACATTTTTTATTCATTCAATACGAATAAAAGCACACATTTCAGCTCAAGTTCTCACTTCTGTCTACTTGAGTCTATCGATTTTTGTCTATTGATCCTGTGGATTCAGGGCTTTGTGGTATGCACAGCCTTATTGTATGTAATGGATATAACAATTTTTAGGATGGTTCAGTGTGGTTTTTTATGTTCATAGTATGGCTAATAGCATAGTTAGTATGGTGGTCCTGTTGTTACAGTAAGAACAGAAATACAAGAAGTCAATGAAAATATAAACAGGAAATCAATAGGACCAATGTACTATGAATATTTCATATAGTTTGAAGGTGGAATGACTTGTGCACTGTGGATGTGTGACATGTGTACAGTAGTACTTACAATATAACTCCAAGATATGTATTATTATTATTATTATTATTATTATTATTATGTGTAAAACTATTCTATGAATTATAGTTTTGAACAGTGTGAAATTCCGAATCACAAAATGATTCTACTTTAGCTGATTTAAAGAAAACATACAGACAGGAAAGATATTTGGTGAATACCATAAAATAATCTGCAACTCGTCCTCAGCAGCTCATGAAATGTGACAAACTTTTCGTAGAACTCTTACTAATCAGAACCATCCTTTGCATTTGTATATTAAATAGGGTGGTATGCTGTGTAACTATTGGTTCCTAGATCAGAGAGCTAAAGGGGTCTAAGAGGTAAGAGCCAGTCATCACTTAACACACACACGCGCGAGAGGTCAGACAGGCGACGCACAGGGATCCGGTGTTGAAACAACAGAAGAAAGAAGACTAGCTGCGGGGCTGACAGGCAATGTACTATGGGGCAGAGGCTGGCAAGCTTTAAAATGGGGGGCAGGGGTAGGCTGGCAATATACAAGGGAGCAGGGGATGCCGGCTATATACTGGGGGGTATGTCTCTATCGATATTACCTCACACTTAAGCAGTCTTATGCTCATTGACTATAGTAACCAATTAAAGCTCAGAGCTCATATTAATGACCTATGACAGCTTCTAACTGCCAAAGCAGCCAGCAGACAATGGCTCCTGTATATGGTGGTTAATAATATTTTGGAAAGTGTGGGGTGGAAAATTTGCAACATT
>CM033641.1:75116287-75584723 GCA_019512145.1 Engystomops pustulosus | reverse complement strand
GCCTTATATATGGAATTATTACATATATAAGGCGCATCGGACTAATGCGCCTTATAGTCCGGTGCGCCTTATAAGGCGAAAAATACGGTACTATGGGGCAGGTGCTGGCTTTGTACTAGGGGGCAGAGGCTGGCAGACTATAAAATGGGGGGCAGGGGTAGGCTGGCAATATACTAGGGAGCAGGGGATGCTGGCTATATACTGGAGGGTATGTCTCTATCGATATTACCTCACACTTAAGCAGTCTTATGCTCATTGACTATAGTAACCAATTAAAGCTCAGAGCTCATATTAATGACCTATGACAGCTTCTAACTGCCAAAGCAGCAGCAGACAATGGCTCCTGTATATGATGGTTAATAATATTTTGGAAAGTGTGGGGTGGAAAATTTGCAACATTTCAAAATCTGGTCTTTGACGTTCCCTGAGTCACAGAGAGCGACTATGCAAAATTTGGTGACTGTAAATGGGGCAGTGCAGAATCCTTTAGCGGACATACATACACACACCCCCACATACACTCAGCTTTATATATTAAATATATACACACATATCTACAAACACATATAAAGTATAAATAATATATGCAAATAAAATGATGTACTATACACAGAGTTCCTTTCATTTAGTAAAACTAACATTAACTCCCATCAATAACCTGACAAACTGTAACAGGGCAGAAACTGTATGAAATATCGCTGTGAAATTGATACCGAAACCTCCGAAATTCCATTAATGCGCTGGCAAATTTATATATTTCAGTGAAACACTGCCCAAATATAATAATCTGTTTGGAACTCAGACAAACAGAAAATGAATTTGGGCTAATGTTGTGACTTGGAATTAGATGCACTTATTTTTAATGTGGCTTTGAGTATGAAACAAACTACCATTTGTTCAGTACATTTGTGTTGGCCCTAGAATGAGAGATTGTTGCTGCAAAATGATTTAATCTTCTACAAACAAGTCCACACAGCTGAACATCAGACACATTCTGCCTGCAAACTCTATTCTGAAACCTGAAAAACATTTTTTTGTTTTAATCAATTTTTTAAAAGATTTTTAGAAATTATAATGTTCCACAATTCCTCTTCAACTAAACCTTTAAATGATTTTTTTTCAGTATGGAATAGTTGATGTGATATACTCTATTAAATAAAGCAGCTGCTCTGAGCCTTTTTTTTCCTTCTGTCTCCTGTAAAGCCTTCTGAGCTCCATCCACTTCAGAGAGATAAGAAGTCTAATGGTTAACTTCTTCGAAACCTGGATAATATTTCCTTTAATGATTCAGCTCTCGAAAGGGAATAGACTATCCAGGGACCATCTGTGACCATTATGATTGGCACTATTGGTTTATGCAATTTGGTTGCAATTTAAGTTACATTAAGGTTTTCACAGAAGTCTCAAAAGTCGATCCACCAGTGATTATTCTCTTCCTTAATAAGAACCTCCTACTCATGTCTCCAGGTCTTCTGCAGAGCTGCACCAATTCTCTGGAATGCCCTACCTCGGTCTAAACAAACTAATACCGAATCCCCAAAGCTTCATATGTGCTCTAAAAGCCCATTTATTTAGGTAGGCTTATCATACTCACTAACTGCATGCAACTTTAACTCTTTATTAACCAATCCTGGGTACTATCGCTGTCTGTTATCCAGAAAATGCATTTCTGCAGTCCCACTGACTTTGGATTTTGTATACAAGATGGCGGCTGATGGCTGGTTCAAGCCGCACCTCTTGTGTCACCCCCTCATCCTCAGACTATAAGCTCTTGAGAACAGGTCCCTCACTCCTATTGTGCCATATGACTGTTATTACTCTGTAATGTCTTATTACATTTGTTAATGTAATCATTTGTAAAGCACTACAGAATTTGACGGCGCTAGATGTTGGAGAAGCCAGCTGCAGAGAAAACATGCCACCTGTGACTTGATGAGTCTTCTAGCAAGGTGCCAACAACTTTCTAAAATTGATTTAGTAAAGGTATGAGATATGGATTTTTATAATAAAAAGTGAATGGGAAACGGTATAAAGATTTCTGTGAGAACCTGTCATTTGGTTTAATGGTGACAGGTTCCCTTTATCCTGTGTGCGGAGGAAGGCAAAGTTGTCACAAGTCATGTGACTCTTGGCTATGTGCTTGTGGCCAAATACAGAAACTGCAATATTTTGAACTTTTACTAGTAACAGGGATAAGAAAAAATAATAAACAAAAACTATCCCTGTAGGCTGTCCCTGACTTAACAATATCTGACTTACAAACACTTCTATTTAAAATGGGACCTCTTTTCCTCGAGTGATAACTGTAAAAGTTATCAAAGGTTTCTGCAATGAAGATCTATTTTTGTCAAATTAAGGACATAAAAAGTTGGGCAAAAGTTACACTACATAAAATATACCTGTTCCAATTACATACAAGTTCATCTTAGAAACAACCTATCTTGTACAATTGTCCTGTCAATCAAAATAATTTATTAAAAATAATTGAAGCTGCAGCTGCCAGTCACCAGCTAATATTGATATGTACAAAGTACATTGGGATGAAGACATCAGGTACTAAGGTATTATGTGTGTGTATGTGTGTGTGTATGTGTGTATAGAGATCAATGAATATGGATGTTCCCAGCACTGGACCATAAACCAATAAAATGAAAACACATTTTCAAATTTGCTGAAAGTCGCTAGCAATAAAAAATTAGGAGGCACGATGGATTCATTTCAGCTTTTGAAGCTTAAAATTCTTATTACCAAACGATTTAGCCTGTTAAAGCCATCTATGTGAATGATGAATTAAGACTGTGCTGGAAAGGATTTACCATCTAAAAGCAATTTCGATTCCAAAAAGCCTCCTGTTATATCCCTTTTGATAATACAGATGCACAATCAAATATACATTTCTCTTGGCCAACCAACAGATTTCTACATTTCCTCATGTACCAAAAGAAACATCTCTTTGAAGATATCAAGGATAAACATACAATGTAGATGTTTATTGAAGGGGTTTGCCCATGAAAGTTCTCTAATTGTAATCCCCTAGTGATGTTCACATTAAAGCTAATTTTTAACCCCCTACTTTAGAAATCTTACTGCATTTTATTGCTGTTTTAGCTCCTATGTGATGATCAGTGTAAGATTCCAGAGTGTGGATTTATGGTCAGATCCTGGGACAACCGAAATTGTATACACTTAATTATATCTGTGAAATGCTGTATTTTTGTTAATGAACAGTGAATTAAAGAATGCATTATTTTGTTATCCCGAGTATATTAAAGAATCTTGTCTTCGTGGAAATACCCCTTTAATTTAGGGGTAACTGTGGGGTAACCAAGATTAAAAGAGACATTTAATTTTTGCCTTGTCAATAGACACCACATAATATGTAAATCAAGCTTTATCTCTTATGTATTTAATCTAAACTCTCCAGGATGATAGGATACTGCCTTTCTGGTGCCACATCTTCATATCAATGGTGTTTCTTTTATAAAGAAAGACTTGCCTCAATTTAAGAATGATGCCATGCAATAAGTAAAATTGAATAAACCCCAGTTTTCACTTTATAATAGCCCCATTTACAAATCCCTATAATGCCAATTAATGGGAAAAAGCAATAATAAAGATTTATGATAGCTTTTCTGATTAAATCTCCTGGCACTTCTCAAAGGCAGAGCGAGCAAGCCTTATATAAATGGTGGTATTGCCACGTTTAATGTATTGATTGGTATCAAACCTGAAGAGCTGCTCAATCAACAATTTTAGAAGCATCATAAGTGATCTGGTCTGGTCTGGCAAGAAACCCAGACTTACAATCAAATACCTCTATAACCTTCTGGATCAAGGTGGTCTTGCTCTCCCAAATTTCATTGTACATTTTTTTATGTGCACCGTTAGCACTTCTGATACAGAGAAATGACTGTTCAGCTTGCAACAAGTTACTGATGTATAGTAAAGGAAAATATTTATCATTTTTGGAATCAATTGGAATCAACTATGGATTAGAAAAGGTATAAGATATATTAGTAAAATTATAGGGAATGATGGGAAAATAACCTTAGGACATCTTAGAACGATCCCAGAGGTACAAGGATATAGGATCTTTTATACATTATCAACTATACCATGCTTTCCATTAGGTTGACACAGATAGGGTGAGATTAGAAAGTCACAAGTGTATAGAAATTATAAGGGAAGGTTATAAGCAAAAAAAAGTGCATAGTACCCCCCACCGGGAATTTTTTGTTACTTCCCGGGTCAGGTGGTCTCACTCTCCACTCCCGACTCCATTACAAAGAGAGAAACTTAGTGGGATATAAACAATAACCAGTATTAACCCTGCCTGTCTATGCATGTCTACACCTCTGCCTATTACCTCTAGGTGTACTGAACGTACAAAGGCTTACTCAAACTCTCTCTGCATCGGCGCATTGGCAGGGGTGTTGCACACACGCCGTCACGGTTGCACTTTGAAAGCCTGAATGATTACTTAGGTTGCTATTTTTCGAGCACATTTTTAATGCTCGTAGATAAGACATGAAAGACTTTTTAACGTTCTAACTGAGGCAAATAATTTCTTGACTATAGCAGGGTGAACCCTTGTAGTTGAGATCCTTAAGCCTCGATATATGTATAGTGACGATAAGACATTGTTGAAATTTTAGTAAAATACCTAATACGAAGTATAAAGTATGTAATTGCTGTGAAAGTGTATGTGCCGTTTAATAACTTGTCCTGCCTTGGGAAACCAACAAATCCTCCGGTGCAGCTTCAAGTAAAGGAGGTGCTGTTGATAATCCAAGTAAGAAGCCCTAAGGAGTGACAGAATGATGAACATATCCGACTATATCTTGCCATTTTTATGCGATTTGTCAGAGAATATAGATTCAGCCTTGCCTTAATATCCTTATTTGGATCTACTTGTGATTTAAGCCAGAATAAACATCATCCAGGTGAAATCGTGCAAATGGTTGTACTTGCTGGTTTTTGGTTTTTCGATTATCATCGCATATTGTCAGCACAATTGGGTAACATATGGCGGATGGACAAATAGAGCCTGGTGACCCCTTGGTATGGACTACCGCCAGAATGATTGAAATTAGTCGGGCAGATTTTGTAGATGATTTTATATGACTTTCTGCCCAGTGTCACATCTAGTTATGAACTTAATGCCCTCCATTTTACTCTAAAAGTCTATTCCTTGACTCTATAAATGCAGACCAAGTTACTATTGAGTTAAGCCGCACAATGCATGGTCTTAAGGATAACAAAGTGGTTTTTCCCATTTATAATACCACCAGAATATGCCACAATGTCTGGATTGTGCACACCTCTTTGCTTTTTTGTCTGCTTTCTCTACGTCGGTGAATCTTCGTGTTTAAACATTTGACATTGGAGAGTTTTGCTTCTCCAGTGAATTTGAGACAAGAGGGAAATTTATTAATCTGTCCAGTTTTGCCCTAAAAACCTGCATCAAATTATAAAGGGTTTTAGACATTTTCTTTCTCTATCTCCTACGACTAGCTCGGCAAAGAGTGTGGAGTTCATGAAAGGGGTTGTGGCTTCACACCAAAAATGTCCCGTGCGCCAAATTCTGTTACCCCCAGGAGAATTGTGTACTTATTTTCCTTATTACAGCTCCTCTTCTGCAGTTCATTGCTGCCGGTGTTAAAAGTGACCCCACACAGATTTATGGGTTAAATGGCCAGGGGAGTTGATCCAATCCAACTGGATGAACCCTTCAAGATAAGAATCTGCAATGACAGCTTGACCCAAACATTGCTGGCTCGACCACTCATCACTAGTGAATGAGGGAATTTTTGAAACAGATCTTTGCTATTTTTTTTAAAACCCAACCACTGATGGCAGCCACTGTTGTCTGTTAGCTGGCAGGAGCAATCAGAAGGAGTACTGAGCCCTAGTTTTGGAGCTAATTGGACTCCTGAGTTATACAGTTTTTCAGCCACAAACCTTATTCATTGCTCTCATTTACCATCCACCATTGACTTAAACAGCGATTCCGTTCTGACGTGGATTATCAAATGTGTGTTCTTACTGCAAGGTCAAAGGAAACTTGTCACCATTAAAATGCATTTCAATGTACAGTAGCGATTTATCGAGCAGAGATGCTGAACAGAGTGACTTGAGTTTTGTATTTGTATAACGTTTTTGCTCACATTTCCTTTCTGCTCTTCTTATGACTACAATTTGTGTTATGTGCTGATATCTCTTGTGTCAGGAACTTCTACTTCTTAGAAAGAGCCGAGATGTGTATTTGTCTAATACATTTTATACTGGAACCTTCATTATTAAACTATACATTTATTAGCTCAGTTACTGTTCGCTATAACACTTTGCTTCCAGATTATTTTCTATGTGCAGTTCAACTTTGAATCTTCTAGAAGTCTTTAATTGTTTTTCAATTCCTTGAGCCAAAGAATGCATCTTTTCTCTTTGACCCCTACTCTTTCTCTCCCCACCAATAAGGTCAGGTCATAGAAAGAGTTACTTTTCATGAACATATGTTTAAAATGTGCATTAACGTTAATCAGTCAGAAACGGTGATCACATACTTTTTCCCTTTACTTTTTTGGTATTTTATTCTCATACATATTTTTTTTTGTGGCCATGCCTAAGCGGTCTAAGCCTGCACAAGTTCCAGCCACTTCCAATGATTGTACTGCATACAGGTGCATGTGCAGCGAAACTATGTGGGCCTGGCTGACTGCGCTCACTGCAGACCTTAACCAGAAGGAGGTTTCATATTAGTCGCTTGACAGTGCCACAAACCTCAATATGCTCCTCATTAAACTTTGTTATCGCGTTATGGTGCTGGAGATGAGGACTTACAATCATTGTACCCCCTGCTTTTACAGCTGATAAAATCATCTTTTCACTGCGTAAATGTCTCATTTTTTTTTTTCGTCCAAAATTGTGGAAAACATTTATTTTGGGCATTCGCAGAGTTTTGTGCTGTGCGTCCCATTTCAGGCTCTTTAAAAGTTGATTTTCCCTGAAGGTAACAATGAATCACTTGATCTTAATGCTTCTTGTGCTTTGGAGCAGATATATCTGCTGCTATTACAGTTTAGTTTTTCATATTTTCTATACACGGACACATTTGGGCGTATCTTTTTAATCTTTAATGAGCACAAGTAGATTTTCGCACAGGCTTCTAGATTTGGAGTTGAGGTGATAAATGAAGGTGTTCCTCTTTACTGGTTGTGATTCAGCGGTTTCCGCGAGTTATCACAGAACAATCTATTTGGCCTTATGTCTATTACCGATAGAATTTTTATTTATAATAGCTATCCTTGTTGGTGAAAGTATTCGTAAAATAATTTTTTTGATGGTTGAGCCCTGCAAATCCATGTTCCCAGAACCAGAGAATTGCCAGGACTGCCATGCTGGGAACGGCGTTGACACCTACAACTGAAAAGGAGCTCAGTAGGGTGACCACTGAGCGGTGAGCAGAGCCTTGAGTTTTGGACCCCCACAAATCTGTATGTAGAATAAGTGCAGAATACTGAAAGATGAGTCTACTTACAAATGCTTGAAATTCATGGGCTGTGAGGTAGAGGAGGCATTAGTGCTATTACGCGGTGGATTTTGAATCTCCTACCATTGCTCTGTTGTCGCTTTGTGGAAAAATCTGCTTGCAAGAAATAAATTAAGCAACATACCTATTTTTAGCCACGTTCCAAGCAGACCTCGAAATGATGAATAGGAGGACACTTTCTAACTAAAGAATCCACAAGGAAAACCATTCCAGTTCCAGATGTGGATTCTAAAGAGCACAAATTAGGCCTTGTGAACATACCGCATAGAGTTATCTCCATGGCATTTAATCTCATAGTATTTAGATTATCCCTAGTTTAAATGGTAAGAAATGAATAATCTCATCTGGAAAATGAATCTAATGAATAAAGTCAGTACTTATCGCTCCATGCTCTGAAGTCTGATGGTTTTGAAATACAATTGTGTGGCATCCATTTCTTGTCAGCTATAAAGATGTTCACTTGTCCATATTTCGTGTACTTCTGCAGCCGCTTGACAAATTTTTCTGATAATTGTAAATACTTTATGTTCCTCCAGGCTTAAGTAATCATCAAATTAATCATTGCTCATTCTTTCCTCAAGACAAGAGCACTTTGTAATCTAAAACAGTGCGTAATTTAGTTACTATCTGAGGACAATGGAAGAGAAAACATGCAAATGTAATGAGATAATTATTGCATTTATGAATGTGGTGTTGGCATATAAAACATTAAAGAAGATCTGGCTCACTGTTGTCCTGGGTTCAGATTTCACTAGACATACTTATCTCTCACAATTAATGTTTTATAGTAACTCTGCTTAATTACAGGCAAACATTGTGGCAAACTTGTGTGAGTTTCTGCATTTGGGTTACATTTTTCATGCAATTGGAAGCTAAAACCAGGTCTAGATAGTAATGGGAGAGAAATTTTAAAGGCTTTTGATTTTGGCTTCAAAACAGTCTAAGGAACCTAAAACCTAGTCTGATTGGAAGCTTCTTTGAGCTATGGTTTAATTCATTGCACTGTCCCAGTATCATTGTGTTTAATTAAACCCCGGTTCTATGAGGACCTGTGGGTTGCTTTTCTGTCCCGCTTATTCACTGATGAGTGTTTTTACCTTTTATAATTCACTGATTTGCTTGTTGCTTCATCTTGAGATCACAAGGATGTCCTCATTTATGTATAACAATACACCAGGAGCCAGATTCACCCACTGAACTGAGGAGATCTGCCCCGCTCAGTCACAGCACTTTGCTTCCAATGCTGCAAAGCGATGAAATCTCTGTACACTCTATACAATTGGCTGTAGTGACGAAGGCTGATCTCTTTAATAAGCCTAAAACCAGCGCATTTCCATGATCAGATCAACTCTTGGGAACAGGAGATCACATGCTGATCCTTGTGTAATTAACTTCGTGTAAATGCATCTTTTCCAGGTCTTGAGAATATACTTCTTGTTTTCTTTCTCCTGATGACCCTTTAAAAGACTAGCTGCAATATTTAAAAAAAAAACTATTAAAGTAATTCAGGAAGACATTTTTAATCAATATGCTAAAACTGAAAGAATAATTACTTCCTTCTGTCCGGTGCAGTAGGAAAGTTATTCTGTGGAAGCACTCAGTTCCTATAATGACCTGTTCAAGTCCTGAAAAGTAACTTCTGTGAAAGGTTTAAACCATACTTGTTATTCCAGAAACCATCTATAAAAATATAACTTTTGAGGCCAAAAACAGCAATTTAGTACAACTGATAGTTTTCATTGTCCTCCAAAACAACCTACGAAAAGGCCTGCTGTCATTGTCTGAAAAAGCCCATATGCAGTATAATATGGAAGGGGATAGTTCATACACTGTGCTCAAGTCTCTCATCGGGAAACTGCGGAACAAGGTTTCTACCGATAGTAAAGGTATCAAATGTGATAACAACACATCTGGCTAATTCCAACTTAAAAAATATTGGTTATCTAAATAAAAAAAAATGTCATCACTTTTAGGACAAAATAAGTTTTTAAAAAAGTTTTACGAGAAAAAAAAGAATAATACACCATCATTATATCATTTCATCAGACACGTCGTGAGCTGCAAGAAATTATGTACACTAACATCGATGGTTGTGCCTTTATTTTAATTTCTAACGTTTTTTAATTTTTTTTCTGTATTTTTTTATTGATACACAATTTTTAGCTAGAGTATCGTGTCTCAGATCTTACTTGCATTCTATGAATCCCATAGCGCTGTCGAGAATGATCTGTACCTGTCACACCACCTGCTGACTTTGTGAGATGGAGGTCATGACTTTATTATTCACCTGCTTATTTATCTGTGTTGTAGAGTTAGTATTAACTTAAGGAAACTTACCACTTCGGATAGGCTTATAAGCAGGACTGCCGTGCACCAGCTCACGGTGAGCTGGTGCCCGCTGCTTATCTTCCTTATGTTTTAACTGTTTTAAAGCAGTTATCACTTTATTAATGTTTAATCGAACTAGCTTTCCCCGCACCAAGGGTCCGCGCTCGCGCACCATGCACGCGACCGTGCGTGCGCCTGAATGAATTTCGCGCGCATGGTGCGCCGAGCGCCGACCACGTGCGGGGAGCTATTTCCGATACAATATTAATAAAGTGATTAAATGCTTTAAAACTGTTTACAGATAAGGAAGCTGGTGCACGGCATTCCTGCTTATACCCTATCAGAAGTGGTGGTTTCCTTTAAAGTCCTGAAAGGGTTGAACAAGATTACATTGATGGTTTTCATCAGGACAGGTCTTCAAAAGTTGTGGGGACCAGATGTTGGGGATGACATCTGGTCCCCACCTATGCCATTCAGCATTGTATAAACATATGACACACAGCCACAAGAAGTGGGCTCCATGTTCCTTGGTTTATGGGATTACCAGGGCGATGCACTTCCTATAAGCCTCTTCAGCTGACAATTTAGCCATTTTCTTAACCATTGCTTAAGTGGCAGGAGATTCTTCTTTTTTTTTTTTTTTTAATGCTCATTGCAAATATGAATTATAACCATTGGAGCACAATACCAGAAAAATAGAAAAAACTTTAAAATGTATTATTTCCACGTCCCTATCCCCCACCCTTCCTTCCCGTCCCGTGGTCTTTAAGTCTTCCTAAAACAATATACACTGCCATAATTCAATATCTCCCACATAAGGCTTCAGACTTGTTATCCTAATAACTTGTACCCATCAACAGTTCTCTTTATTAACCTATCCCAATATGTATGTAACGTTGGACACCCCATATTTGTAAATATAAAATTCTGAAATGACTCTCTCAAAAAAATGTCCCTTAGCTCACATCCTAAAAGTGGTATAAGTTAAAATGTTAGATTGAATAAGTATGCGCACACCGTGAAATTTGTTTCATTTGTATAGACTACCCATGTGTTCCCATTTAATCTTACCTGGCTCTTTCCTTCATCCTTTTCTAGATGGGTATGTTAATAATCCTCTGTCACCCAATATTCCTTTATAGAATTGTTATACAATTATGATGAATAAAACACACAATAAGCTCTGATACATCTCAGATATAACACACACAGAGTCAGCTCTACTAATGCGTCCCCCCCTGAATAAAGGTCTTATCTTATCTGTTGCTTGTAGAGTAAACTCTAAACGCTGCTTGCCAACAGGAAGTGTCTATGAGAGTCTGTGCTCATCTTGAAATGCAGGGGCTTAAGGCATAGAGCGAACTGTGTCATGCAGACAAGAGAAGATATTCATGAGAGGAATCTGCCCTGCCATAGTCAGAAGATTTATGGTCAGATCCTGGGACAACCGAAATTGTATACACTTAATTATATCTGTGAAATGCTGTATTTTTATTAATGAACAGTGAATTAAAGAATGCATTATTTTATTATCCCGAGTATATTAAAGAATCTTGTCTTCGTGGAAATACCCCTTTAATTTAGGGGTAACTGTGGGGTAACCAAGATTAAAAGGGACATGTAATTTTTGCCTTGTCAATAGACACCACATAATATGTAAATCAATCTTTATCTCTTATGTATTTAATCTAAACTCTCCAGGATGATAGGATAGTCACAAGTGTATAGAAATTATAAGGGAAGGTTATAAGCAAAAAAAATAAATTGTATAACAATTCTATAAAGGAATATTGGGTGACAGAGGAATTATTGAACAATACCCATCTAGAAAAGGATGAGGGAATGAGCCAGGTAAGATAAATGGGAACACATGGGGTAGTCTATACAAAAATGTAAAACAATATTCACTGTGTGCAAATCACATATTATTACAATCTAACATTTTACATTATACACTATATAGGATGAAGCTAAGGGATCATTTATATTTTGAGAGATGTCAATTATCAGAATTTTATTATTTACATAAAATATGGGCGTGTCCAAAGTTACATACATATTGGCATAAGGTTATAAAGAGAACTGTTGATGGGCTACCAAGTTATATTAGGATAACAAGTCTGAAGCCTTATGTGGGATATTGAATTATGGCAGTGTATATTGTTTTTAGGAAGACTTAAGACCACCGGGACGGGAAGGGGTGGGGGATAGGGACGTGGAAATAAATACATTTTTAAAGTTTTTTTAATATTTTTCTGGTATTGTTGCTCAATGGTTATAATTTCATATTTTGCAATAGAGCATTAACAAAAAAAAAAAAAAAGAAGAATCTCCTGCCACTTAAGCAATGGTTAAGAAAATGCTAAATTGTCAGCTGACTGAGGCATTATAGGAAGTGCATCGCCCTGTGTAATCCCATAAACCAGGAGACATGGAGCCCACTTCTCTTGGCTGTGTGTCATATGTTTATACAATGCTGAATGGCAAATATTGTGGGGACCAGATGTCATCCCCAACATCTGGTCCCCACAACTTTTGAAGACCTGTCCTGATGATAAACCATCAATAGTAATTCTTGTTCAACCCTTTCATGGACTTTAAAGGAAACCTACCACTTTCTGATAGGGCTTATAAGCAGGACATGCCGTGCACCAGCTTCCTTATCTTTAAACAGTTTTAAAGCATTTAATCACTTTATTAATATTTGTATCGGAACTAGCTTCCCCGCGCGACCACTTCCTATTCAGGCGACGCACGGTCGCGTGCTCATGGTGCGCGCAGCGCGGACCTTGGTGCGGGGGAAGCTAGTTCCGATAAAACATTAATAAAGTGATAAAGCTTAAAACAGTGTACAAAAATAAGGAAGATACACCCTGAGCTGGTGCACGGCATGTCCTGCTTATAAGCCCTATCCGAAGTGGTAAGTTTCCTTTAAAGTTAATACTAACTCTACACACAGATAAATAAGCAGTGTGAATAATAAAGTCATGACCTCCATCTCACAAAGTCAGCCAGGTCAGGTGTGACAGGTACAGATCAATTCTCAGACTAGCGCTATGGATTTCATAGAATGCAAGTAAGATCCTGAGACACGATACTCTAGCTAAAAATTGTTATCAATTAAAAAAAATACAGAAAAAAATTAATAAAACGTTAGAAATTAAAATAAAAGGCCAACCATCCGATGTAGTGTACATAATTTCTTGCAGCTCACAGACGTGTCTGAATGAAATGATATAACGATGGTGTATCATTCTTTTTTTTCTACTGTAAAATCTTTTTTAAAAACTTATTTTGTCCTAAAAGTGATACATTTATTTTTTTATTCTCTGTATAACCAATATTTTTTAAGTTGGAATCTAGCCAGATGTGTTTGTTATCACATTTGATAACCTTTACTATTCGGTAGTATACCTTTGTTCCGCAGTTTCCCAATGATGAGGCATTTGAGCACTGTGTATGAAATCTATTCACCTTCCATATTATACTGCATTATGGTGCCTTTTTTCAGTACAATGACAGCAGGCCTTTCTCGTTTAGGTCTGTTTTGGAGACAATATGAAACTATCAATTGGTACTAAATTGCTGTTTTGTAGGCCTCAAAAGTTCTATTTTTTATAGATGTTTTCTGGAATAACATATGTATGGTTTAACCTTTCACAGAAGTTACTTTTTCAGGACTTGAACAGGTTCATTTATAGGAACTTGAGTGCTTCACAGAATAACTTTCCTACCTAGCTCACCGGACAGAAGGAAGCTTCTTTCAGTTTTAGCATAATTGATTAAAAATGTCTTCCTGGATTAACTTTAATAGTTTTTTTTTTTAATATATTGCAGTAGTCTTTTAAAGGCTCATCAGGAGAAAAGAAAAACACAGAAGTATATCCTCAAGACCTGGAAAAGATGCATTTACACTGAAGTGTAATTACACAAGGACTCCAGGTCATGTGATCTCCTGCTACCAAGAGTTGATCTGATCATGTGAACGGGGGCTGGATTTAGGCTTATTAAAGAGATCCAGCCCCTTCCGTCACTACAGCCAATTGTATAGAGTGTACAGAGATTTCCATCTGCCATTTGCCAGCTTGGAGCAAAGTGCTGTGACTGAGGGGGCAGTATCTCCTCGGTACAGTGGGTTGAATCTGGCTCCTGGTGTATTGTTATACATAAATGAGGACATCCTTTGTTATCTTCAAGATGAAGCAACAAGCAATATACAGTGAACTTATTAAAAGGTAACAACACTCATCAGTGAATAAGCGGGACGGAAAAGCACCCACAGGTCCTCATAGAACCGTGGTTTAATGAAAACAAATGATACTAGGGCAGTGCAATGAATTAAACCATAGCTCAAAGAAGCCTTCAGAATCAGACTAGGTTTTAGGTTCCTTAAGACTGTTTTGAAACCATAATCAAAAGTCTTTTAAAATTTCTCTCCCATTACTATCTAGACCTTGTTTTAGCTTCCAATTGCATGAAAAATGTAACCCAAATGCAGAAACTCACACAAGTTTGCACAAATGTTTGCCTGTATATTAAGCAGAGTCTACTATAAAACATTAATTGGTAGAGTAATGTTCTAGTGAAATCTGAACCCGCAGACAACAGTGAGCCAAGACTCTTCTTTAATGTTTTATATGCCAACACCACATTCATAAATGCAATAATTATCTCATCTACAATTTGCATCGTTTTCTCTTCCATTGTCCTCAGAAGTAACTACTAATTACGCACATGTTTTAGATTAAGAAGTGCTCTTGTCTTGAGAAAGAATGAGCTCATGATTAATTTGATGATTACTTAAGCCTTGGAGGAAAATAAAGTATTTACAATTTATCAGAAAAATCTTGTCAAGCGGCAACAGAAAGTAACACGAATTATGTGACACGTAGAACATCTTTATAGCTGACAAAGAAATGGATGCCACACAATTGTATTTCAAACCACTCAGACTTCAGAGCATGGAGCGATAAGTACTGACTTTATTCATTAGATTCATTTTCCAGATGAGATTATTCATTTCTTACCATTTAAACTAGGGATAATCTAAATACTATAGAGATTAAACTGCCCATGGAGATAACTCTATGCGTATGTTCACAAGGCCTAATTTTGTGCTCTTTAGAATCCACATCTGGAAACTGGAATGGTTTTCCTTGTGGATTCTTTAGTAGAAAGTGTCCTCCTATTCATCATTTCGAGGTCCTGCTTGGAACGTGGCTAAAAATAGGTTATGTTGCTTAATTTATTTCTTGCAAGCAGATTTTTCCACAAAGCGGCAACAGAGCAATGGTAGGCAGATTCAAAATCCACCGCGTAATAAGCACTAATGCCTCCTCTACCTCCAAGCCCATGAATTTCAAGCATTTGTAAGTAGACTCATCATTTCAGTCTTACTGCACTTATTCTACATACAGATTTGTGGGGGTCCAAAACTCAAGGCTCTGCTCACAGCTTAGTGGTGACCCTACTGAGCTCCTTTTCATGTATGTAGGTGTCAACTGCAGTTCCCAGCATGGCAGTTCTGGCAATATTCTCTGTGTTCTGGGAACAATGGATTTGCAGGGATCCAACCAATCAACAAGAAATTATTTTAAAAAATACTTTCACCAACCATAGCTATAGCTATAATAAAAATTATCATCGGATAATAGACATAAGGACAAATAGATTTGTTCTGTGATAACTCACTGAACCGCTGAATCACAACCAAGTAAAGAGACACCTTCATTTATCACCTCAACCTCCAAATCTAGAAGCCTGTGCGAAAAATCTACTTTGTGCTCATTAAAGATAAAAAGTACATACGCCCAAATGTGTCCGTGTATAGAAAATATGACAAAACTAAACTGTAATATTCAGCAGTAATACATTATCTGCTCCAAAGCACAAGAAGCAATTAAGATCAAGTGATTCATTGTTACCTTCAGGGAAAATCAACTTTTTAAAGAGCCTGAAATGTGGAGCACAGCAAAACTCTGCCGAATGCCCAAAATAAATGTTTTCCACAATTTTTGTACTGAAAAAAAAATTGAGACATTTACAGCAGTGAAAAGATGAATTTTATCAGCTGTAAAAAGCAGGGGGTACAATGATTGTAAGATTCCTCATCTCCAGCACCATAAGCGATAACAAAGTTTTAATGAGGAGCATATTGAGGTTTGTGGCACTTGTTCAAGCGACTAATATGAAACCTCCTTTCTGTGTTACGGATCTGCCAGTGAGCGCAGTCAGCCAGGCCCACAATAGTTTCAGCTGCACATGCACCTGTATGCAGTACAATCATTGGAAATGGCTAGGAAACTTGTGCAGCTTAGAGGCCTTTAGGCACTGGCCACAAAAAAAATATTTATAGAATAAAATACAAAAAAAGCTAAAGGTGAAAAAATGTATGGTGATCACCGTTTTCTTGACTGATTAACTGTAATGCATTTTAACATATAGTTCATGAAAAGTAACTCTTTTCTATGACCTATGACCTTATTGGTAGGGGCAGAGAAAGAGTAGGGTCAACAGAAGAAGATGCATTTCTTTGACTCAAGGAATTGAAAACAAATTAAAGACTTCTAGAAGATCATACAGTGAACCTGTCACATAGAAAATAATCTGGAAGCAACGTGTTATAGCGTAACAGTAACTGAGCTAATAAATGTATAGTTTAATAATGAAGGTTCCAGTATAAAATGTATTTTATACAAATCAAATCTCTGCTCTTTCTAAGAAGAGAAGTCTCCTGACACAGAGTTATCAGCCACTAACCATAAATTGTAGTCATAGAAAGAGCAGAAAGGAAATGTGAGCAAAAAACGTTATACAAACTACTAAAGCAAATGTCAATCTGTTCAGCATCTCCTGCTCTATAACATGCTACTGTACATTGAAATGCATTTTAATGGTGACAAGTTCCTTTGACCTCTGCAGTAAGAACACACATTGATAATCCACGTCAGAACAGAATCGCCTGTTTAAGTCAATGGTGGATGGTAAATGAGAGCTAATAGAATAAGGTTTGTGGCTGAAAACTGTATAACTCAGGAGTCCACATCTAGCTCCAAAACTAGGGCTCAGTACTCCTTCTGATTGCTCCCTGTCCAGCTAACAGACAAATACTGGCTGCCATCAGTGGTTGGGTTTTAAAAAAAATAGCAAAGATCTGTTTCAAAAATTCCATCATTCACTAGTGATGAGTGGTCCTGAGCCAGCAATGTTTGGGTCCAAGCTGTCAATTGCAGATTCTTATCCTCTGAACTGGGACTTCAGTCAGAAGTTTGGGATTGGATCAACTCCACCCTGCCATTTAACACCATCAATCTGTAGTGGGTGTCAAATCTTTAACAACCGGCAGCAATGACATGCAGATAGAGTGAACTGCTGTAAGTCAGAAAATAAGGACACAATTCTGCTGGGTTAACAGAATTTCTGGCGCACGGACATTTTTGGTGTGAAGCCACACCCCCTTTTCATAGCCCTCCCCTCCTTTGCCGAGCTAGTCGTAGGAGAGACAGAAAACTGTCTAAAACCCTTTATAAATTTGATGCAGTTTTTTAGTGCAAACTGGACAGATTAATAAATCTCCCTCTATGTCTCAAATTCACTGGAGAAGCAAAACTCCTCAAATGTCAAATGTATTAAACACTACGATACACCTGACCGGCAGAAAAGCAGGACAAAAACAGCAAAGCAGGTGCACAATCCCAGACATTGTGGCATATTCTGGTGGTATTATAAATGGGAAAACCCCTTTGATTTCACTCTTTAAGACCATGGCATTGATGCCTATAACTGCATAGTCCCTGTCCTGATTTATAGAGTCAAGGAATAGACTTTTAGGA
Source organism: Engystomops pustulosus (assembly GCA_019512145.1). Taxonomy (NCBI): domain Eukaryota; kingdom Metazoa; phylum Chordata; class Amphibia; order Anura; family Leptodactylidae; genus Engystomops; species Engystomops pustulosus. Next base: position 75,567,014 of record CM033641.1, on the reverse strand, counting down.
GTAAAATGAGGCATTTAGTTCAATAAAAATGTGACACTGGCATACTAAAATCATCTACAAAATCTGCCCTGACTCATATTCCAATCATTCTGGCTGTAGTCCCAGACACATGGGTCCCAGGCCTATTTGTCATGCACGCCATATTTACCCAATTGCATGACAATATGAGATGATAATGCTAAAAACAAAACACAAAGTAAACACCATTTCTAGCAGATATTCACCTGGATGACTTTTTATTTCTGCTTAAATAACAAGTAGATCCACATAAGGATATTTAAAGGCAAGGCTATGCATTATTCATCTGACAAATATGCATAAAAATGTGCAAGATTTATTCTGGATATGTTCATCATTCTGTCACTCCTTAGCGGCTTCTTACATGGAGTTATAACAGCACCTCCTTTACTGAAGCGCACTGGGAGGATTTGTTGGTTCCCAAGGGCAGGACAAGTTATTAAACGGCACATCACATCTTTCCTCAGCAATTTAACTTTTATTACTTCGTATTAGGTTATTTTACTAAATATTTCAAAATGTACTTATCTACACTACATATACAGAGGCTAAAGGTATTATCAATACATGGTTCACGTCCTGCTGTAGTCAAGAAAATGATTTGCCTCATTAGAACGTTTAAAAGTCTTTCATGTCTTTATTCTAAATATCATTAAAAATGTGCTAGAAAAATAGCCCTAAGTAATCATTCAGGCTTTTCAAAGTGCAACCGTGCCGGATGTGTGTGCAACACCCCTGCCAATGCGCAATGCAGAGGAGTAGTTGTGAATAAGCCCTTTGTACCGTTCAGTACACCTAGAGGTAATTAGGCAGAGGTAGACACTGCCTAGACAGGCAAGGGTTAATACTGGTTAATGTTTAGCATCCAATAATGTTCTATCTTTTTAACTGGAGTGTGATTGGAGAGTGAGACCACCTGACCAGGGAGTAACAAAAATCCCGGTGGGGGGTATTGCACATGTGTAGCAAGCTCTAGCTGCAATACCAATGCAATATCAGGCAGATAAACATACAACACTTATTTAGTGATAGCCCTAAGTGTCTCCTGGTATGCCTCTGATGACGCATCGATCGGTAGATCGATCGATCGACACAGAAACGTGTCTGCCAGGGACATAATAGAGATAGACCTACTTTATACAACCACAGATATTAGGTGTCACAATGGGAAGCTAACCCATGCTCCTGTGATTGCGCCTACTTGTTTCTTGGTGCACGATATTGGGCATCAGTTGACAAATATGTGTTTGGGTTGCCACCTGAAGTTGCCTGAAAGGTTGCCTCCTGAATGTGATAGAAAAATAGCCCTTTTTCAAGGTGCAACTTCAGGGGTACACTTAGACATACAACACTTATTTGCATTGGCAGCTAGATCTTGCTACATACACATCCGGCACGGTTGCACCTTGAAAAGCCTGAATGATTACTTAGGGCTATTTTTGCAGCACATTTTTAATGATATTTTGAATAAAGACATGAAAGACGTAAACGTCTAGACTACATATACAGAATGCATCAACCCATATCTGCATAAAGTAACATAGTATTACCATATACATGGTATATAGATATAATGAAAAGCAAAAGACATTAACCCATATCTGCACATAGTATTAACATACATACGATGGATAGATAGATAGATAGATAGATAGATAGATAGATACATACATACATACATACAATCTAGATGTACAGACCAAATCACAGTGCTTAATAATTACCAATGAGGATATCCACTACAATTGTACACAGTCCCTATACTAAACAAGATATCAATACCAATACCAGTATACAGAACCACAATGTAATACTGAAATCATAAATACCAATAAAAAATCTTCCATCTTTATTTATACATGGCATGGCAATCAACAAGACATCAAAATTATTACAGACAGAAGTGGTGGTGGTCAGTTCAAAATACACATATCTGCCACAATGGGCATAAGAATAAATCCAGGGAGAAAGGTATACACAAATGCAAACAGTATTTTTACCCCTAAGGACGTTATATACTGTACATGGAATGCCTACCACAATAAATTAACTCACGGACCACCATCACGGCACCCCGACGTACGTTTCGCCGTCGCTTCCTCAAGGGGGTGTGAAATAACAGTGCTGCCTTTTTCTGAATTAGATAGATATATTCCACTAATAGAGAGCACTACCAAATAGTGAAAATAAGTGATAAGGGGAAATTTATCATATGCATGTTTATGCATCAGCGTTTGGTAGAGGGCACCTCCTCCCCTGTCCGGGAGGATACATCAAGCGGCATAGACCAAGGAGCTCTATGCCCCCTCCACCACATGGTGTGTAGGTGGCATAATCGTAAAATAATCACAATTTCCTGCAGAAAACTGGCGTTGCAGCACTGACTAATGTCTTCCATTATGTTTATGCCAAAAATTGTTTCCCTCACATCCCCATAAAACCTATGAGTTATAAACCTGTCTCATATCTATGGATCTATAAAAAGAGTTATGGGCATGTCCTAAAGTCATGTGGCCAGAGTGACATCATTACAGGTCCTTCAGCCTCCTAACATTAGCAAACTGTACCCCATGCACATTTCTGACGACATAAAACATCACAGCAGGAGCTGCTGTATTCAATCAGAGGAGAACATTCCCACCTCGACTCCCTATAGAGATCCTTGGATACCAGGTAAAATTATAAAGCTGGATATATTGGAATCTGAGTGGAACACTTTTTAGCTAAAAGAAGGGTGTCAGTTGGTTACTAGGGCTCTATTAGAATCTATTTGGGAAAAACGTGGTGACAGGTTCTCTTTAAGAACAAACCTGAAGAACCTATTGTGTATGTAACCTAGGGTCGACCTGTATAATAAATGACGCAGTAGCCTTTATGCAGACACGAAGCTACATTCAATATTCACTGAATATAAGGATTTTTCCAAGCTGTATTATTTTTAGATTTACTTTACATATAAACTGCAAATTCTAAGTAACTTTCTGCTTAAAGGCAACTATTTGCACAAGTAGAGTGGAAAAAGACACCAGTCAATGCCATTTTCTACAATAAAAAGGCATTGATACCTGTGCCTGCTCTGCAAACTGCAGAACAAAGTCTGCTTGGATAAAAGCCAAAACATTGTGTTACCATTTATTGTATTACCGTCTGTGTAGATATTAATATATATTATTAAGACGAGATCTTTACAGAACAGGAAGTGTTGGCCTATTATGAGGCTCAGGGGCCAGCCAAAAAATTGTATGAAATACTTGATTTGTTTCTAGTTGAAAATATTATCCATAAAAGATACTGTATAATGTGTTTCTATATGGAGTATTAGTCAGGAAAATGTAGGCAGACCAACTGGAAAGATTTTTTTATACATAAATGAGCAAACCCCAATAGAGTTCAGCTTTCCTCACATTTGTAATTGGGATCTATTAAAAGTTGGCGGAAAACAGGCATTTTAAAGTGGTGCTTGCCAACACACAGAGCGTTGCCCTGGGAATGAAGCAGTCAACATTACGTTACAATGCTTTAGTATGTGCCATAATAGTATACTGTGGCAGGATATGGAGATTTTGCCTTATGGTTCCTGACTTCAATGCAATTAAATATGAAAACATTCTGGTAGCCTATCAGTTCCGCTACAGCGAGTAACATGACACTGCTCACATCTTTTTTTTACCTTCTGGTGTCTTCTTTTAAGTAGAGAGTAAGCAGTTGCTTTGGGATATGAAAAGACATGATGCTTTCTGACATCTGCTCCCGAACACAAATCCACTTGTTGTCAGATGCAGGGAATCTGTAGAACTTGTAGATGGGATTCTTCAACACTGTTGGTGAAATAGTACATGCTCAATTCTTGTTTCCTTTGATGGCAATACCATAGATATTCAGAACTTTATTAGGCATTAAACACAAAATTCCATATGTGTCTGTACTTACCTTAGCTCAAATTTTATTAATGGAAACATTTCAGACTAATGGCATCTCACAATAAACATAATTTAACCTTGGATTTTGCAAATAAGTCTCCACTTACATGAAGCAGAAAATGGATCTGGCTGTATGTTAGCCAAACTAGGCAAATCTTAGGCAAGTGGACATTTTTCATGCCCCAGGTAAGTAGTCTTCATGGCAAAAACCCTCCTCTCAGTTCCATGTTCCCCTCTGCCTTTCTCTTGACATGATTTCCAAACTATGTAAGTGAAAGTCCAGAAATTGGCCAAGACCTTTGGAGAAATTCCTTATGGATTAAAACACATATTACTTATTGAAAATTAAAAACATGATCATGGCACCATGAGAAAAAAAAAAAAAATAGAAAACCGATGAGTTTCAAATCGAACTAATTTTCAATGCAGGCCAATTGCTGGACCTTCACTTACATCTTTAGGACTATCCTGACTCCAACTCAGATTGTCCGATCAAAGACAACATAATTTCCGCCTATGTTCAAATCTCATGCATGCGCACGCACAGCCCACCTCCCAGGTACTGACATTGGCAGTGAGTCACTGTTGCCATGGTGAATAAACGAATAGCATCCAGGAAGGGTGCGTTGCTCTCCTATTTGGAACGTTTGTGAAGGAATCGGCGCTGGCTTGCTCAAAAAGGACGTTTTTTTTTAGGTTAAAAAGTTTCTTTTATTTAAGCCAATTACGGCAATAAAATGTAAAAGAATTAAAACAATATCAGAATCTGATGAAGCGCTTAGCATGAGCGCGAAACGCGTCATTCCTTTTATTGTTCTAATTCTTTTATATTTTATTGCCGGAATTGGCTTAAATAAAAGAAACCTTTTAACCTAAAAAAAAAACAAAAAAAACCTGTCCTTTTTGAGCAAGCCAGCGCCGAGTCCTTCACAAACGTTCCAAATAGGAGAGCAACGCACCCTTCCTGGATGCTATTCGTTTATTCTTCAAGTTACTGCATATGGACCTTTGGCGAGCCAGAAGCGGAACGTGGCAGCGGCATTGAGTCTCATACCAAGCATCTTGGTATGAGCCCTACTTGCACAACTCCAAAAGGTGAGTGTATCACTACATCACAATAAATTCAAATATAAAGAGGGTAACACACTATAGGAGCACTCTTTTGTCTCTCCTCGTCTCCCCTACATCTCTACTGTTGCCATGGTGTAGACTACACAAACAAGTTTGCTAAATGAGTCGTTGAAAACAGTCAATTGCAGGTCCTTTAAAGGACATCTACCATCAGATTACCTGATGGTAATGACTACTACTGTGCTCTCCACCCCGTCCCCATGTTTCCCCAGCTTTATTTCTTATATCTTGGCATGGCTGTATTTCTTTAACAAACAAGTTTAGAAGATATGCATATTAGCCTGTGATGCTCTGCAGAGCACCATCAGGCTCCACCTTAATATAATTTATGCTCGCCCCGGGGCCGTGCCAGCCGTGTTCTGCAGCTGGCCTCATATATTATGCAGAGCACCACAGGCTAATTTGCATATCTTATAAACTCATTTTTTACAGAAATGCACCATGCAAAGATATAGGAAATGAAGCTTGGGACACAAGGGGATGGGACAGGGAGGTATGTTGTAGTCATCTACCATCAGGTAATTTGATGCTAGATGTCCTTTAACTTCAATGAATCCTTTAACCTATTGAAAATAAGCTTACTAAGCTGCACTTTATTTTTCCATTGTTTATTTCATTCTGACTGTGTATGTACAATTGGACATAAATCAAAATCAATTTGTAAATTATACAGCATTGGAAATAAAATTTGTCCCACACATGTAGAAATATGACAAATACTATATGCAATATGCCAAAAATCATCAGCTTATTGCAGTTCTCCATTCTATCCACCCGCCTAAGAAAATAAACACATATGCACTTTTAGTTCAACTACAGGCACATTTATATCACCTCATGCTCCAGAACTTTGGACATCACCAAATTTCCCCTGATTGATTTGGAGGACCCTCTCCCTGCACCTCTGCTCCACCACTTAGTAATCAAATTTATCTGCATCTTTAATGTTATGATATATTTGACTCGGAGAGCGGCATGGCACATCAGAAGGATTGCATAGGGAGGAGAGAAAATATCTTTTGGAGGTGTTTTCCCGGTGATGTCCGGTCACTGTCCTTATATGAAGAGTGACATCACCAGGGACTGCAGTACTGCTGCATTCGTCCCATATAGAGTTCAATGGCCTTCGCTGTGAAAAAGGCACTCAGCAGGAGGGAGCAGGATGCTTTTTACACAATACTTGATGCATACTGCTCAAACGGAGGCAAATACTATGTGTACGCTAAGTGTATATGTCAGTAGTTTTCCAGGCGTATACACTCTGCACATACATAAAACCATAGTGATGTTCTCTGGTTCTTTTTTATATTAACTTTATACTAATTTCCAAAATTGTAATGTATAAATGCATAGTTGTCAAAGCCTAAACTCTAGGTCCCTGGTGAAGACCTTGTTTAAGAAGTAAGGGTCCCACTTATGTATTTAGTCCAACTCACTACAATAATTATATAAAAACAAATGAACCATTCTACTATTTTCTGATTAAAAACTTGTCCCGTTTATAATTCATAGCAAGGTTTGTTAACATTTCCCAATCAAACACCCCTAGTGAATAAGTTTCAGTGTGGTTCCCCCAAGGAAACAATGAGTTATACCTGTTAATGTTCACATCTGTTAGATTTGTTATAAAGAATAGAACATCTTTCAGCATTGTTATTTCTATCCATACACAATGAAATCTCTTGAAAAGGAGGGCACCGATGGTAACTTTTGTTCCCTTCTTCAATTTGAACAGGGATCAAAACGCAGCATATGTAATGACAAACAAAACTTTTTTACTTGGGGTATCAGTAACTGACAAGCATTGTTATCTGGATCCCTGGGACTGGTGCACAATGTAATGGAGGAATGTGTGGTGGACATATTCTGTCATGGGGGATGCCACATGCTTGAATTAACTATTTAGGCACTATGCAGCAGCCTGACATTGGTGGGAAATTTGGTAGCAAACAACGCAATAGAGAGATGCTCGCCTCTACACTGCTGATGTTCATCCAGTACACTTTAGTGTTGTTAGATTACTTTTAGGATATGTAGATTTTATGTAGTATTAACATACTTTTTATATAATGTTTTTTGTTGAGGAAAAGGTTGCTTTTACTTTGATTGTACAAATCCACACCTCACTATCCTCTATTAATTGCCAACTGTTGATGATAGCTATTGGTGCTTTAACCAACCTATGTAAACAGATAGCATGCCAACAGTGCAGGGCGCCTTCATATTGGGGAGGGGATGATGTCATCAAGAGGGCAGCAGGATTTTGAAATCTATTGGTGAGTTTGCCAGGGGCATTTAAAAACAGTTAACAACCCCGAAAGTGTCACTAGGTTTTAAAATTCATGTGTAGCTGAACCTGAATTTTTACAGATCTGCTCATCACTACACACTAGAGCACTACAGAGATTCTCTATAGCCATATGGTTATTATATCTTTAAACATTGCTATCCAAGAAACACTGAAGACCAGACTGATTTACAAACTAATAAACTATACTATTCAGTAGTGCAAATATAGGGGGAGAATTTATCAATGCCTTCAGTAAGTCACAATTCCTGGTATAAGGCAAGGAATTGAAACCTTACTCCACCTCTACGTCAATGGTCACAGCAGGGTGTGGAGTCGACTCTACCGAGCTGCAGGTTATAGTTCCAATTCTATTTTGGGAAAGGCCTCAGAGATTTTTAGTATGGAGTCTCTTAAAAGCGACCTGCGGATAAGATCAAGCGCTGGTGCACTATGCACCAGCCCCTGATAACTCTCCCCCCTTAGGATTCAAGCAATAGTGCTAGCTGGTCCCACAAAAACAGTCACTAAGGAAATATAAATATTTTTTAAAATATCTTTATAAGAAGTGTCTGTGCCAAAAATTAAGGGGCGTTTCGGTGCTCAGTCGGAACATGCGCTATATTTAACATGCAAAGTCCGACAGAATTGTGTTGCAGTACAGGTGGTGCCAGATCCATGCCGAACGGACGATAAACATCCTGAATCTGGTGCCCTCTGCACACTACACAGACAAACTGCATTTAGTGTAATTTGCACTGTTGTTAGTACATATGCCCCAATGTAAATATACTATACCACTAATTTATAGCATCCAGAAACATAGGACAAATATTAAGAGCTTTCGGTCTCCTGCTCGATCGTCATGTCACACTCCAGGCCTACCTTTCCTCACATTCACAAATGTGATATATTTAGTCCAAAGTTGTATAATGAAGGAAGTGATAAAGCCAGCACACAATAATTCTGCTGAATTTATAACCTAAAATATAATAAATGCCATGATTATGGCCAGATATGTGGGCTCAACGACCTTCACATAAAAGCCTTTATTTAAGTAACCATTTCAACTTTCAGGAAACACTACATGCACTTCTTTATTCCTCATAAAACCCCTGAGTTATGACATCTGCATTCACTTTGAAATCATTTACAGTGAAGAGCCCCAGGAAAAATAATAGTCACAACTCATTTCTATTTTTAAACATAAAACATAACATGAACAGAATATATAATGGATGCGTAGACAGGTTAAAACATTTAATTTCCAAAAGCATCTGTATGCAAATGACTAATGTCCTGCCATCTTCCATTACCTGCATGCTTGGAGGTACGGTAATTTATCATTGAAAAACATGAGCTTCTATTACAAAACCCTCTCACGAGGCTTAGTTATAGTCGTCCAAGTAACATGGGAAAGGGCCAATTCGTATATGTCAAATTACCAAAAAGCTCTACAACATTCACCTTTAAAATACACAATATGTTCTGTTTAATAGGTGTTTCACAAGTGAAATATATGGTTCAAATAGGGCTTGGAAATTAATGGAACTAAATCCCTCTTTCAGTTGGCCATGATTCTGAATTTGCAGAGAATTGAAAATTTGATGGCTCCACCCCCTGGTAGCCCCTGCATAGCTAACATCGGAGCCAGCAAATAGAGCAACAAGACTTCTAGAGCCATAGTGGACACAGTGGTACAAGGCAGATAGCAGCAAATGGAAAGGACACTTGTAATGTAGCTGTAATAATTGTATCAGAATGATGTATTACACACCTTTTCCCTCTCTCAAGTCTTTGCACTGTAATGTCTGCAGCTGCTCTGCCAAGGTACCGCATGATTTATAGCAGTAGCTTGAACTTTCACTAAGAATGGATGTGAGTGAAAGTTTAAGTTGTTGCTATAACTCGCTGTGAACATTATAGTTCAGAGAACGCAAAGCAGAGGGGAAAGGGAGAGAGTAATAGAGAGACTATATTACATTATAAGTGTCCTCCAATGAGCTCATAGACAATTTGTATAGTTGCAGGAAATAATTATACTAAACACACCCTCGGTAAAAAATAACACACTAAAAAAAAATTAACCCAGCATCCCTGCCACATGCCACCCTAACTTTGCTGGTCTTTGAGATAAAAAGAAAACGTCCCTCAAAGGCTCCAATGGCTGCATATGGTAACTTCAGACCGGCAGTACTGAATCACCAATTCTAGCATTTGATTTTTTTTGCCAGGTCTCAGTTCTGTACAATTAATGGTTTGCAAGGCAGTTCAATAATATAAATTTTCAATGTATATAAAGCTTCCAGAAGACATAACTTTTTTTATTTCAGATCTCAAGTAGGCACACAAGGGCTTCTTTTTTTGCTGTATGAGTTGGAATTTCCAATGGCTTAATTTTTAGGGTAAAAATAGCATAATGGTAATTTTCTTTAACCCTTTCCTGAAAGGAAACAGAATAAAATGCCTATTTTGTCACAGTTTTGATTAAAAAACAGGATAAAATTATTCTGTAGGTTAGTGCAATTACGGAGAAACCAAACATGTACAGATTTGTTTATATTCATATTCAGTTCCATATTCTCAGAGTTATGATCTTCAAAACAGCATTATTAGGGTTTGCAGAGCAGGAAATGTTTTAATTGGTGGTATTTTAGTGTACAACCAACTTTTTGTTAACTTTTTATAAAATTTCTCGGGAGGTAGGAAAGACTAAGGCAATTTTTGGAATCATTTTTTATTTTTAATGCCCTTCACAGTATGGGTATAGTAACATTATATTCTCTTAGCTAAGGGGGTTATCAATTTTGTGTTTTTTTCTATTCTTAATTTGTTTACACTGTGTATTGTGGGGAAATGCTCTGGTAGATGCCTTGTAGCAGTGCAGGAAGCAGGGACACACGCAGAGTTAAAGTCCAAAAATCAAGTGTTTTATTCACACCTCTTTGTCAAAACACAAATTCAGCCTTGGCTTAGGCACATACAAAATAAACCCTGCCCGGCTGGGCACTGCCTAATACAATAACAGCACCTAACTATACATGTACCAGGCTGCCTAGCACACGCTCTTGGCCAGCAGACTATCAGGAGGCACTCAGTTACATTTGCTGTGTGAACGCGGTCCAGCCTTCAGCTCTCCAGGTAGTGCCTCACCTACTGCTTTTGGCCTGCAGTCTAAATCGGGCCCTAACGAGGTCTGTGACCCGCATCTGTGGGCTATACAGAAACCCAGGTCTGAAGCCCAGATGGAGTAGGAGTCCCACTACCAGCCTACCCCTACTCCATAATAAGCAGGCCCAGTATGGACAATACAAAGGTGTCTATGCTAGCGAGGCCAACATAGAACAAACAGACTACTCCTGCTTTTTTTATTTTTATTTTTTTTATTTTAATTACCGTAACTTCTTTTTTTACTGTCCCACTTGTAGACTATACCTTGATCTCTGTTATAATCCATTGCAATAATTCTGTACTGCAGTGTATTATAACTGTCAGTTTTCACTGACATTCTAACCATTCGATCCAGTGACAGATCAAGTGGGCCTAATATGCTTCTGTACTTGGCAGATACAGAGGACTTGATAAGGTCTCCGGTTGTCATGGGGGGCAACAGAGGGAAACCCCTTAAGTTTTATTAGGAATATGTTTGTATTGTCCTGTCCACAATAGTGAACCAATTTTTTTCTACTGCTAGCTAGTTATTATATCTCAAGTTATAAAATCAGGATTGATTACCAAAATCAGTTATCAAAGTCCTTACGATACCCGGACTAAAAATTTGTAAAAAAATCTTTAAGCAAGACACTTATAAAAGCAAAATGTCTTCCAAGACAACTTTTTGACATCATTCCCCATTTTGTGCCACACAAATGGAAAAGTATTCCATTATTCCAGTATTCTGGAGTAGCAGGCCAAATTAGCCTTTCCCTGATAAATCTGGGTATGGTTTGGTCCAGGCCAGACTAAACTCTGGAATTAATGGTCCTGTGGTTGGACATACTATACCTAGGGTGTAAAATAATCTAGGTCAAGCTATACCCCTATAGGCCAAAATATACCCCTCTAACTTGGAACCTACTATAGTCTGATCCAAGTCTAGGTATAGTATGATCCAGGCTACAGTACACTCCTGGGGATATACTCTATACCTGTGGGTATAAAATAGGCCAGACTATATCCATTCAGGCCATAATGGTATCACTTCACTAAGTTTTTCCCCCAATCTTCAATTTAACTGACAGTAGATGTTTCTGTCCCATCAGTGTGTAGTGTTATATATTATAACTGTTATGAATGTTTCTCTCTGCTCTAGGTGGCCCCAAGCTTTTTCCACTTCAACTTTTAAAGACCAACTATATGACCAGCTTTTGAGATTAAAAGCAAACACTTGCCTGTTCATAGAGTTTTAAGTTTGAAATCAGTTTGCTTTATTGCCTAACCAGAGCTGAATCCCCAACGAAAATTTAAAATTTAATTCTTGTGTACATCACTCAATGATACTGATGGGAGGGAGGGGGGTAAAAATTGGTACAGTCTAGTCTAGACTTTGGGTATGCTTAGGAGTGTTATAGCGATGAATTTTACAATAACTTCACTAGTTTAGGGTGCTGTGCACACATCATGTGGATTTCTTTTTAGAATGTGAGTCCTTGAAAAATTAATCCCTGTGCTGTTAAGTATATAAGCGGTTTCAAGACTAGTTTACAAATGAGTACATCATTAGCATAGAGTCTCACTTTACTTTTATAAATTAGTTCAGGGTAACATTTGGGATTTTCTTCTTCCTATTATTTTCCCTTCATGGCTCAAACAATATTTGTCATCTGATTGTTTATTATTGTATTGTATAAATCATCTCTATACATTTTAATATTGCAGATCTAATCCACTTAATCTTGAGATATTTGCAGTTGTGTGTTAATATCCAGAAGTAAGGGTAATAAATCACTGTAACAATGCAACACACTACAAAGAATGGGCAGCAGAGTAAAAATAAAGTATTATGTGCAGATTATTAGACATTCTAAGATTTCTCCTGCACATCCCTCTTTCTTTGGAACTTATTACCCCAAACTGATCAGATATAATGACAATGAAATATATCAAATTTTAAAAGAGAAAAGATAACCCTAGCACTGATTGGCTGAGGGTTGACAGCTCGGCCAACCAATGCTAGAGTTATCATCACACAAAGAGCGATTTCACTGTGTGGCGTGAATATGAGCAGGACATGAATGCATCTTCTGGACTCACAACTTCCCGAAAGATGATGACAATGTACCACTACTCCCCACCACAGCTGTTTTCTGTGTGCTGCACAGTGAGTGGATACCTTACTAGGCAGCTGATGACACAGGGTCACATGACCATTTACTGCCACGGCCCACCTCAAGATTCTCCAGTCCTACGGTGGGCCAGTCCGACACTGAGAATGCCTACTCAGAAGAGTCCTATCTAGAAAACTCAGTGCTAGGGCAAAAGCTTAGGTGCCCCCGGACAAGGTTATGAATGCTGCCTCTGGCACCCGTGCCATACCACTGCTCAAGGACAAATATATACAATCTTCTAACATTTAGCTGGGCACAGGTAGAAGTTGTTTCAGCAGTCAATTTATGATATCTCAGGTTCATGTGAGAACAATACATGGAGTTAGAGATTTCTACAACACATAAGTGAACAGGGGTTTAGTCTTGTAACAACATAAAAGTATAAATGATAGAATATCATCTTACCTGCATTTAGTAAAGGCGGATTGTCACTCCCACTGAGCATCTCTGGTGAAGAGCATTCACACACCAAGGCGCACTGGATGAAGATATAAACACAGTAAGGAAATATGCAAACAATAACACAGTATATTAATTCAAACAATACCCAATTCTACCATTCTTGTAATAAGTTAAGATGTACAGTAGTATTAATGTGCACAACAGCCTTTCCTCTGACTAGAAGCCAATCCTTTGTGGCTCTTGGTAACACTATGGGAACTCCCTTATTTGAACTCATTTATAAGACCATAGCACTTTAATAAGTCACATAGTCTGGTCTATAGATCTTTTTGTGTAGTTTAAATGAATCATCCAAGATGTTAGACAATTTGCCCTTGAGAGTATAGTTGTAAGAGCTTGAAGCAGCTGAACTGGACCTCTAAACTTTTTGACATATTTACTAATATCTATATATCCTGCCACCCCTTTGTTATTACTTCTAGACAGTTGTGATTAGCTATCAAGGTGGGGGTTAACAGTTAGAGGTTGTGTGTCTCTGTACCTCTAATAATGCTCAATCATTGTGGACAATGTGATGCAACACCAAACTAGTAACACCCACTTACCCAGCTGAAATTATTTAGCATAATGTAGTTTAAAATGTAATTGTCGTGATAATTTGAAAGTCCGTTTTCTCATATTCTAATGACCCGGAATCATATCTCATGCCTGCTAGTAATGCTGTCCATTGTATCATACTGTTTTATTCTTATTGTAATGGATGAAACAAAAATTTAAATAAAAATTACAGTTATAAAACAAAAAATGTAATGGTCAATTCCAGAACGTCAAGCATGTATGTACTCATAAATCCTGTTGCTGTGGCTGTGGTAATCTTCTTATGTTTGTTATCCATGGCCTCCTTCCTTTTAAAATCAAATTTTAACATTATGCTAAAAAGCCTAAAGGGCTCTGGTGGTTATTTCCAGAGCCCCTCACTGCTGTTGCTTTACAGGTTGTTAAAATGAACAGAGCACTTCCCCCTTCCCTTCACCCGGAACTTCCTGCGGGTGCTAGATTACACATACAAAGTGCGTAGAGAGAGCAGAAGGTTGGGTGAGTCATGTTTTGTTCATTGTAAAAACCTGTGAATCTGCAGCACAGATTGCTCTGGTAACACCCCAGAGCCCTTCAAGCTAATTAGCATAAATGTAAAAGTTGATTTAAGAAAAAATGAACATTACCACAGTCATTGTGCCTGGATTGTTAAGTATCTCCGATTTATTATTCTTGATGGTAGATTACCTTTAAATTTAGGTGGTTTACCTTCTCCTGAGTTAAAAATTTGGGTGGTATGTAGTACAATTTAACCATTTCTGCTTAATAAAGTTTTTACTGTAATAGCTTCTATTGAATAAAGTGTCCCTGTCTGGCTTCCTGAGAATCCAAAAGTATTTGGAAAAAAAAAAAAAGTATAATAAATCAAGCAGGTGTAGCGAAATGTGTAGATGCATTACTGTTTTTTCCTCTTTCTAATCGTTATGCAAATTGACCTAGCTGATGATGTTTTTTTTTGTTTTAAGTATGTATCCATTAGCAGCATTTTACCTATTGATAAAACACAGCTGGGAGACAATTTTAGATTATATCGTGCTGTTTTACATACAAAATAGATGTTCATCACAACATAATGTATATCAAGTTCAAGGCAAACTTAACTACACTCACCGGCCACTTTATTAGGTACACCTGTCCAACTGCTCGTTAACACTTAATTTCTAATCAGCCAATCACATGGCGGCAACTCAGTGCATTTAGGCATATAGACATGGTCAAGCCAATCTCCTGCAGTTCAAACCGAGCATCAGTATGGGGAAAAAAGGTGATTTGAGTGCCTTTGAACGTGGCATGGTTGTTGGTGCCAAAAGGGCTGGTCTGAGTATTTCAGAAACTGCTGATCTATTGGGATTTTCATGCACAACCATCTCTAGGATTTACAGAGAATGGTCCGAAAAAGAAAAAACATCCAGTGAGCGGCAGTTCTGTGGGCGGAAATGCCTTGTTGATGCCAGAGGTCAGAGGAGAATGGGCAGACTGGTTCGAGCTGATAGAAAGGCAACAGTGACTCAAATCGCCACCCGTTACCACCAAGGTAGGCAGAAGAGCATCTCTGAACGCACAGTACGTTGAACTTTGAGGCAGATGGGCTACAGCAGCAGAAGACCACACCGGGTGCCACTCCTTTCAGCTAAGAACAGGAAACTGAGGCTACAATTTGCACAAGCTCATCGAAATTAGACAGTAGAAGATTGGAAAAACGTTGCCTGGTCTGATGAGTCTCGATTTCTGCTACAACATTCGGATGGTAGGGTCTGAATTTGGCATCAACAACATGAAAGCATGGATCCATCCTGCCTTGTATCAACGGTTCAGGCTGGTGGTGGTGGTGTCATGGTGTGGGGAATATTTTCTTGGCATGCTTTGGGCCCCTTGGTACCAATTGAGCATCGTTGCAACGCCACAGCCTTCCTGAGTATTGTTGCTGACCATGTCCATCCCTTTATGACCACAATGTACCCAACATCTGATGGCTACTTTCGGCAGGATAATGCGCCATGTCATAAAGCTGGAATCATCTCAGACTGGTTTCTTGAACATGACAATGAGTTCACTGTACTCAAATGGCCTCCACAGTCACCAGATCTCAATCCAATAGAGCATCTTTGGGATGTGGTGGAACGGGAGATTCACATCATGGATGTGCAGCCGACAAATCTGTGTGCAGCCGACAAAACTGTGTGATGCCATCATGTCAATATGGACCAAAATCTCTGAGGAATGCTTCCAGCACCTTGTTGAATCTATGCCACGAAGAATTGAGGCAGTTCTGAAGGCAAAAGGGGGTCCAACCCGTTACTAGCATGGTGTAGCTAATAAAGTGGCCGGTGAGTGTATATGCCATGTAAACACCCAATGAAAAATGTGTGGAAATCAAAGCTAACTTTGTACTGGTAAGAGAAACTCTGGGTCATCCATTAAGCTGTTAGTTTTATAAGGCACAAACATGTAACATCCATCATATAAAATTTGAGAGATGGGGGCTATTATGGGTTATATACAGTAACTTAGCAGCAGATCAGTTTTTTTGGATCTGATTCCACAGCTCAAGTTTCGTACTCCATGCGTGCACACAAAACAAACTTTGGCACAGATCTGAAATTCTATTTTAAATTTTTTCCCAGATTTGCATTAAATTTCGAGATTTTCCATGATAGAGATCATAAGGATAGCAAAGTACATCCTCTGAATTCTATGGTTTTACCTATAATGAAATGATGAAGAAATATTATATCGGCCTACGAGGGTCTTAAAATTTGGCATAATCCACCTTAGATTAACAGATTCCACTGTATCGCTATTTATTTGATATGAAAAATAGTCAATTACTTGTTATGCAGAAATCAAGGTATAGAAGGCAAATGTTGCTAATCAAAGCCTGTTTATTAACCTTTACAGGCACCAAGACATAGCTGTTCACCTTGGGGAGAGCTAGAATTTGCGATTATTTCACTTCTTCTATGCCAGAAAACTAGTGTAGCAGCAGTGCTAATTCTCCCCCATAAAGTTGTGTTTTTAAAATCCTGTTGATCTTACTCCACACATCTCAGGCTTTATTGTGCCAAGACAAAAGGTCTAGAAGGAAACGTGTGTACATTTTATTTTAAGTATGGATTAATTCCATACGTACGTTTAGGAGAAGCTAGATCCAATTAAAACATAACTTTTATTCACAGCTACTAAACTAGAACAGACTCTGATATACTAATATCAGATGTTAGATAAGATAGATATAAGGTACTCCGTTTGTATGCCCAATATTTAAGGGCGTACAAAATTTGTTTTTGACTCCACTACCCTTAGTGCTATCTTGCAGGATATTACTCCACACACCTTATCTCACACTGATATACACCCAATGAGTTTTTAGTGACAAAACACCATCATCAGGGGTGTTTATGAAACATAATACACTTCAAGATACATGGCAGCATGTATATCAGCAACGTTGCACAGTGAAATTTGCTGGGTATATAAATATGTAGCCCTGCCCCCATTGGGAGCGCCTATCTCCCTCTGGACCTATCATATTCAAGTTCCTCTAGAGCGACTCCCACCCCAAATCGCCATCGACGCCTACCACTCATGGATCATTGAAAAGTACTTCCCATGATCCTGTTGTCACATGACCAGCAGAGTACCAACATTACACATCACAGGACCAAGCCCCCAGTCTTCTGCTCAGTTTACCTATGGCATATAGAATTTGTATCCTCTAATATTTATGTATAATTCAGTGAAAGTTATAAGTTGTAAGAATGTATGTATTACCCAATATGTACATACTAGTTAACTTGACAACGGTTTCATATGCCCATTAATTTTAATCTATAAAGGAACTTTGAGACCATTAATGTACTGGCATGTCTCTAAGCCCAATAACAGGAATCCCAGGACAGCCCTATGGCCCTTTCCAGGAGATTTGTAAATTATATGGACATTTACAATGTTACAGCAATACTTAAACTGCACGCTAGCCCTAACGTGACCCTTGGTATGTGCTATTTGAGAGTAATAAAGCACTTTGCATGCATTATTTAATTAGCATCAAAATGTGCCAATACAATGCTACAGCTTTAATAGCAATGTTCTAAGTTACAAACCACAATAACAGCTTCACCATGATCATTATATATATCATTAGTGAAGCCCCAGCTACTATCGCATTTGGGATAAATAGTACACGGATTGCATTTTATTGGTATATTTTCTCTTTCATAACTTCCAAAATAGAATTTCAGACTAGGCAATCTTTGGCAGCTTGCACGAGGACCCCAGCTGCAGGATCCAGAGACACTCATGTTTTTCAGGGATATCAGCATAGGCATATGAAATAAAAGAGCTTTATAATACATACACAGTGTAGTCTAAATATATCTGCTTATTTGAATCTGCTTTATTATACGTTATATGAGTAGTAAAATACAAGAGACAGTTTTGGCAGCTGTGCACCTTAATAAGATAAGTGTATCGAACCAATGCTGTCAAGACATAAAATGATACAAGCACATCCAAACCTGTGCTTCAAGTTCTGATAAAATACAGAAAAACTATTTGTTGTATATAAACATAACGGAAATAAGTTCTTTTGGTGATGTGACTTTCCTGTCCTTTTTTCAATTTTATTGTTATTTGTTGCAAAAATAGAAGATTACAGCTGTCATTGCAAGTGGAGTTTTCCACTATTTTTTATTTCAATAATCATATAAATAGTTTATTTTGAAAGTCAATATTAACCCACACAACATGAAAACAGAAACTGTAACTTATGTCTATGGGTAAAAATAAAGAAATAAACTAAACTTCCCTATTGCAGTTCTGAGTTCTGAAGTGATATTATGTGCATTGTAAAATGTACACAAAGTGATACTACTAATGAAAGGAGTAGCCACGGACACCAGGAATAATACATGTGACTTTATTTTATGCAATATTCTGCTGGCATCTCTGCTGTCTGAGGGGGCTATGCAGCCAATGACTTTTGGAATTAAAAAAATGTTAAAAAATTGTTGGCTGCGCTTATTTCTACTCAAGGTAGGACCAAGTACCTTTAGCTTCTTGGTTCTAGTGGTAGGGCTATCATATCATATGCCAGTACACAAGCACCGGTGTATGATAAATAGTGGGGGGGGGGATTTATTAAGATTGACGTTTAGTACCAGCATACTGCATGTCAGATTTACCAAGAGGCACTGGATTCTTAGTGAGTCTGGCGGTGAGTATGTTTGCTGGAAAGCAATCTCCACCAGGTCAGACCAGTTTAGCGGTAGAGGCTATAGTAGCTACGTTAATACCCCTCCAACATGTTATATTCTTTTTACCATTTAAGTGATTGATCCAATAACTGTCTGTATAGGGGCTCTTGAATGTGTGGGGGCCGGTATATGGCTGCAAAATACCGCCCCCCTATGGCACCCGGTCATTGTGCGGTGAGCGTGCATGGAAAAGTATAGGACATTTCCTATATTTTGCCATACTATGGCATTGCTTCTCTATGGCAATGGAAGGGGTGAGCAGTGCTCCCCCCTCCTCTCTCCTACGCACGGCTGTATGCTCGCATACGTATGTGTGCAAGGTGGAAGTAGTATTTGCATATACAATTAAGGGATATGACATCTGCCTCATCTCCGCTTCAATCTCTGTTAACTACAAATCAGTTCAGTGAATTACTTGCTTTTTCAATATTTTCCTTTGTCATCTGTGGCGGAGGGTTATGATTGACTACCTTTTGTCCTTGTGCGTCTGTTGTGATGTGGTCTGCCTCCCCATTCTGAATTTCCCCCATGTTCACCAGACTCACTTCAATACTGCCAATTTTCTTTCCACCATTTAAGGTTCTGAAAAACAAAAAGTTAGACACTGAAATGTCTGCTCAGTCATAAGATTCATCAAATTGAATGTCAGTCATGTATCAAATAGTATCCCACAGTAATAACAATCTACACAGGAACACGTGTTATGAATATTAATAGATGGGATATGCTGAGTAAAAAGACAAACTTTTGTTCACTGTGTGAAAGATGTGAGTGCAGTAGGAGAAAGTAATGTAGGAAAAGGATTGCTTAGAATTAGTCCTTTTGCGACAGATATAATATCCAGTAATATGGCTCCACCTTATTCTGTCAAGAGATATAACAACTATGATGAAATGTGGACTAACTCGCTTGCCCTGCTGAAACGATCATGTCCTAGATACCTATACATAACATAAAGTGTCATCATTCTGTAAGCACTACATGCAAGCACAGTCTAAGAAGCTGTAATAGATAGACTCCTCACAAATGTATATACATGTATTTGTATTTTATAGAGCCTGAATGGTTAAAGGGGTTGTGCAGGATTAAGCTTCTTTTTTTTTTAAATGGGCTCCAGAAAGTGCAAAAATAACAAGCTATACCATCAAAATCAAACATGACACCAGGGGTGTAACTACAGCTATAGCAGCCATAGCAGCTGCTAATGGGCCCGTAGTGATGGGGGTCCTTGGCATCCAACCTGACACCCTTGAATAATGGAGGATGTGCACCATTCTATACATGTTAAGACAAACATTGCACAGCATAATATGTACTGTATCTTGGCAGCTGAGATAACAAATGTTGGGGGAGGGGGTAGCAGGACTAGGAATCTCCCATCTCTAATTCCTGCCATCTACTTCCCCCATGTTGTCAGAAGCTACTGGGACAGATCAGTGAAAGTGTATAAATGTACATATCAGTGCATAGAAGTGCGTTTATGAGTGTATAAATGTATGTATGTAAGAGTGTATAAATGTGTGCAAGTATGTAAGAGTGTAAAAATCTGTGAGTGTACAAATATGTATATTTTGGGGGTTGGGGGGCATAGGGCAAGGGGGAAATTTGCTATGGGACCCTGTCTCTCCCAGTTATGCCCCTGCATGATACAGCACTTAGTTATAGATCCAGGCACTGGAACTGTGGTAATTGTCTTAAATTTGTTATTCATGGCTTCCTTCCTTCGAAAATGAATCTTTTAAAATTATTTCAAAGAGTCAGAAGCAGTCTGGGTGACATTACCAGAGCCTCTTGGTGCTGTAGCTTCATTGGCTGTTACACTATCTCACCCTCCCCCCTTCTCCCTCAGCACTTCTCCCTCCTTCTCATTTCAGACCCAAGGTTATGTAGTTTTTAAGCATTTGTTACCAGCACATTGTAACAGGTAATCTATGAAATTCCCAAATACTGCCATATTGCAGTGTGGCAGTATATGGTAGGATAAATCAAACAACCTAGGGTTAAACTACCCTAGTGGGTCTGAAAAATAGTAAAACAAAAAATTTAAAAAACTATAAAAATTCAAATCACCCCTTTTTCACTAGAACTGATATAAAATGAAACAGTAAAAGTCATCAGTCAACAGTAAAAAGTGTACAATCTATCAAAATATAATAACTTATTGCCGACGTTGAACCCCGTCACAGAGAATGGTGCCCATATGTCCAAAATGCCACATGCAAAAATTTCAATTTTATAACAATTTAATTAGTGATGAGAAAGTTGTACTGTCCCCAAAATGATAGCAAAATGAGTCATCTCATTCCACAAAAAAAAAAATCACAGTGTTCCATACACAGAAGTATAAAAAACGGCATTAGTGACCAGAAGATGGCAAAATGAATATTTTTTTTGAAAGATGGGGTGTTCCCATTTTAGCATGTTATTGTTTTTATGATAAAAAGCTATACAATTTTCCAATATACTTTCTGTATCAACTCCTCACAAATTTGTAGATCTCTGCTTGCAGTCATTCTACAGAAAGCTTCAATGTTTACTGCTAGTGGACACAAATCTGACCATGGTCACACAGGTGCAGGGCTCATTATATCACATAGAGTAATCAGAGCTGTGTGTTATAACCAGCCATGCACCTGTGTCAGGTCCTATCTTTTGACAGAATAGGGTGCCGTACGGTGTGTATTCCTATGGAAAGGGGTGGGGGTGAGCAGCGCTCATCCACTGCTCCTCTCCCCGGGGCCGATGTATGCCCGCCTTACTACGGTATGGCGGGAATATATTGTGTGAATGTACCCTTAAGAACACCCAATTTACAGACTACCTCTAGTTAAAAACGGACCTCTGGATGTTGGTAATTTACTGTTCTTTAGACTTAGGCTACAATAAACTGCTCTAGTTATAATAGTTATCAATGTATCTGCAATTAAGCCTTATTGTTAATATTGGTTCTTAAGACAATCCAACATCTTTAAAATCCAATTGTCAAAGACCAAAATAATTTTGACTGAGATTACAATTATAAAATATAGAGTTCTGATTTACATACAAATTCAACTTAAGAACAAATCTACAGAACCTATCCTGTACGTAACCCGGGGACTGTACTATATATTATACATAGTGGAATCTATTGCTATCACCTTCGTATCTTCCTGAACACAGACATAAAATCAGGTGTGTTACATCATGAGCTGCAGCTATTTTATTCATTCTATTTGTGTCCAAGTCGCCTGCTGAAGGTCACCACTGAGCTGATTGCATGCAGAGCAGGGGCTTTAACTCAGTACTCTACATAGAGCTTATACTTCAATACAGCGGAAAAATTCTGGGTTCCAAGATTTATCCGCAATCTCTGTTTCTAGGAAATAGCGAGGAAATATTTAGCATTTGCTGCTTTTAGAAAAGCAAGTAAATTAAAAGCCCATAGCCCATAAGAACGGAAGAATTAATACATCATACAGTGAATACAAAATACATTAATGGCCAATGAATTGGATTTGCTATGTATCAACAATATGCATGTCAAACATTTATGCATATAAATAAGTGCAAAGAAAGAGTGGAGGTGTCACAAAAACATCCTTTCACGTCATAGCTGTTTTATGTACTTAGCTTGACTGTCTATTGTAATGAAGATCCCCATTGTGTTCTCATACATTTTCCCACACTTTTAAAAAGATCTGTGTGCTGCCATTCAGACTCTATTGGATATTGTATGTGTTGAGGTACATAGCTTCTAGCAGAGTATAGCTTAATATATCTATGGCATCTGATAAATCATGCTCTTGGCAAAAATACCATGTGGTAATGGCTGGTTGAGAGACTGCTTGAACTTTTAGGGTAGCATAATGCAGTCTTGCAAAAAAAATGATCCTTTGGTAAAATTCTTCCCATTAAATATAGTAGTTACAAGTGTATATGTTCCAAGTATGTCTAAGACCTTTCAAATGCAGGCGATTAGAAATATGGGTAGGACCAGTGAGTCAGGTTTAGACACACTACTGTACTTGTAGAAATTCCACTGCACTCCTGTTTCAGTATTTGATGGTGCCAAAATAGGGTCCCAAACCCATATACCAGTAAGAATATGGAAGATGGCACTCAATCCAATTTTGAAAATAAATGCTTTTATTCTTGTACCAATCTACTTTAATACATATACATGACGTTTAGGTCAAAAAGACCTTCCTCAGATGCGGATTGTACTGTATAGCAATCCTAAGCCTGGAAGATAGAAGCGGTATCCACCGCTTCAGACCTTGGCTGTGTGTCAGCCTTGTTCTGGTCTCAGTAGACACACTACTGAACTTTTAGGTTTCCCCCAGTCTTATCCAGATGCCCCAGATGATCCTGAAATTCAGGGCCCTTAAAAAAAAAATAAAAAAATGGTGAGATCATAATTCAATCCCAGTTGATTTGATCCTGAAGCCTTCCATGTTCTCACAGGTCTCTACTTCCTGATCCTGGTTGTCAAACAGGAAGTAATGATTTAGCCACTCACTGAGTGAGCTGAGTAACTGACCCCACCAACCAGCAGTTGACGAGTGGTAATTTCATGTTGTTGTTGAATGAAATCCAAGGCACTTTTATTGCATAATCATGTGGATGATCCCTGATTATGTCATGTTTTTCCATCAGAACACAGTAAAAGTGCACTTTTAATATTTCATTCCATTTCTCAGATTCTGTTTGAAAGGCTATTGGGAGAGGGCCATGCCCAGAGTAGGGGCACAATGGGGCACATTTACTTACCTGGTCGCGGAGTTCACAGTGCATTGTCCGACGATAATGCACAGAGCCACGATTCACTAAGATCGTGCCCCTGATATCCTGCATGTGTCGCTTCCCTGCTCAGGTCCAACAGAGTTCCTCTTCTTCCTGGTGCATGTAGGTGCATTGTCTTGTGACACAATATGAAAGTTAAATCCCATGCTCAGTCCGAATCAGTCAGATTGTCCAACAGCATGCCCTCCAATTTGTGCGACACAATCCCAGCACAAACGCCTGTTAAATACCTGTCAAAGCCTTGCAAATCCCGAAAACAGTCGGACGAAAGTGCAATCCGCGACCCTTAGGAAATAAATCCCAATAAGCTCTACTATAGATAAAAGTACTTGTTTTGTTTGGGCGATTTCCTGTTGGGTCAAAATTAACTAAAAAGTAGAGACCAGTGGTGACCAATGAAATAGAGTACATCTGTTATCTTGTTGGTAAAATATACCATAATTAGGGCAATCTCTACCACCCGGTTTGGCCACCCATGGTACTGGCCATTTGGAGCAGGTGGGGGGCACCTCTACTGAGCTTAGTCCTCTAGTTGTATTTCTTTGTGAAATATGGTTCTGGTACTGTATTTCTGTATGGAGCTTTGTTCTGCTACTGTATTTAAGTACAGAGCTATTAAAATTAATTGTATCTACTCAGGGTATAACAGTGCATACATATGGTGAAGCACTGTCTGTTATTGTGGGGGCACTAAGTATGTTATAAACATTTTGATATATTTAATAAATTTTAATGAAGGGAACACTTTTTGAAGTTTGTCCTGTTAAGAAAATTTTCTGGAAACTGCGCTGACTTTAATATATGAATATGCAAAACCTGCTTCATTAGATTTGTGCGCATTTGTACTGTATGTTTTATTCACGTTATCTACACTGACAGCTCAAAAATAACTAATCACTATAGTAACTCGGAACACATAAAGTTCCATAAAAGGAAGGAAACAATAACAGTTTGACAGACTAATAGTAAATGTTTGTGAATATAGAACATCATCCACAGAAGTAGATAAAATGAATAGCCAATAGTTTTACTAGTTCTAGGAAAATTCACTTTTTATGGGTTTAATGCATCACATTGGTCTATTACTGTTAAAAGACATCTGGTGGCTTATTTTAAAATAAAAGGAATAATCAACATCCTGTGACAAGGTCTTGATCAGGCCTCCTTTGAAAGAAAAAAGTGTACCATAATAAAAATAAAATCATGAATCAGTGTTTATCTAGCCCCAAAATATAACAAGAGCATACAGGGTAATAAAATGGTCATCAGTTGAAACAAAAGGATTGTGGTCCTTACTGGTAAGAGCTACAATATATAAGCCTTCTGTATCCAGTAGTGGATTATATTAAGGGCAGTTTGTGCAGCAGCTTAGGATACAAGGCTTCAAGGGGGCCTATGGCCAGTCAAACCACCCACCAAGTTTGATATGTTCTCTAGACATAAAAAGAAAGAGTGTTCAACAGTCCTTCAATCTTTATAGATGCATAATAGTTCCTGACCTTCTAAGACCTTCGAAGTCCTTCGAAGATACCATACAGGTACCTAAACTGACAAATTGCAAACAAAAAGAAGGAACCCTTTCTTCTTCCCCAATATGCTTGGTTTTGGTACCATAGTCAGTAAATGTTAAACCATTAAAAAAAAAAAAAAAAACTTGTAGGGGCCCACAACTTCCATACAGCCTAGAGGCCCATGGCAGTCTTTAACGTCCCCTATGTGTATCAGTTGTAACATTTAATTCAGTTTAAAAAGATAAATTCTGTGAAAGTTAAAGCTATAATCAAAACTCAATAGCACACAACAGTTATCCGTTGGCCATGGTGATAGAAGACAGTACTTGCAGGTGCACATAGTGTAATGCATGTCGAATTTCCTGAAATTGTCATGAATACTGCAGCAACAATCCAGTATTTGACGACACTGGTCAATTAGACCATCTCCTAAACTTTAATATTGAGATATCGCTCTTCAAACAGGAACATAAATTATATGGGATTGTGGACCCACGCTGGAAAAAATTAATCTTTTACTTCTGAATGCCACCAGCACACAAATCAACAAACAGCTCCATAAATGTCTGGGGAACAGCCATCATTAGCTGTGTCAGACGCTGTGAATGTAAAGTACCACTGGTGCAGTGCCGCTATCAAAACAACACACACGCCGTGAATTTCAAGCACGTAAACAGTGGAATGTAAGATTAATGTCCTGTTGGGTCAGATTGAAAGAAAGTGTTTGTGCACAATAATAAAGATGAGAAAAAAAAAATAAAGAGGCGAGATTTTAAAGAAAGGAGAAAATGTATTCTTAAACTGTATGCGTTGTCTTCGATATTTATTTGTGTCGCATTGAGGAACTAATTTTCAGCGCTCAGCACTTATCTTGGAAGCCCTGCTGTGCTCATATAGCTGGAGAGGAAACAACTTGGCCTTACCTCAAAAAATTCTTTATTAGGAGTTTAGCAAAGGTAAACTTCCCCACAAAAAAAGTTCTTTCTCAAGATGTAAACCATATTGTGGCACCTGTCACGCTTGGTAGATTTAATTCTATCCAGGGCAGAGTCTAATGAATATTAAGCGATTCCGAACATTTGCTTGTGCAGATAAACCGGTATGCTACATTTAGTAGATCTAAGATGACTGCGCTTTGTTTATCACACACCAAACTGAGCAGAGGGGAGAAATAATAGTTCTGCAAGAGACTTTTAAATGAAATATAAATTATTTACTCAGCTACCAAACTCTGGATCACTGGCTGGGAGAAAGATAAAATGTCAATTTACTAAAGAAAAAAGGTACTTGGCAACAACTGAAAAATCAAAAAATATTTGGACCTGAATTTAACTGAAATCATTTTATTCAACCACCAAGAAGTACAATTTTCCATCTAATTTTTACCAAAAAAATAATCTATCTTATTAAAACAATGCTTACTTCAGTAATGAATTCATAATACTTACCTCACTCTTTATTTTTATAGTGCTATCAAATTCCACACCACTTTACAAATCATAGTGGACATATACAAATATAATATGACATAAATATGGGTAGAGACACCACCATTCTTAAAGCAGGAGGATGTGTCCTGTTGATCCATTCTATTTCATGGTTGTGTTGGAAATGTTCAAGCACTATAATCGGCTTTTTCCCATACTCCTATAGACAGTAAATGTAGTCCCAGGGATATCTGAGAGTTGTGCCTGACAATTACCAACATGCATGCTCATCCTGTTCCCATTCTCTGGATTGCTGGGGGTGCTACTCTTGTGATCAGTGGCAGTCAGACCATAACCAATCAGCTTGACCTTTTTCTCGTAAAACGCGTCTGTAACCTGGCTATAATGAAGAAGAAAATCCTAGGACAGTGGTGGCGAACCTATGGCACAGGTGCCAGAGTTGGTGCTCAGAGCCCTCTCTCTGGGCACCCAGGCCATCACCAAAGAGGACTCAAGGTATCTACTTGCACTCCCAGACAGCCCAGGACCTGTCATGTTCAATGTTATTATAAAGCAACAGCGCTGCCTCGGACTACAGGAGGAGTGGGAAGGTGTGGACAGATCAGAATTATCATTGTTGCTCATTCTCTTAGATAACAAAAATTCTTCCTGTTTTGGGTCCTCCTCTATCTACTGTATTGGTATCCTCAGAACACTGATACAATTCAAAGTCACAACAATAAGCAATAAGTAATGGAATAAATTGCCATGGTTGCACTTTGTGATAAACAGGTGGGTATGGGTTGTAGTTTTGGCACTTGGTCCCTAAAAGGTTCACCATCACTGCCCTAGGAGTTGTGCATCCACATAGAGTTATAAACAATCTGTACAGTATGCAATAAGCAAACAAATAACTGTATGTACTAGTCCCAAATCTACAAAAACTTTTCCTCCTGCTCAGCTTCAACTAATAGACTAATGGTTTGTTTACAAAGCTTAGTTATTCTAATCTGAATTACTTGACAGCAAAGCAATGAAGTCAATATTTCTAGTGTGAGAACAATGCTCACTTTCAAGTCCCGACCTCACCGCATAAATCCTTGCTTTGGTTTAACACTCTATGTGATGCCCACACCGTTACAACAGCAAAGATGGAGGAGACATGTGTTGTTGTGTGATGTTTCTCAGCTGTTCATTACTCAGAGCTTCTGTTCCTCTCTCTGGAACAAAATATTTTAATTGATTGATAGCATAAACATAATGTAGATGAAATGAGAACAGTAAATTAGCGGAGTCTACTAACAAGCCTTCTAATCAATGGGAAGATGAAGTCACAGTACTTACATCTCAAGTGAGATCATTCTTCCACAAAATCAGCTTTCTACGCATAGTTGACTACACAGATTTTAATGACTATTTACAGTATATGGATCTTGTTTAGCCCCTTCTCTCCTGACAGCCCGCACAAAGAGAACTTCCCCAAGTTGCTTTCCCCTCCTTCAAATTACACCTGTGATATATAGTTAGAGACAGCAACAGAAATTATGGAAAATCTGTTGTTAGCAATGAAGGCATAGACTCTGGGGCACCTGTATCCTCACTATAATAGTTCAATTAGTATTATAAGCCATACCTTAATATATGCCTTCTAAATGTATTATAGTGAGCCTATTATCCCGATTTAGACATTGATTGAAACATTTTGATTTCCATGTAGATGCTAAGATGAGATATGTGTTGGTGATAAGTTAATAGAGGAAAAATCCTGTGTCTGATATTTATCCATGAAATATATTACAAAAAGAAAGTCCAAGCAGCACAAACCTTCAGAGAAAAAGAAAAAGAAAATTGGGTGCAGGCAACCTAGGACCGGGCCTCAGGTCCTCCAGTAATAGTATAAAGAAAGCGGGCAGCACTCCGTTGTAGATAAAAGTAAAAAAGTGTCTTTATTCCATAGTGAGCAACTGTGACAGCGACGTTTCGGCTCTGCAAGAGCCTTTCTCAAGCCATTCAAACAGTGAAATGGTGGCCATATTTAAATACAACAGGTGATCACATGACAAATTGGGATACTCCCACCATTTTTGTATAACTGTGATATAATGCATATTACATAGTCAAATTACATATCGTGAGCATTAAACATAGTGCACAATGTAAAATACATGTATATGTATGTGATAGACATTAAAATTGTGTTATATATAACAAACAGCTTTATTAGTGACACAGATTAGTCCAGCCATTGGTCTTGTCTGTGTAAAGGTGCTCAAGTGCTTCTGTGTTGACAGCAATGCTTCCCAGTTGTTTCCACTGGGAAACTGAAATATATTAGAAATTTTGCAACTTTAAAAATATCTAATGTGTCCTGGCCAGTTTGTAAATGTTATCTTGTGTGTCGGTATGGCTGTATGTGTTGGTGTATGATGCCTTTGTATTGGTTCTATTAAGTTTAGGTATGTGTTTGTTGTCCTGTATGGGTTTGTACATACTTCAAAGGAAGGCGGGATAAAGGACTACATCTTGTTATATATGGCGGTTACCACTTTATCTTGTTTTTCTCATATATTCCATTTGCACCAGTGCTATGTGTAATTAGATTTACTGTTGCTCTTTTTTTCTGGAATACCCATGCAATGTATGCTTCTCATGATGATTACAGTACTTATATCCAATGTTCATAATTTGTTTTAATAAAATCTTTATTGAATCTAAAAATATCTAATGGAAAAACTGCAAATAGCGATTTCTTGTGGTGTTAGTAGAGAGCTGAATATATTTAGATTTTATCTATTTTTTTCAGCAGTCCCCAATTGAACCTGCCCACCATGGGCGTCAACAAGCATCTCAGGACCAAACAGAGAGCCTCATAAGCATATTTGATACTAAAAGTGGTAAAGATCTCCAGGATCAGGATCCAGGATCATAATAGAGGAAACCACCTTATTGTGCCCATTTCACGCAGTCTTATACATTTCTCTATGGCGTGTGCCTTTACAAATGATTGTTATATATTCTAAATTTTATACAGCACTTAAAAATATTTCCATCTAAACTAAAAAAAACCCTCCCCAATTACTGTGCTGCATCTAACTGACCATCTAACCATATGGTTGTAGCTACAAGATGCTTTAGGCATGTACAGTGCAGCAGCTCCCTGTGGTAGGGTCTACTGCCTGAGGCAGGGTATACATTAATACAGATCTACTATATTGCCAATATACTGCATTGTAGTAGTATTGCAGTCAGGCACTCAAAGCCAAAAATATTACAAAAAATGAATAGAATAGAAAAA
Source organism: Engystomops pustulosus (assembly GCA_019512145.1). Taxonomy (NCBI): domain Eukaryota; kingdom Metazoa; phylum Chordata; class Amphibia; order Anura; family Leptodactylidae; genus Engystomops; species Engystomops pustulosus. The sequence goes on along the minus strand of CM033641.1, from coordinate 75,537,059 downwards.
AAAATAAAACCTAGAATGGTTATATAAGTGAATAAGCAAACATAATAATAGACAAGTTGGGTATTCCCGTATCCCAAAATCTATCAAGATATAAAAAATTATCGATGGACAGAAAAATATATTCAAATGTCCAAATCGCCACTTTGGATCAAAAGACATCAGCTGGTCTCACAAAAAAATGTCATGTTACATAGCACTGTACATAACAGTAAGAAAAAGTTAAAGAATCGAATAAAACTTTATTAATCCTGTTGGAAAATTGTTTTGTGCTTCATTACTCCAAGCAAGGTACGAACAGTATTTCACATAACTAACAACACAAATAACATTACAATTACACTCACCGGCCACTTTATTAGGTACACCTGTCCAACTGCTCGTTAACACTTAATTTCTAATCAGCCAATCACATGGCGACAACTCAGTGCATTTAGGCATGTAGACATGGTCAAGACAATCTCCTGCAGTGTCATGGTGGTGTCATGGTGTGGGGAATATTTTTTTGGCACTCTTTGGGCCCCTTGGTACCAATTGAGCATCGTTGCAACGTCACAGCCTACCTGAGTATTGTTGCTGACCATGTCCATCCCTTTATGACCACAATGTACCCAACATCTGATGGATACTTGCAGCAGGATAATGCGCCATGTCATAAAGCTGGAATCATCTCAGACTGGTTTCTTGAACATGACAATGAGTTCACTGTACTCAAATGGCCTCCACAGTCACCAGATCTCAATCCAATAGAGCATCTTTGGGATGTGGTGGAACGGGAGATTCGCATCATGGATGTGCAGCCGACAAATCTGCGGCAACTGTGTGATGCCATCATGTCAACATGGACCAAAATCTCTGAGGAATGCTTCCAACACCTTGTTGAATCTATGCCACGAAGAATTGAGGCAGTTCTGAAGGCCAAAGGGGGTCCAACCCGTTACTAGCATGGTGTACCTAATAAAGTGGCCGGTGAGTGTACTATTATTATAATTTTGGGGGGGGGGTGGCAAGAGGGTTTGTGAGGAGGAATGAGGTAGTGAGGAGGAATGAGGGTATGACTTAGTCCTTCGCTTTAGCCACCGTAGTTCTATTGCCTTTGGGTTGAAGGAATTGTGGAACCTTGCGGTACGGAAACACACTTGGCAGTAGCGATGACTTATGTCTCTCCGTTGCTGCAGTAGTGTGTCAAATTTCCCAAGGCAGCTGCTTTGCCAGACTTCCCACAGCAGATGCAGCGTCTCCCCAATAGTGCTCTAGGCTCTACGGATAACCTTGATGAACCGGTTCTTTTTTTCTACTGTTTAAGCCTCCACCCAACAAACTACTGCGTAGAACAATATGCTCGCCATCGTGGTTTTGTAAAATATTTTTAATATTAGGGTGGAGATTTGGAATGACCTCAGCTTCCTGGTCATCACCTTTCCGCATACCTAGTTGATATTGGTCCTCCATTCAAGCCTGTCATGAATGTGCAACCCCATGTGCTTGTAGGTGTTGACCTGATCTATTTCTCAGCCGTTGATCCTAATTGGTACTGCAGCCGTTTTGTTCCTCTTTAGGTCAATGGCCATCTCCTTTGTTTTTTCAACATTGATCACTAGATTGTTGCTTTCACTCCACTTAAAAAAGTCACCGATGGCATTTCTGTACTCCTCATTGTTGCCCTCGTTAATGCAACAGACAATAAGTGAGTCATTCAAAAATTTTTGCAGGTTGCAGGGGATAGAGTTATATCTATAGTCCGAAGCATAGAAGGTGAAGAGAAAGGGGGACAGCATGGTCCCTTGTGGTCCTCCACTGTTGCTGATGACTGTATTGGAGTGGATGTTCCCTATTTGGACACACTGCGCTCGGTTCAGGTAGTCACAGGTCCAGTTTTTTCGGGTGGTGTCCATTTGCAGTTCCCTCATTTTTTCTCTCAGGCCACCAGGTTCTATTGTATTATAGGGACTGGAAAAATCAAAGTACATAATTCTGACTGATGTTCCCATGCGCTCTAGGTGAGAGTATGTCCTGTGCAGCAGAAACAGCAGCACATAGTCCAAGCCTATCCTGTCATTGTTGGCGAACTGGAGCGGGTCCAGACACTCTTTGACCTCTCCTTTTATATGCTTAATCAGAACTCTTTCAAACGACTTCATTGTATGTGATATCCAAGCAAGTGGCCTGTAGTTGTTTAGGCTAGTTGGTTTCCTGGTTTTGTCGATGCACAAGGTTCACCAGGCTACTGGTACCTGAGCCTGACTCAAGCTAACATTGAAGAGATCCGTCAGCACATTACACAGCTCCATGGCACAAGTTTTGATTAGGCGTGGATATATTTCATCTGGTCCGCTAGTTTTGATAACTTTAGGGCCCTCAGTACCTCTAGTACCTCCCCTGTGCTCACTATTGGTGCCACACCTTTTGGTTTACTTGACGCCTGTTCGGTTCTGCAAGCTTTGTCCTGGTGTCCTTCTGAGAACTGATTGGAAAAGAGTTTCATGTCGTCTATCATCTGCTTGCTTATGTCCGAGCACTGCTCTGTTTTTAGTCCGAATAGGTTCAGAATATGGTGATATGGTAATTTTTATGAAAAAGCTGTATAAAATTGGTACCTCCATGATTATACTGACCTAAAGTATAAAGTGGATGTGTAATTTGTGCCACTCAGTGAAGGCTCTAAACATGTAACCCTTAAGAAAATGCCGTAAAGCAAACATCTTTAGCAATTGTATTGGAATTTTTCAGCTGCCCGTTACATGTCAGGAAATATCAAATACTGAAACTAGGAAGTACATTTTGTCCCATGGATAAAAAAAACTTTACAGCTTTTAGATGGTGGCCAGTGAAAAACGCAATGCAAAAACAGGAAAGGACTGGGTCATTGAGGCGTTAATGGAACAAAGAGTCGGGGTTTGTGAAAGGTCATCATAAAGTAATTTCCATGATGTATTTAACATTATTATAAGACATTTTTCCTGTTGCTTTTGAAGGGACATATGTAAACTTTTGGTGATATCAGTAGACATGCCAGGATTCCGAAAATCTTGTAACTGAAAAAGCCTTTGGTAGTGGTGGATGTGAGAAGTTGGTAGAAGATAGTAGTAAATTCACTAGTAAACATTGACAAATACACAGAATTGCTTACATCTTCCTAAAATTTTGAATGTATGGGGTTAAATACACTATTCGGGTCATGCATTCCCAGCGAAGTATACTTGGTGAGGACTCTTAAGGACAGAATACTAAATGACTGGCATAAAGTTCAGTAATAATATAGTCTACTTGATAAACACACCTCCAGGCCTGTGTTGTAATATTAAATGGCCTACTGATGACTTAACACATACTCCAAGGAAACGGACATTTTCCTTTACTCTCCAAGTTCCAAGCTTATCAGTATATGAGAATGTGATTAGATGGCTTCATTTTCTTGCTGAAACAACTGAAAACTTCAATATATATTTGGCTTTCTGCATATCATTTTGATTATTAATACATTTTGGACTATGCAAATCTGAAATCTGCTAATTAGATCCCATGGCCATCACAAGCCTCATATAAAAAGCAGAGAGCATATTTGCATAACCTTACTATTTAATTATGTATGACAGCTGAGAAATGAAGGCAGAAACTAAGGTGGATTTCATACACTTGTCTTCTTACCTAGTTTACGAAAACTTCATACAGTATGTTGCTCTAAAGAAGAAAAAAGGGATCCTGAAAAGGTCACATTACAGAGTGAATAAAACATTCCTAGAAGCTTTGGCAAAGACTTTACATACCCTACAATCAAGTAATGGTGCAATAATTACAGGTCTTCTACAAATAGGGTTTAGTAGTTCACCATCATTAGTACCTGATGAAGGCCAGTTTCCTGCCTTTAACATAATACTAGGGTCAGGAAGTTGGCCCTTTTATTTTAGCCTGCTTTGACCAATTATCCCAAAGAAATACAATTTGGAGGTTTCACAGGTAAGTCCTATAGTTACTCAGGTCCAACTAATCCAATACAAGTGGATAATTGATATTTTTCTCGGTCAATGGCAATTCGGATTTTTAGTTTTCTATTCTCTGTTCTATATGTTCCAAATTTGTCCCACTCCTTTAAGTTATCACCTGCTTGTTTAAAGAATGTCATTTCTAATTTATAACACTCCAAAATCACTAAATTATATGGCTTTCAGATAAACGGCAACATTTGTGATACACATGTCTGGACATGTCCGGCCAAGAAAACAGATAATTTTGGAACACCATTCCGGAACAACTTTATGTTTTGCTATTCTTATTCTGCCAAGAAATTTATGAACTAGCAACTAGATGTACGAAGTGGTCTTGTCATAGCGCTATGTGCCCACATTGTATGACGGTGGCAGCACTGACTGCAATAACACAGCAAAGGCACCATGTCAAATTCCATGTAAAAATTAAACAAAAATTTATAAAAACTGAAATTTTAATAAAACTGACATATCTGGATGTGAGATGGAACTTCATCAATGTCGGTTTGCCTCTTTGATCATACACAGTACCAAGGCAGTTTAGCGGTAAGGCTAGAATACCAATTTATGCAGGAATAAAAGCTTCTTCTGTTTGAGATAATCTTCCTACTGAAAAGTATGTTATTTTTACACAGCTTTAGAATATGATAACTCATGCAGTTTGTAAGTATAACAATATTACCTCTTTAATAAAGTACCCTGAGGCACAGCTCTTCAAAAGATGTAGAACAACTTAGTACAAATATGCTTTAACTTATTTGTGTACTAGATCAAAGGAAAGGTTTGTTTCTTTCTGACATCGTACAGTGTGGAGCATGACTGATCACCTTACTGTCAGTTTGTAACCAGGATTCAGAAATAGCATAAATATGAACATTAAAAAAAGAGAAAAACAAGATGGCACCTACTGACACAGTTCCAATACTTACTGAGTCTTCAATTTAGGTCAAAACGCAATTATGTAACAGAATGTTTAAGGCATTAAAAAACCTATGTTAGATATAAACTGCAAGTGAGGATTAAAAGGACTGAGGTCACCAAACATAATGTAAAAAATGAGTAGAAAAGGGTCATTGTTCAGAATGGTAATGCATATTCATGGTACCAAATAAAAGCACAGAAACAAAAAATTAAAAAATTAAAAAATAAAAGCATGGAAAGAATAAAAGCAATAAGAGCTTCTTATTCAATATTTTACCATGGGACACGTAAACTAATTTTGAGGAGTAATACTGTTTTATGTCATTCCATGACTTGTAGTCTTCATTTTCCATTCTTCACTTCACTTAACAGAAGGAAGAAAGAGGCAGAAGTGTGGAGGGAGCAGAAGAGACACGCTCCTGCACAGCGTAACAACCTGTGAATCTACAGCACAAAATGGCTATAATACCTACTCCCCCCCACACACAGAAGAACATTTAGAACATTTGGCTCATTTGCATAATTTTAAAAGTTGAGGCCATTGATGAAAAATATAAGATTACCAGTCACAGCGCCTGCATCTATTAATAAGTGTATCATGATTGATTTTGATGGCAGATTTTCTTTAAAGGGAATCCTTCATCAGGACTGCAATTGGTCTGCACTGCAATGGGTCAGGTGAAGCTGCACATGCGCAGTGAGACACTGGAGACCTGAACGGAGGCAAGATAGATGCCCACTTTACTCATTTCTAAGAAAAAGTAGAGGAATCCTCCATATGACTTGGGTGTCTGTTCTTGCAAAGAGCCAGGAAATTTTTCAAACTCTATTTATAAGGATATAGAAGCAATGGATTTTAAAGATAAAAAGAAGATTTGGTATCACTATGCACATTTCTACAGGATCCGGTCATTAGGTATTAATTTGAAAATCTAATGAGAGTTTTTCTTTAAGGGTGCGGTTAAGTGCTTCCAAAAGGAATCAAAGCGCAAGGGGGAGTGCCACGGCCTTCTATAGAAATGCATGCGCTCGGTAACCAGAACCTAGTATCACATGTGTTTCCACAAAAACGCTTATCCGTTTGGGTACGGGAGCTCAAAAAGCGCCTCTTTCCCATAGGGAACAATTGTGACTTTTAATATTATGTAAAAGGGGTTGTCCACTTTCAACAAATAATTGATATTGTTTGTTGAAAGAAAAGTTGAACAATTTTCCAGATTTTCTAGATTTCTGCTTGCTGTGAATCTGTAGGAAGCTTCTAGGTTTACTTCCAGTAGACAGAAATCTGACCATGGTCATGTGATGGACACACAGGTGCACGAACTGTTATATCACATAGGGTAACCAGAGCTGTGTGATAATAACAGCTCTTGCACCTGTGGGTCCATAACGTGACCATGGACTGATTTCTATCCAGTGAAATAAACATAAAAGCTTTCTATAGAATGGCAGCAACATAGATCTAGAAAACTGTCAGGATTTGTTACAGAAAAAATATACAGCAAAATTGTATAACTTTTCATTACACAAACAATATCAATTATTTGCTGGAAGTGGACAACCCCTTTAACGTTGGGAGACATAGTACAAATTTACAGCTGTAAATAGTTTTCATGTGCATTTTAGTCAAAAGTTTGGGATTCAGCTGTGAAAATCACCATTGGCTCATTCAATACCAGTCCACCCGAGATCAAAAACCTGTTTTCGGCCAGTGCTGAGCACCTGGGAGATCTGGCTGTGATGCGTTGGTCTTCACATCTCTGTCTTTGCCTTCCTCTGTCAGTTACTGAGCTTGTGTAGCTTCCACAAATCAAAAGAAACACCTTGCCTCTGTAAGTTTGCTAAGGGCAGCACTGTCATTTCACTACTCGGCATAAAGCAATGCAAATCCCAATGCAATAACACAAGTTCTGCCTGTGTAAGCTCTACCAGCACAGAGACAAAATGGTGAGGAGGCCAATGTTAATTATGTTTGCCGTGGGATCTGTCTGTTTATATCAAAATAACAGCTTCGATTTTAGTATAAAGCGCAATATCTGCAGCCGTTCCCTGTGATATCAACTAATGGATTTACGGAATTAAAACATTACTTCTCTGGATAACATCTAAGCAAGATTCCAGCTATGAACTACAGAGCATCCCCCTTCCGAGTCATTCACTTACTATAAAATAGATGCAATACATCAATAATGTGAATTCATTCCTGTGGCTTTCCATTATCAAGATGGCAAAGAAAATTAATTACAAGACGCAGGATGGGATTTATAGCCCAATTTTGTCATATTATTTCAAGTGTTGAGAGATGTAAATAAAAATTTTAAAAAAACCTAGTAAAGCTGAAGTTTCCATGCTAATGTGAATGTGCCCAAAAGGCTTCAGATTCACCAGCTCTCTCCCATCTTTGATGTGTACCCTTCATCGGTGCCATCTGCTACTTGGCACTGGATCAGTATATCCACATTGCTGGACACTGTGATAAAGTATGCCGATTATTACTTAAAAACTTATCAGCGAAGTCAGGTTCTGCAGGACGTTCTACCCTGTTGTGAAATGACAGGTTTTAAATAAACATAACATATGTGCCTAACAGTGGTAGGGCAATGACTGGATAATAAATGAGCCATACACGGCATGATCCACACACAAAATCCTATGCCACGATTTCAGTTGCATTTCTGGGGACCCAGGCAAAGTCATGTTTTTGGGGCCCTCCAACACAATTATCCCTCCATCCTCCGCTGTGTGAAGCGCCCTTGCTTCGCTTTTCTGCGTGTCCTTTCTGGGCTGTCCTTGACTCATGTCTAGCAATCTCCGTGCTGGGGAGATGCCGAGGTGCCCACAGAAAGGGCTCTGAGTGTCACCACGATCTTTCACCCTTCGCACTATGTTTCCCCACCACTTTCCTAATACATTATAACATACCGTATAACTTTAAATTTCTTTATGTATTTTATTTTTTTATGTTGTGATTTTTAATTTTCCTATTTTTGCGATCCTCTAGATCACAATGGCCACAGAATCATAGGACATGCACAATAGGTATATATAGAAGACCCGTTTGTCCTGCCAACCCAAAATACTTTTCCTCTCCCTTAATTTCAGATTCCCTTCGACTTGTTTACTTTTGTTTCTTCATCTTATCTCATCTTTTCTAGCAAACCCTTAAACATGGGGGCAATGATAAAACATAGTTAATTATGGTGTCTGAATATTTTACTATGTTAACTAGCAAGAAACTTTTTTCTGGGGTATTCAAATTCAGTACTAACAGTTTTTGTTCAGGGTCACCGCAGTTCTAGTGGGGAGACCTTCTGTAGGGGTCAAGTTGACAATGCATTATCATTAGAGGATATGACTGGTATTTTTATCAGTTTCGTTGCATAGAATGTTTTGTAAGTAAGCGCTGGTTCACTTTAAGTAGTAAGAGCTATCTCTCTTTATCCGTTGGTGAAGTAGGTCAATCTTTGTAGTGGACATTCTTCTTTTAAGAAGAAACCTAATGTCATTCCAGAGTTATCAAGATTTCTTTCTCTTTTTCATTTAGAAGAAGTTTTCCTGGGTGCAGCACATTTAAGTAAAGGATCTGTCAAAGCCAAGGAGCAACCATTGTCTCTTTGTCTCTCATCTCACGGAGGTTTTTTTACTTTTTGATTTTAAAAAAAAATACATTTAAAGTGCAACGGTCACAGCAGAGGCAATGTTCTTTTATTCTGGTTCTTATAAATTGCGGTGAATTTATTAGGACTGGTGTCTTTAATCCCCCCCCCGCTTCCAAAAATGAATAGGAATCCCGATTATACTTTAAAGTTTATGCATCGGGTCAACTTGGATTTTTCAGATGTATAATATGGCAAGGGGTTCACACAGCAGAACTCATACATACTGCCAGAAATTGGTTTTTACTTGCTCATCTGGGCAGAAAAAATGGCCTGACAGTGCATATTAGAAAATCTCACCATAATACTGTATTTACTTTCATAGAAAAGTCCATCTTAAAAAAGGTGATCCAGTGTATGCAGTGTCAAAACGTCTATATACAAAATGATTTGCCTCAGACTGATAGACATGACTGTTTATGTTTATGCTGTGTTTATAGGCAGTAGTTAGACTCATATAACATGTAAACAATGGATATTAAGGACAATGTTACTTAATGCACCCATTAAATGCCCATGAGACTGTGGATCTAATATCACCCTTAATGACTCCATTGCCTCTGCATTTGAGTGCTATGGGAATTAGTGGGGGATAGGGGATGGGAGTAAAATGTTTTAACAGGACTCCACTGTTACAACTACTCAGGTAGGGTATGGATGTTTTTTTTAACTTCTTATTGACCATTTACCTATTAAATATATTTATAAAAAATTCCACCTTTAAAGATATATGCAAATGATCGAAGAAGTGTCCTTTTTGTCTGAAATGAGCCTATGTTATAAGCTGAAAAGATGTATATGCTTTTTAGGTGGACATGGATCTGCAGCTGATTTTCCATCCAACATGTTTTTTACTGTTACATTTTAAGTAAATCACTAGAGATTACGAGACCCTAAAATCTCCGAGTGCTCGTTATTCGAGACGAACTTTTCCATATGCTCGAAGTGCTCACACACCCCCGAGATGAAGAGAGCGACCCCCCCCCCCCCCCCCCCCCCCCCCCCCCCCCCCCCCCCCCCCCCCCCCCCCCCACCCCCCCCCCCCCCCCCCCCGCCCCCCCGTCTTCGAATAAACGAGATAACGAGCCCCCTTGACGTCAATGGGAACTCGAGCATTTTTTTCAAGGACCATGGTTCGTTAATAAAAATGTGTTACTTAATGAACAAGAATGTCTTCTCCTAAGTTAGCAGATGTAATGCAAACATCTTCCAATCTATTCTTCAACTGTTCCCCCCGCGCGTATATTATCCTCCCGAACAAGTTACACGATGTGAAGAATAGAATAAAAACAGTGAACACAGTGAACACAGATCATTTAAGTGAAAACACGTGAAGAATGATTGCAGATTTTCGGGCACATCTGCTTACTTGTCGGGAGATACGCTGTCCCGTGATCCGCTTCTCTTCTTTCTTCCACTGAAGTCCTCCCCGATGTCTCCGTTCCGCTGCCGATGTCTCCGTGGCGTGCCGCCTGCCCGAAGTCTCGTGCCGCTGCCGCATGTCTCCGTGCCGCTGCCCCATGTCTCCTCCGCGCCGCGCCGCGTGTCTCCGCGCCGCTGCCCGATGTCTCCGCGCCGCTGCCCGATGTCTCCGCGCCGCTGCCCGATGTCTCCGCGCCGCTGCCCGATGTCTCCGTGCCGCTGCCCGATGTCTCTCGTGTCCGCTGCCGCGATTCTCCGTGCCGCTGCCCGATGCTCGCGCCGCTGCCCCCTATTCTCCTCGGCGCCGCGGCCCGATGTCATCCCGCGCACTCTGCCCGACTTTCTCCCGCGCCGCTGTCCCGATGTTGCCCCCTCCGCGCCGCTGCCCGATGTCTCCGTGCCCCGATGTCTCCGTGCCCCGATGTCTCCGTGCACCGATGTCTCCCCGTGCCCCGATGTCTCCGGGGCCCCCACTATGTCTCCCTCCTTGCCCCTATTTCTCCGTGCCCCTATGTCTCCGTGCCCTGATGTCTCCGTGCCCCTAATTACCTCCGTGGCGCGCTGGCCCAATGTCTCCCGGCCACTGCCCATGTCTCTGTGCCAACTACTGCCCAATGTCTCTGTGCTGCTCCCCGGTGTCTCTGTCCTGCTCACCGTGTTCTTCATGTGTTCTTCACACTATATATTATTGTCTTCACATCTATTTGTTCGCACCGTTCCGCGCGGATCTTCCGACAAGGTATCAAGATGTGCCGAACATCTGTAATCTATTCTTCACTGTGTTTCTTCTTTACTGTGTTGTTCACTGAATGATCCTTGTGGTCACGTGTTCACTGTTTTTAATTCTACATTCTTTCCTTGTTCTTACTGTGTTTTTTTTAATTAAAAATGCTCGATCCTCGAGCATGGGAAATACTCGTCCGAGCAACGAGTCCGTTTCGAGTACCTTAATACTCGACGGCAGCAAGCTCGACGAGTATACTCGCTCATCCTCTATAAACACACTGTGCATATAGCCATAATCTGTGCTGATAATAAAAATTCCATAGGTTGCTTTTGGACCCCAAGAGTTAATAAACAATTGAAAACCAATAATTTTTTTTTTTTTTTATCCAAGGTATGGGGGTTTTCTAGCTTTAAAAATAACTCCAAACAAATTGTGTGATAAGAAACATTGTTACAATACATATAAGTATCTTAGCAACAGCACTAAAATCACACAACCTCTAAGAGCCTTTATTTCTGATCTCATTCATTCAAGTTGTGATGGAAATTCAGTCTATATCTGTATCCTAATCAATGAAGTGCTTTACATTCTCCCCATGTCAACGCAAGGGACCAAATCAGGACAAGACATGTCTCCGGAGCTGGACGCCTTGAGTGAATTAATAACCCATTTGAACTGCTTTACTCTTGTCCTGTGTCTGTACATTTGGGGTCAGTCTGTCATCTTCATTTCATGTTCTGCACCGTAACGAACAAAACTAACCACTATTACTTCATTCTATTCCAGTATCGCAAAAGTGATAACACTTGCTCTTGGTACATGTTTTATTCTAGCAGCAGGACCAGGGTGTAAATCTACGACCAAGCAAATCAGTCTACATCGTGTAAAAGGCTTGACAATGTTAGATCTGTTATTTCGTTAAAGTCTTAAGGAGTCAGATACTTGAGAAAGTAGTTCCCCTGGAAGAGAAATTTGAGCAGGATGCCACTAACTAATATAATAAACCTTTCTGTTATGCGCTTCATTCAGATTTGGGAAAACCGAGACCATGGGGGTCATTTACTAAGGGCCGATTCGCGTTTTCCCGATGTGTTACCCACTCTTTCCGAATATTGCGCCGATTATGTACCTGAATTGCCACCAGGATTTGGCGCATTCGATCGTATTGTGGCGCATCGGCACACCGGCATCTCACCGACGGAAATCGGGGGGCGTGGCCGAACGAAACCCCGACGGGTTCGAAAAAACTGCCGCATTTAAAAAAGTACATTGTGTCGCGGAGCTTGCCTCACCTTCATCACAATAGGATCGTGAACTTCAGTGCTTTCAAGGAACTTCAGCAGCAGCAGCGCCACCTGGTGGAGTTCGGAGGAACTACCTTGATTGAATCCCGTCCTGACCCGAATCCAGCACAAGAGAACGCGCCGCTGGATCGCGAACGGACCGGTAAGTAAATCTCCCCCATGTCTATGTGAAGAAGCACTTATCTAGAACATTCTACCCTCGTCATTGGAAGCCCAAAAATTAATCTTCGAGGCAAGTAAAGAAAGCATTTTGATCTCTGCTACATCTATATGTATCAATGAAAGCTCCCCCCAGGCACGTATGGAATTTTGTATACCCTTTGTTTTTAAAGGGGTTTGTCCAGGAACAGGAACTTTTCATGTATGAACTGGTGAGCTTTAATATAAATAGCTATACCTTGCATCTCTCCCTTCTCCATCTCCAATGACGCAGAGGGCCATCCCCAGCTGTTGTGAATATTCAAGGCCGGCGACAATTGTCCATCTGCAGCAGTGCTCCTGTTACTGTGTCGAGTTTCAGTGTCAGTCGCAGGCGTTCGGCTATAGACCATATGCAAAAATAAACTGGCAGTGGGGCTCTACCCTGAGGACGGAGCAGGGAGCAAGGTAGCTAAATTCTCTTTTTATTTTTAAGCCCCTTGCTTAATAAAAAGTTCCTATTTCCACAACCCTTTATATTAGAGCCGTTTATTTACCCTATGCTAACATCTTCACTTGAGGATTTATTACGTTTCATTGTGGAATCTTATTACGGAAGAATAAACTCCTGTACTATACATACCACGTCCTGCAGGTCATAGTGATAAAAAGCTGATTGATGGGTGTAAAAGAAACCCCATTTTTTCGCCCTATAGAAGAAGTTTTTTTATATATAAAAACACTACACATAAAATATCACTTGTCATAACCCCCTGCTCAAACATTGTTTATTCATAAAAAGTAAGCAGGTGCACTATTTTCCAGTTTTTAGTTCCTCCTCCAGCCAAAAGTCATATGTAGGGAAAAATGAACCAATATAATCAGAACTTGTTTCCACAAGTCCTGGAAGGAATTGACATTTACCCAAGTGTATTAGATTTTTTTTTCCAAAAGTTTGTGATCCCAAAAGCAAAAAAAAATTAAAGAGGCTACCAACAAACAATACAAAAACACAACCTACAACAAACAATCACCAGCCAACAAAGGTGTATAGACACTGAACTGCAGCACGCATGGGTGTAAAAAGATGGTGTATAGACAGCAGCTGCACAAAACAATACCCTGTTCCTCCCTAACAGGTTCCATCTTCTTCCGCCAGAGATAACACAGTAACAGTTGGTTTAAATGAAACCTACCACTTCGGCTAGGGCTTCTAAACTGGACATGCCGTGCCACCAGCTCAGGATGAGCTTGTTGCCCGGCGCTTATCTTTGTTATTGTTTTTTTAAAATTTAAACTGTTTTAAAGCATTTAATTCCTTTCTTAATGTTTATATCGAAGTCTTCCCCGCTTTCGAGGTCCGCACTCGCGTCAACCATGCGCCCGCCCGTGTGGGTGCGCCCTGAATATGAAGTGGTCGCTGCGCATGTGCGCCGCCCTAAAATCCTAAGCTGTAGGTTTTCCTAAAAGTGGCCTGTGATAACTGTGACTTGGGGAAGCTGCTGATTGGCCATCGCACGTCCTGACATGTGTATAGTCTTATGGGGCTTTTCATTTCCACATTCAGTCCCATGTACAATTTCGAAAATATTGTTTTTGCACCCATTAAATAGTTTTTTTCCTAAAGTACACTCTTCGCTCTCTCTAGTGTGGGATCAATAGAAAAGCTGAAAAAGCCGTATATGGGTCATGGTACTGACCGTCTCCTAAAGTTTTTACAAGAAACAAATATAACTTCATATTCCGAATTCTGATTTTTTATTTTTTTTTTTTTTGTTTTTGGGTTTGTCCAAAGATGAAAGGATCACATTCCTGTTTTTTCACCCTGCACAAACTTAAAGCAAAATGCAAATATTTTCACTCTAACGTATTTTGTTTTATGATGGGTCAAGAAGCCCCGCTGCCCACTTTGATATGATCCCCTTGGTAAGATAGCAAATTAAGTTGCAGCCGGAGTGCTTTCAAGATTCCCAGGAGCAGGAAGAAAATTCATTGCCCGCACTCATGAAATCATCATTTGCTCATATAAAAAAACCAGCCTTCTCCTTTTTTCCTCAGTTTTTGATTGAAAACTGCTAAAAGAAACTTTTTATGGTGCTTGAGAACATGAATATTTCTGTAGCTCCCATTTTTCTGTTCCCCAATTCGTACGGTTGTCATTTCTCCAATTTTTGCCGTCAATTTGCCATTCCAATTTTCTATCAAATTTGGAAAGTCAAATCATTGTCAGTTTTTTTAGGTCTAATTAGTTAATAAGTTCTAATCCGTGTTTTCTTTATTTGTAGATTTTTCAGTTGAGTTAATTTGTCGTTTGAAATTGGTCATATCAGGATAAGATATTCTTCTATAAAAGGAGAACATGCACAGGCTGGCGGAGGAATAAATAAGATCTGGTCTTCTTTCAACCAAATCAGAGCCAATTAGTGTAAGTTATATGGTCCTGATATCAAGGGTCTCTCTTCTCTATATTAAGCCCCCAGCCTGATCTCCATTTAACGGGCACTTAAGAAATTTTAGCCATGCTTATAACCATTTGTAAAGTCACCATAAAGTAGTTATGCCTGACAATTTTTACATTGGATTCCATAGAATTTTACTCTGTCTGTTGGTGAAAGCTAATTCTCATTCCGTATTTTTATAGTAAAACTACTTCCCCATATCAATCTGTGATTTGACTGACTGACTCTCTCTGGGAGTTACGATGGCACGGTGCCACCGCGTCACCGCACCATGGCGACATTAAAGCCAGTGAAAGGCTTGTAACCCATATGCTCTTACTTGTCTGAAAAAGATTTTAATAATTGAAGAATAAAGCTTGAGAACTTTTATCAAGTGCGGGATGACCCCTAGTTATTTTTTGGATTATTCAGTGGATACTCTGGAGTCCAGCCAAGAATCATCCTTTCTTACTGGCGGCATTATTTACTCACATGGGCATGTTTGGCTAGACTGGAGGCGAGGGAAAGCTGCAATGTGTTTTAAATCTTGCTGGAATACCCCCTTTCACTGTGCCATCCCAGACCAGCCCTATCCTTAACACCACTGTCATGTGCAAGCCATGCCAGTAGCTAGGCTAACACACTGTCCTGTGCCAGCCCAGGCCAGCAGCTAGGCTAACACCACTGTTACTGTGGCAGCGGGCCCAGCGGCTAGGCTAACACACCACTGCCACTTTGCCCTCCAGGCCAGCATCTAGGCTAACCAACACCCCACTGTCAATGTGGCCTGTCGGCAAGCAGCTAGGCTAATACCACTGTCACTGTTCCAGCTTGGTCAGCTGCTAGGCTAACACCAACACCACTGTCACTGTGCCATCCAACCAGCGGCTAAGGCTAACAAACCACTGTCACTGTGCCAGCAGCAAGCATCTAGATGCTTAAACACCACTGGCCAACTGTTGTGCCAGCCAGCCGGCTAACCCACTCCCACTCGTGCCAGCTAGTCAATCAATCTAGGCTAAAACACCCCTTCACTGTGACAGCCAGCCCTACTAAACACTGTCACTGTGCCAATCCAGCCTAGCTACACCACTCGCCACTGTGCCAGCCAGCACGCTCTAGGTTAACATAACACCACTGCCACTGTGCCAGCCAGCCTGGTAACACCCTCCCCTAGTGCCAGCCAGATCAGCTGCCAGTCCTAACCCACTGGCCACTGTACCAGCCAAGTCAGCAGCTAGGCGAACACAAACTGCCACTGTGCCAGCCAGGAGAGAACTAGCCTAAACACTCTTGGGCCACTGTGCCAGCCAGCCCAGGCCATTTTGTGTTACCTACGTGTAAAAGTTTTTCCTTTGCACATGGCGAGATGATTGACCTTCGGTATGTTTCCCTTCTCTTATCATAATGTTTTGTGTCTGGGCCATTCTCTGTACATTCTGTATATAGCAATGTCCTGAGGAACAAGGCCTGGGAAGACATAGTGCAAATTGGGTTTAACCTTTTCAACCTTTTTTCATTCAAAGAATGTGCTGGCAATTCCATATGGCCATAGCATAACAATCATCTTATCTCCTTTTCCTGCCCATCTATCTGATTTTTCTGTGGTGTGATATTTATGCAGCTGAGAATAATATACTGAGAGAAGATTTTCTACAATCACTAGAGACTGATGTCTAGGTTTGTTCTCACCTGGTACCAGGGACCAATTTTGCCATAACAGAGTTAATTTGAAAGTCACCTTACAACATGAAGTAAGGGCGTAAGCCTAGAATTAATAATCTCTAACGCCACCCAGGCCATTACTAGCCATAACCCACGTCCGACGGTACCTGCAAGCCAGGCTAACACCACTATCACTGTTCCAGCCAGGCCATCAACTAGAACTTGCACCACTGTCACTGTACCAGCCAACCCAGGCCAGCAGCTAGGCTAACATTTAAGTAGAAACAATTTGAATATTAATGATAATTTAGAAAGAGTAAGGTGTACCACTGTCTAGCTAGTTCAGATTTTGCACCCAGGCACCTTCCACCTACCTAAATCTGGCCCCTGAGTAATATTTAAATGACCTTTGGCAACTCCTCAGTTTCTCCATTACGTAATTGACTAATTGAGTGTGGTGTTAATGTTCTCTGAGTCACCATATAAATAAGCAGAATAAAACTAATTGTACTGTTCGTTAGCTCGTTAGCAAAAGAAGTGTTAATTAGGGGAAAATTTAGAAGTTTGGCTTTACAATCCATTTGCTTAGCATTCAATAAAGGCCTAAAAACTTAGCATTTTTCTGTGAGAATTGTAGCTTTTTGTTGATAATTTTTTTGTTGAGAAAAACAGCAGCGGATCAGTATTATACTATTCATGAATGTACAAAGGCTATACCTTTTAAAGTAAGTATACTTATAAAAGAATTGGGGACTGAATAAAACAGTGTCACTTATGATCATATGGGTGAAAGTACACAATCCCCTACAAGCAATCGAGAAGATAGTATGACATTCTACCATGTTTTAAAATTTCCATACGGAAGGCTAGAAAGTGATGTCAATTGGGTCTCCTCCTCATTAAGCCACTGACTATTTATTTTGCTTTATTATTTCTTTTTTTTTTAAAGATGATGCAGGGATTTCATGTAATCTAATCAAATCTATCTGTTACTCTTGTTTTTCATGTGTTTTCCTCCATACTATCAGAGCTTGTAAAGGGAATGAATGTGTGATCTAACTATAAAATCTCCACACCGCATTAGATCCTAATATAATCCAACGCCACTACACTCTTAAAAAATAATTGGTGTCTTTTTTGTGATGCTGTCCCTTTGTTTACTAAAGCTAAACCTTGAAAGATCCATGTTTAAATTTCTTTCTTTAAACAAATTTTTTTTGTCGCAGCATGTGGCATCAATCTTTAAAGGTCCTTGCTCTTGCTCCGTTCCACCACGCTAAAATTTTGAAAAAAATAAATATTTATTTAGAAATAAATTTGTAGTTGGTTTTTCAAATAACCATTAAAAAATATAACAATTGTGGTCCATAAACCCAATGTGAAATAAAGAAAAGAGTTTTTAACTTTTTTACAACTTTATTTTTTGAGTATTGGATGTACTTCTCAAGCTCTTATCTAGTGCTGATTGGTTGCAATCAACAGACTTGAGTGTCAGAGGGCCTGAACTTCTATACATATTTTTCCCATGATTTGCTCATCTTTCTTACTCTTCACACATTTCTTGCAGGTCATATCCAATGCAACAACTTTCTAGCAATACATTCCCTAATAGGAATTGTTACAAAACATCTATACACTTCATACATAGTTCTAGTTCTTACCAATATAGGGGGATCCTATATTAATGAATAGCACAATACAATCAAAAAGCGGACATGATAAACATTTATATTTTCTGTGTTAAAAAATAGACTTTTTGGCAGAATATTGGTCTTACAAGAGTGTCAGCAGAACTCACGGCAACTTGGGACTCGATTAAAATGCATACTCCCTGCCAGAAAAAGGCGAGTGGTTGCATCAAAAAAACTGGATTTACCATGAAATATATTTCCAGGTGTAAACATGGTGTGTAAAAAAAAAAAAACAACCATAAAAAATGTTGTTTTATAAGAACAAAATGTGTTTTACGGAATTTTTGATGTGATAGTCTCTGAGTATTTCTGTTTATGAGGAAATGCCCCAGAACATATGTAATATAGTATAACTTATAAGCTTCATTGTCTAATCACAGTTCTTAATTACTAGTGTAGTAAAGATTAGAAGAAATGTATAGAAGCTCTAAGAACTAAATGTTATGGGTGAGCATGTCCTGTGCCTGGTAACTTAAATCTGGATGCTAAAATCCATGCTCGTATACAATTCTTCATATTTGGCCTCTCAAATATGTGTTAAAAGTAAGTGGACCTGTGAAAATCTATAGTAGGTTTTCGGGAATAAGCTGAGCACAGTTGTTGCGCCATCCTTGTCTATGGCTATTGAGAATAGATGATGTGTCAGATGATCTATTGTCACTATTTCCTCAACACTCTTTAGAGCATTAAGTGGAGCTGCGACAGTGCTCAGCCCTTCCACTCCTCAATCAGGAGGAAGGGAACCCCTTTAAATAAATTTTCACCAGCAAGTTGGTCACCCTCGTTTTTTTTAACTCTTATTACCATATGTATTGGCCTTTTACTTATTCCCACTGTCACTCATGCCCACATCTGCTATAGGCTGATATTGGGATGCAAAGCCCATTTGTTATTTTTGATTGGTTGACAGCCCGCAGGGCTCCACCTGTTCTTTATCTGGTCCATGTGCTCTGGACAACAAGAGCTGAATCTGTCACCATTTCAAAATAACGACTTCTGTGCAGGGGTATTCCGATGGCTACTGTGGGGAGTAATACTAAGGTTACCATGGGGTGGTAATTTAAATAATGGCTGTGACCGGCTACTGTGGGGCATTGTGACTTTGCTACTATGGGGGGCACTGACTGCGTGTCTGGCTGACTTTATTGGCTATTATGAGGCCCATGTAACTATATTTGCTACTTGGACCACTGGGACATTTGCTATTGTGAGAGCTCGTAATTATTGCCTACTGTGAGGACCACTTTACTATATTGGCTATTGTGTGGTGGCTGTTAAGGGTAGTTCTCTGAGAAATGGCCTGGCATTAATGTTAAAATGGGAGCGGAAGCAAGGGGTTAAATCTAACACCGCTTGCTACTAGTTACAGTACATTCTCTGCGATTTATGGGTAATATTTGCTATGGATACATATCTGCTGAGAAGGTTTATTTTTATAACTTTCAATATACAAGCTGGATTTCCTCAGTGAGAACCATAACAGGTCTGCCGGATGCTCTGAACTGGAAACCGCTGTGTCAAGAGGGGACCAATGTGTTAAAACCAGGCAATAAAATAACTGTATAATGTAAATCTACAGTTGGCCTTCTCCAAGGCGAAATAAAGCAGACAAAAAATTGTAACATTGATGCACATGAGTAGGGTGACAATGTAAAGCTAATGTACACTAACTAGCCTTGAAACGTCATCACATCCAACTAATATTTTTCTATATAAATGCTAACTAGTTTTATTCCTTCTGACAGACAGCTATTCATATTAAGTGAATCCGACACTTATCTATACCTTGTATAAGATACTCTTCTTTGTGTGTATAATGAGCTAATTTGCATAACTGTTTCCCATGGAGCATTCCTATTAGTTTGTCTTACTAAATCAGCCTGAATATATCATGATTGATGAGAACCAGTTGTCTTTTGGCTTAGAGTTTATAAAATATCAAATTATTTCCAAATGCATGATAGTTTTATTCCAGATTTCATGTAGTATATGGAGTAGAGATGAGAGCAGGGGCGTTGCTAGGGTGGTAAAAGATCGGGGCACGGGCCCAAATGCATGTGTGTATCGACTTTCAGTAATAGTCCTCCTGTACACAACCCTCAATAAACAACGTTACTTCTGGCATATAGAGTACAGCACATTACCACAGGAGAAATCCCCTACTTGTGCCTGCAGTGTTGCATCGCCACATCTTATGTTCCTCATGTCCCTACATCTTGGTTCCCTGACAGTGTTATACCTGCTCCCCTAACAATCTCCCCCAATACTAAAATACAATTTCTCCTTGCATTTAAAACAAAACCAGTTGCTTGTTACACGATCACATGTGTCCTACTGGAAACGCAAATGAGATCAAACTGAGGCTTGTCCTAGTGCCACTGTTAACTCTCCAAGAATTGCCCACATCCCGAATGTGCCCACACAGTACCCCAGTAATGTCCCACACATACCCCCCAGTAATGTCCCCACAGCACCAGTTACCCCAGTAATGTCCCACGCATTCCCCCAGTATAATCGCCAAGTCCCCATAAGTAATGCCCACACATAGCCCCCCAGTATAATGTCCACACAGCCCCCGTATAAGTGCCACACACGCCCATAATACTGCCCACACTCCCACCCAGTAAGTATGCCCACAGTCCCCCCCTAAGTAATGTTGCTCACACACGCCCAGTATAATGCCACACAGCCCCCCCATAAGTAATGGCCACACAGTCCCAGTAACTAATGTGCCCACACGCCCCCCCATTAAGTAATGTGCCACACAGCCCCCCCAGTAGTAATGTGCCCACACAGCCCCCCCAGTAAGCACAGCCCTCAGTAAGGTATGTGCCCACAAGTCCCCCCAGTAAGTCATGTGCCCACACAGCCCCCACATGTTCTTCCCCTTCCCATCATGTCTCCCCCCCTACTCATGATGCAGGTCTGGCACTGCTTTCCCCAAGCAGTCATGATGATCATCTCCCTCTCAGAGGGCTAGGTTCTGCAGGGGAAGCAAGTGCCTGCACTGCTCTCATCACAATCTGTGTCTGAGGACACAGATTGTGATGAGAGAGGGAAGGAATCTCCCGGGCAGGGCCAGATGTCCTGGAGACAGGGGCTCCGGCCAAAAGATCCGGGGCACTAGCGACCTAGCGATGCCCCTGGATGAGGATCCAACTTAAGTCCAGGGCTTCCCTGAATGACCTGGACATATTGCCCCCCCTGACCAATCAACTAGCTAAGACGCATTAGCTCGGAGGCTTTAGTTTGCTAGATTGGTTGCACAGGCCGCCAATTCAGCAATATTTTCGGGTCGCACAGGATGTACCCGAACCCCAAACCACAACTGAGCATTGAAATAGACTTCAGTACGCCCTGTGTTGTGCAATGTTGAATCAGTGGTCTAGGAAAATGGGAAAGATGGGTGCATCTTGTCAGGGGAAATTTTACCATAACACAACACATCAATTGTTTGAGTTTCTAGAAATCTGAGGGGCACGCACACAGCGATTGCATGCCGAGATTTCACTGTATCGGTTGTTAAATATTAGCTTAGGCAAAGTCATGTTTTTGGGGCCCTCCAACACAATTATCCCTCCATTTAGCTATATTTAACAACCGATACAGGTGAAATCTCGGCATGCAATCGCTGTGTGCGGCCCCTCAGATTTCTAGAACCTCAAACAATTGCATGTGTTGCGTTATGGGTAAAATTCCCCCTGACAAGATGCACCCATCTTTCCCATTTTCCTAGACCACCTGTATTCAACATGCACAACACAGGGCGTACTGAAGTCTATTTCAATGCTCAGTTTGTGTTTGGGGTTCGGGTGCATCCTGTGTGACCCGAAAATATTGCTGAATTGGACGGCTGTGCAACCAATCTAGCAAACTAAAGGCCCTAGCTACTGGCCTTAGCCATGATTGGTCAGGGGGGCAATAAGTCCAGGTCATTCAGGAAGCACCTGGACTTAAAGGTTGGATCCTCTCATCCAGGGGCATCGCTAGGTCGCTAGTGCCCCGGATCTTTTGGCCGGAGCCCCGGATCTCCAGGACATCTGGCTGCCCGGGAGATTCCTTCCCTCTCTCATCACAATCTGTGTCCTCAGGACACAGATTGTGATGAGAGCAAGTGCAGGCACTGCTTTCCCCTGCAAGAACCTAGCCTCTGGGAGAATGATCACATGACCTGCTGGGGAAAGCAGCGCACAGACCTGCATCAGTGAGGTGAGGGGGGAGACATGATAGGGAAGGGGAAGAACATGGGGGGCTGTGTGGGCACATTACTTACTGGGGGACTGTGTGGGCACATTACTTACTGAGGGGCTGTGCTTACTGGGGGGGCTGTGTGGGCACATTACTTACTGGGGGGCTGTGTGGCACATTACTTATGGGGGGCGTGTGGGGCACATTATTTAGCTGTGGGACATTAAGGCTGTGTGGCCATTACTTACTGGGGGGGCTGTGTGGCAGATTATTACTGGGCGCGGTGTGTGAGCAACATTACTTAGGGGGGGACTGTGGGGGCGAGTTACTTACTGGTGGGAGTGTGGGCATACTTACTGGGGGTGTGTGAGCACATTATTACTGGGGGGGCTGTGTGGGCACAATATACTGGGGGGCTGTGTGGGCAGATTACTTACTGGGGGACTGTGTGGGCGTATTACTTACTGGGGGAATGCGTGGGGAACATTACTGGGGGTAACTGTGTAGGGGACATTACTGGGGGTAACTGTGTAGGGGACATTACTGGGGGTAACTGTGTGGGGCACATTACAGGGGATGTGTGGGGCACATATCTTGGAGAGTGTTCACACGTGGCACTAGGACAAGCCTCAGTTTGATCTCATTTGCGTTTCCAGTAGTACACATGTGATCGTAACAAGCAACTGGTTTTGTTTAAATGCAAGAGAAATATGTATTTTAGTATTTGGGGGGAGATTGTTAGGGGAAGCAGGATAACACTGTCAGGGAACCAAGATGTAGGGACAATGAGGAACATAAGATGTGGCGATGCAACACTGCAGGCACAAGTAGGGATTTCTCCTGTAGTATCTGTAGCCGTACTGTATATGCCAGAAGTAATGTTGTTATTGAGGGTTGTGTACAGGAGGGGGTATTACTGAAAGTGCGATACACATGCATTTGGGCCCGTGCCCCGGATCTTTTACCACCCTAACAACGCCCCTGCTCTCATCTCTACTCCATATAACTACATGAAATCTGGAAATAAAACATATCATGCATTTGGAAATAATTTGATATTTTTATAAACTCTAAGCCAAAAGACAACTGGTTCTCATCAATCATGATATATTCAGCTGATTTAGTAAGACAAACTAATAGGAATGCTCCATGGGAAACAGTTATGCAAATTAGCTCATATCTACAACAAAGAAGAGTATCTTATACAAGGTATAGATAAGTGTCGGATTCACTTAATATGAGATAGCTGTCTGTCAGAAGGAATAAAACTAGTTTGCATTTTACTAGAAAAATATATAGTTGGATGTGACTGACGTTTCAAGCTTTAGTAGTGTACATTAGCTTTACATTGTCACCCTACTCATGTAGCATCAATGTTACAATTTTTTGTCTGCTTTATTTCGCCTTGGAGAAGGCAACTGTAGATTTACATTATCACAGTTATTTCTATTGCCCTGGGTTATAACACATTGGTCCCCTCTTGACACAGCGGTTTCCAGTTCAGAGCATCCGGCAGACCTGTTATGGTTCTCACTGAGGAAATCCAGCTTGTATATTGAAAGTTATAAAAATAAACTTCTCAGCAGATATGTATCCATAGCTAAAATATTACACCATAAAGCGTGCAGAGAATTGTACTGTAACTAGTAGCAAGCGGTTTAGATTTAACCCCTTGCTTCCGCTCCCATTTTTAACATTAATGCACAGGCCATTTCTCAGAAGAACTACCCTTAACAGCCACCACAATAGCCAATATAGTAAAGTGGTCCTCACAGTAGGCAATAATTACAGAGCTCTCACAATAGCAATATAGTCACAGTGGTCCCACAGTAGCAAATATAGTCACATGGGCCTCATAATAGCCAATAAAGTCACAGCAGCACGCAGTCAGTGCCCCCCATAGTAGCCAGGTCACATCCATTATTTAAATTGACCCCCATGGTAACCTTTAGTATTACTCCCCACAGTAGCCATCGGTAATACCCCTGCAGAGAAGTCGTTATTTTGAATTGTGACAGCTGTCAGCCTCTGTTGTCCAGCACATGGACCAGATAAAGAACAGGGGAGCCTGCGGCTGTCACAATTCAAAATAACAAAATGTGCTTTGCTCCAATATCAGCATATAGCAGATGTGGGCCTCTGCTGACAGTGGGCCCGGTCATGGTCGTACCACTGAGACCATGAACGTTACGCCACTGGCCATAGTAAAAAGCCAATACAATGGTAATTAAGCAGTTAAAAAAACGAGGGTGACAACTTGCTTGTGAAAATTTATTTAAAGGGGTTCCCTTCCTCCTGATTGATGGAGTGGAAGGCTGAGCATATGTCCTGCAGCTCCACTTAATGCCTAAAGTAGAGTTGGAAATAGCTGAACAATAGATATCTCTGACACTCATCTATTCTCAATAAGCATGACGAAGATGGCCGAACACTGTGCTCAGCTTATTGCCGAACTACTATAGACTTTTCACAGGTCCACTACTTTTAACACATATTTGAGAGGCCAAATATGAGAAATTCTTATAAGACATGGATTTAGGCATCCAGATTTAGTTAACCAGGCACAGGAATGCTCACCCATAACATTTATGTTCTTAGAGCTTCTATACATTTCTTTCTAATCTTTACTACACTCGCCAATTAAGAACTTGTGATAGGACAATAGCTTTAAGTTATACTTATATTACTATTTCTGGGGAAATTTCCTCAAAAACAGAAAATATCTAGAGACTATCAATCAATAATATCAGTAAACACATTTGTTCTCGTTATAAAACAACATTTTTTCATGGTTGCAACAAATTGTTTTACAAAAAGTGGAAAAATATATTTCATGGTAAATCAGTTATTTTAATGATTGAAAAACTCCTTTTTCTGGTGGGAGTATGCCTTTTAAATCCCAAGTTTGAAAGTTCTGCTGACACTTTGTAAAGAGCAATATTCTGCCAAAAAGTCTATTTTTTAACACAGACAACATAAATGTTTATCCATGTCCGCTTTGATTTGCTATTGTGCTATTCATAATATTAGTATTCCCCTATATTTGGTAATAATTAGAGCTATTTATGAAGATGTATAGATTTTTGTAACAATTCCTATTAAGAATGCTAGGCTAGAAAAGTTGTTGATTGGATATGACATTGCCAAGAAATGTGTGAAGAGTAAGAAAGCTGAGCTAATCATGGGAAAAATTATGTATAGAAGTCAGGCCTCTGCACTCAAGTCTGTTGATTGCACAATCAGCACTAGATCAAGAGCTTGAGAAGTACATCCAATACTCCAAAAATAAGTAAAAAATCTCTTTTTCTTTATTTCACATTTTTATGGAACCAATTGTTATATTTTTTTAATAGTTTATTTGAAAACCAACTACAATATTTATTTCTAAATAAATATTTATTTTTTTTCAAAATTTTAGCGTGGAAAGGAGCAAGACCATTTAAAGATTGATGCCACATGCTGGACAAAAAATTTGTTTAAAAAGAAAGAAAATAAAACATGGATCTTTCAAGGTTTATTGCTTTAGTAAACAAAGACAGCATCACAAAAAAGACACCAATTATTTTTAATAGTGTAGTGCGTGGGATTATATTGTGGATCTTAATGCTGTGTTGGAGATTTTATAGCAGATCACATCTCATTTCCCTTAACAAGCTCTGATAGTATGTAGGAAACACATGAAAAACAAGAGTAACAGATAGATTTGACATGCATCCTTGCATCATCTTAAAAAAACTAAAATAATAAAAGCAAAAATAAAATAAGTCAGTGCTTTATGATGGAGGAGACCCCAGACTGACATCACATTCTCAGCCTTCCGTATGGAATAAAACATGGTAGAATAGCCAAGGAAATCAGATATGAAGCAAGTTTATTGGAACAAAGTTTCCTATCTATTACAAGTAGAATTGCACAAAAATCTTAAAAGAGGAAAATAAGAATTTCCTATTTATCTTCTCGATTGCTTGTAGGGGACTGTGTTACTTTACCCATATGATCATAAGTGAAACTGTTTTATTCAGTCCCCAATTCTTTATAATTATACTTACTTTAACAGGTAGCCTTTGCTACATTCATGAATAAGTATAACTACTGATCCTCTGCTGTTTTTCTCAACAAAAATTATCAACAAAAAGCTACATATTTCTCAGAAAAATGCTAAGTATGCCTTTATTGAATTGCCAAGCACATGTAAAAGCCAAACTTCTAAATTTCTCCCCTAATTAACATTCCTTTCGCTAACGAGCTAACGAACAGTACAATTAGTTTTAGTCTGCTTATTTATTATGTTGACTCAGATGAACATTAAACCACATTTCATTAGTAATTACTGTAATGGAGAAACTGAGGAGTTTCCAAAGGGTCATTTAAATATACTCAGGGCCAGATTAAGGTAGGTGGAGGTGCCTGGGTGCAAAATCTGAATCTAGCTTAGACAGTGGTACACATTACTCTATTCTAAATTATCATTAATATTCAAAATTGTTTCCTACTTAAATGTTAGCCTAGCTGCTGGCCTGGGTGGCTGGTACAGTGACAGTGGTGCAAGTCTAGTTGCTGGCCTGGCTGGAACAGTGGTAGTGGTGTTAGCCTGGCTTGCAGGTACCGTGACAGTGGTGTTAGGCTAGTTACTGGCCTGGCTGGCTGTTAGAGATTATTATCTAGGGCTTAACCGCCCTTACTTCATGTTGTAAAGGTGACTTTACAACATGAGGTGGCACCGTTGCCATGCGTCACCGTTGCCATGCGTCACTCCCAGAGGGAGTCAGTCAGTCAAATCACAGATTGATATGGGAAGTTTTGCAATAAAATAGACTGAGAATTAGCTTTTCACCAACAGACAGAGTAAATTCTATTGAATCCAATGTAAATAATTGTCATTTGTAGACTACTTTATGGTGACTTTACAAATGGTTATAAGCATGGCCTAAAATTTTCTAATGTGCCCTTACATATGGAGATCAGACTGGGCTAATATAAGAGAAGAGAGACCCTTTGATATCAGACCATATAACTTACACTAATTGGCTCTGCTTTGGTTGAAAAGAAGACAGAATCTTATTTTATTCTCCGCCAGCCTGTGATGTTCTACTTTATAGAAGAATATCTTATCCTGATCTGACATCTATTTCAAACGACAAATTAACTCAACTGAAAAATCTACAAATAAAAGAAACACGGATTTAGAACTTATTTAACTAATTAGACTAAAAAAAACTGACAATGATTTGACTTTCAAATTGATAGAAAATTGGACTGGCAAATTGGAAATGTACAAACGTACGATATTGGGGAAAATGGGAGCTACAGAAATATTTCATGTCTGCAGCCCATCAAAAGTTTTCTTTTTAGCAGTTTTCAATCAAACTGAGGAAAAAAGGAGAAGGCTGGTTTAATGAGCAAAGATGATTTCATGAGTGCGGCAATGAATTTTCTTCCTGCTCCTGGAATCTTGAAAGCACTTCTCGGCTGCAACTTTACTGCTATCTTACCATAGGGGATCATATCAAAGTGGCAGCGGCTTTTCTGACCCATCATAACAAAATACTTAGAGTGAATAATTGCATTTTGCTTTAAGTTTGTGCAGGGTGAAAAACAGGAATGTGATCCTTCATCTTTTGGACAAAATCAGAATTCGGAATCTGAAGTTATATTTTGTGTAAAACTTTAGGAGACGATCATTAACCATGATCCATAATACGGCTTTTTCAGCTTTTCTAATTGATCCCCACTAGAGATGAGCGAAGAGTGGACTTTAGGAAAACATTAATATTTAATGTGTGCAAAAACAAAGTATTTTTTGAACTTATACATGTCTGAATGTGGAAATGAAAAGCCCCATAAGACTGTATCACATGTCAGGACGTGCCGATGGCCAATCAGCAGCTTCCCCAATGTCACAGGTTATCACAGGCACTTTAAAGGAAACCTACCGCTTCGGATAGGGCGGCGCACCATGCGCGCGACCACTTCCTATTCAGGCGCACACGGTTGCGCGTATGGTGCGCCGAGTGCGGACCTCGATGCGGGGAAGCTACTTCCGATATAAACATTAATAAAGGGATTAAATGCTTTAAAACAGTTTAAAAACATAACAAAGATAAGCGCCGGCACCAGCTCCCCCTGAGCTGGTGCACGGCATGTCCAGCTTATAAGCCCTATCCGAAGTGGTAGGTTTCCTTTAAACAACTGTTACTGTGTTATCTCTGGCGGGATAGAAGATTGAACCTGTTAGGGGAGGAACAGGGGTATTGTTGGGGTGACAGTGACATTGATCATTAAGTGGATCAACAGACACGCTGTTCAGTTCTGCAGCAGTTACTTTTTTTATGTGCCTGTACACCTTGCTTTGTGCAGCCGCTGTCTACACACCATCTTTACACGATGCTTACTGCAGTTAGTGTCTATACACCTTTGTTGCTGGTGTGTGTAGGTTGGGCTGTGTAGCCTCTTTAAGCTTGGGGATCACAAACTTTTTGGAAAAAAATCTAATACACTTGGGTAAATGTCAATTCCTTCCAGGACTTGTGGAACAAGTTACTGATTATATTGGTTCATTTTTCCCTACATATGATTTTTTGATTACTTTTTAGTTTTCCGCCTTTTTGCTGGAGGATGAACTAAAAACTGGAAAATATTGCACCATTCTTACTTTTTATGAATAAACAATGTTTGGTTAGGTGGTTATGGACAAAGTGATATCTTTTATGTGTAGTATTTTTTATATAAAAAAACATCTTCTATAGGGAAACTGGTGTTTCTTTTTACACCCATCATCAGCTTTTATCACTATGAACTGCAGACAGTGGTATTTATAGCACAGGAGTTTATTCTTCCGTAACATAAGATTCCACAATGAAACGTAATAAATCCTCAAGTGCAGATGTGAGCATAGGGTTAAATAAACGGCTCTTAATATAAAGGTGTTGTTTGGAAATAGGAACTTTTTTATATAAGCAAGGGGGCTTTAAAAATAAAAGTGAATTTATACTTACCTTGCTCCCTGCTCCCGTCCTTTCTGGGTAGAGCCCTCCCTGCCAGCTTCTGTTTGTATATGGTCTTTAGCCGAACTCCTGCTACTGCACTGAAACTCGCACAGTAACAGGAGCACTGCTGTCGATGCACATTGTCGCCAGCCTCTGAATATTTACAACAGCTGGGGATGACCTCTGCCGTCATTGGAGAATGGGAGCAGGGAGAGATGCAAGTATATGCTATTTATATTTAAAGCTCCACCAGTCATACATGAAAAGTTCCTGTTCCTGGACAACCCCTTTAAAAAACAAACGGGTATACAAAATCATACTGTGCCTGGGAGCTTTTATTGATACATATAGATGTAGCAGAGATCAAAATGGCTTTCTTTACTGCCTCTGAAGATGAATTTTTGGGCTTCCAATGAGAGGTCAGAATGTTCTAGAATAAGTGCTTCTCACATAGAACATGGGGGCAGATTTACTTACCCGGTCCGTTCGCGATCCAGCGGCGCGTTCTCTGCGCTGGATTCGGGTCAGGACGGGATTCATCAAGGTAGTTCCTCCGACGTCCACCAGGTGGCGCTGCTGCGCTGAAGTTCCCTGAAATGCACTGAAGTTCACGATCCTATTGTGGATGAAGGTGAGGGCAAGCTCCGCGACACAATTTCCTTTTTTAAATGCGGCAGTTTTTTCGAACCCGTCGGGTTTTCGTTCGGCCACGCCCCCGATTTCCGTCGCGTGCATGCCGGTGCCGATGCGCCACAATACGATCGTGTGCGCCAAAATCCCGGGGCAATTCCGGTACAAATCGGCGCAAACGGAAATATTCGGGTAACACATCGGGAAACCGCGAATCGGGCCCTTAGTAAATGACCCCCATGGTCTCGGTTTTCCACAAAATCTTAATGAAGCGCATACAGGAAAGGTTATATATTAGTAAGTTGCATCCTGCTCAAATTTCTCTTCCAGGGGAACTACTTTTTCTCAAGTATCTGACTCCATTAAGACTTTCACAGAATAACAGATCTAACATTGTCAAAGCCTTTTACAGATTGTAGCACTGATTTGCTTGGTCCGTCTATTTACACCCTTGGTCTCTGCTTCGAGAATAACATGTACCAAGAGCAAAGTGTTATCATCCTTTTGAGATACTGAATAGAATGAAGAATAGTGGTTAGTTTTTGTTCCGTTACAGTGCAGAACATGAAATGAAGATGACCCAGACTGAACCCCAAATGTCCAGACACAGACAAGAGTAAGCAGTTCAAATTGGGTATTATTCACTCAGGCGTCCAGCTCCTGGAGACATGTCTTGTCCTTATTTGTCCCTTGCAGTTTACATGGGGAGAATGTAAAGCACTTCATTGCATAGGATACAGATATAGACTGAATTTCCATCACAACTTGAAACTGAATGAGATCAGAAATAAAGGCTCCTTAGCAGGTTGTGATTTTAGTGCTGTTGCTAAGACTACTTTATATGTATGTAACAACGTTCTTATCACACAATTGTGTAGTTATTTTTACAGCTAGACAACCCCCCACCCCTTGGATAAAAAAAAAAAATTATGTTTTTCAATTGTTTATTAACTCTTGGTGGTCCCAAAGCAACCTATGGGAATTTTTATTATCAGGCCACAGATTATGGCTTATATGCACAGGTGATTTACTTAAAATGTAACAGTTAAAAAACATGTTGGAAATCAGCTGCAGATCCATGTCCTACCTAAAAGCATATAACATCCTCTTTCAGCTTATAACATAGGCTCATTTCAGACAAAAAGTGACACTTCTTCGCTCATTTGCATATATCTTTAAAGGTGATTTTTTATAAATATATTTAATAGGTAAATGGTCAATAGGGAATGTTAAAAAAAAAAAAAAAAAACATACCCTACCTGAGTAGTGTAAAAGCTGGAGTCCCTTAAAACATCTTACTCCCCTCCCCTACCCCCACTAATTCCCAATAGCACTCATATTGGCAGAGCATGGAGTCATTAAGGTGCATTAGCATCCTACAGTCATCATGAGGCATTTCATGGGTGCATCATAAGTACATTTGTCCTTAATATTCCATTAGTTTACAGTAATATGAGTCTACCTACTGCTATAAAAACAGCATAAACATACACATTCATGTCTATCAGTATGAGGCAAATCACTTGTATATTAGACTTTTTGACAACCTGCCATACTACTGGATCACCTTTTTAAGATGACTTTTCTCTGAAGTAAATACAGTATATGGTGAGATTTTCTATGCCCTGTCCGCCATTTTTCTGCCAGATGAGGCAAGTAAAAACCCCATTTCTGGCAGTATTGTATGATTTCTGCCATGTGTGAACCCCTTGCCATATTATACATCTGAAATCCAAGTTTGACCCGATATAAACTAGTATAATCTGGATCATATTCATTTTGGCAGCGAAGGGGGGGATTAAGACACCAGTCTTAATAAATTCCCCGCAATTTATCAAGAACCAGAATAAAATGAACATTGCCTCTGCTGTGCCGTTGCACTTTAAATGTATTTTTTTTTTTTAAAAATCAAAAAAGTAAAAACCTACTTGAGATTGAGAGACAATGGTTGCTCCTTTGCTTTGACCAGATCCTTTACTTTAAATGTGCTGCAGCCCAGGAAACTCTTCTAAAGATGAAAAAGAGAAAGAAATCTTTGATTAACTCTGGAATGACATTAGGTTTCTTCTTAACAGACGAATGTACACTACAAAGATGACCTACTTCACCACGGATAAAGATGAGATAGCTCTTACTACTTAAAGTGAACCAGCGCTACTTACAAACACATACTATGCAACCAGAACTGATATAAAATACAAGTTCATATCCTCTAATGATATGCATGTCAATATGACCCCCACAAGAAGGTCTCCCCACTAGAACTGTGGTGACCTGAACAACTGTTATTTACTGAATTTGACTACAGAAAAAAGTTTCTGTAGTTAATCATTAGTAATATCCAGACACCATAATTAATATGTTTTATTATGCCCCCATGTTTAGAGGGTTGCTTAGCAACAGATTCTCAAGAGAAACAAATTAACAGTTAAGGGAATCTACTACTTAAGCGAGAGGAAAAGTCTTTTGGGTGCAAGGACAACGGTCTTCTTTATATACCTATTGTTGCTTGTCCTATGATTCTGTGCCTATTGAAATCTATAGAATCTCAAAAACTGCTTCACAATCCAATACAAAAACCCTTCCTAAAGGAACTTTAAAGTATCGTATATACTCGAGTATAAGCCGACCCGAGTATAAGCCGAGACCCCTAATTTTACCACCAAAAACTGGGAAAACCTATTGACTTGAGTATAAACCGAGGGTGGGAAATGGATTGGTCACAGACCCCCCCTCAGTATATAGCCAGCCAGCCCCCTATAGTATACAGCCTGCCCCCAGTAGTATACAGCCACCCCAGCCTTGTGATTTTAGTGCTGTTGCTAAGACTACTTTATATGTATGTAACAATGTTCTTATCACACAATTGTGTAGTTATTTTTACAGCTAGACAACCCCCATCCCTTGGATAAAAAAAAAAAAATTATGTTTTTCAATTGTTTATTAACTCTTGGGGGTCCCAAAGCAACCTATGGGAATTTTTATTATCAGGTCACAGATTATGGCTTATATGCACAGGTGATTTATAGAGATGAGCGAGTATACTCGTCCGAGCTTGATGCTCGTTCGAGTATTAAGGTACTCGAAACGGCTCGTTGCTCGGACGAGTATTTCCCCTGCTCGAGATCGAGCATTTAATTAAAAAAACACAGTGAAGAACAATGAAGAATAGAATAAAAACAGTGAACACCCCTTATTCTTCCTCTTCAGGGGACCCTGGAAGGAAGCTATAATACAAATTTCTCCATCTTCTTTCTACTGTATTGGTGTCTTCAGGATGGCAATACAATTGAAACTTGTGATACAGCTGGGATCAATTACTGCTTAAATTGTCATGTTGGCACTTTGCGACATAAAAGTAGGTATTGGTTGTAGGTTGGACACTCTGTCTCTAAAAGGTTCGCCATCACTGGTATAGGATAATTGTTCACCTCTATGATTTCTATCTTAACAACTGAATGGTGGTCTACCTACCAATCTATGGAAGTCTGTAAAGGAATCAGTAGATTAGCCTCTACTGTAGGAAACTTCACTGGTCACAATGGGGATTTACTCTAAGTCATTCATTTCCATATCATTACGAAAAGTGGTCCCTTTTTTGATGGGTTTAGTCCTCACATCTAAATAAAGATTTTACCTTTCAGATTCATGGTTATGGCAATGTTCATCCATCATGATCTGTAGATGCTACTTATATTATAGTACATCAATAGCTACCTTTACATTGGTCCATCAAGTCCAACCTACAAATTATACAGTGTTGATCGGGAGGAAGGCAAAACAGCCTTAGGCTATATTCACAGGATGTATGCCCGCCTTTCTATGGTACGGCGGGCATACGTCGGCGCTGGGGAGAGGAGGAGGTGGTGAACCTCTGCCCCTCTCCATAGTAATATATGACGCCAGGCGCAATACTGCAGAGAAATATAGGACATGTTCTAACTTTTTCCCGGTCCCGGAATGGTACAGTGCCGCATGTGTGCAGCACCGTACCGCTGCCGTACGGCGCCATGAGGCCATTGCGGTGTATGGGGGACGTATATACGTCGGCCATATATACGTCCCCCATACGTTTGTGTGAATGTAGCATTAAAAGGCTGATGCCAATTGGCCCAAATTAGGGAAAAAAATTCTTTCTGACACCAATATGGTAGGAAGAATAACGAACTAGATCAACATCGAAAACCTCTACTCACTCAAAACTTGTTTTATGATTTAATGGTAGCCACGTCACTGATTTCAACACAGTTGGACTATTTTTCCTTAGCCCCCAAAGCTCCAAACAATTAGTGCTGATTTTTTGTAGTTTCTGGGACATCACTATTATTTGAACTTATGATTATTTTACTACTCAGTAATGTAGAACTTTGCTTGTATATGTATATTGCATTGCAGTGCTGTAAGATTTCCAATCTAAACTATTTTTACAGCATACAAGCAAAACAAATAATGTAACGGTTATACAAGGTGGCTAAAAACTTATTAACCTAACTAGAATATACTCACTACTATACTATATTACACTTCTATAGCATCCAAACAAAAAATATGTTTTTACATTAAAGAAATGTGTGAAGTTCTTGATGTTGCTGTGGCAACCAGAATTAAAATAGCTATCCTTTACCTTGGCAGCTGAATTCAAAATTTTTTTTCAAAATTATTATTCAAAATTATTTTTTTATTGTGAGAAAATAGTTGTAGAAGTTAAAAGCAAAAGTTAGAATTCCCTTAAATGTAAGTCAAACTTATCTTAGTAGTAACCTCAAAGTTTATTACCAATTGTACTACTAGCTTTAAGTTAGGGGGGACCTCCTCAGAGTTACTGTAATTCTTTAAAGAAAATAGCACTAATATATAGTGACATTAATTATTCCAGTTCTCCCCTTATTACAGGATAGGGAATAACCATCTGACCGATGTTCAACTGCTGGTACCCATACCAATCAAAAGAACGGGAATATTTTTCCTCCTACTTGTGTGGCATGTGTCCATAAAGGTAAATAGGTAAGATAGAATAGGTTGGACAGGTAAACAAAAGAGATGATCAGTTAGGGTGGAGTCAGCTGAGTGTAATGGCAGGGCTGATACAATTCTCCAGGAGCAGGAAGTAGAAAGCACAGTCTTTGGTGTAGCTCCCACCCAAGCTTTTTGGGGGCCAACACTCTGAGCAGGAAGGACTCTACATTATGCAGTTCTTAGTAGGAAATAACAGATCGACGGGCATCTGGGAGGTCACACCTCTAAAATTAATTAACAAATAGGTTTTAGCCTTGAAATTCCATTAAATATGCATTAAATTGTTTTTGGAATGTGGATATTCAAAAAACAAGCAGTGCTTGGAATTTAGCAGATAGTTTGGGGAAACTATATTCAACCTCTGTATTATTAAAGAGGACCTGTCACCCCTCTTCTATGATCTATGTTCTATGTAATCTATGTTCTGTATGTATTCCTTATTTCTTTTACAAGTTTACGAGTCCCCAGGATTCTCAGTATGGTTGACCAATCACACCTTGTAGTCCCTGTACATGTCCATAGGAACCCTGATTGCTCCATCAAACCCTCTCTGTTTTGGGTCAGGTGGGCAATTAAGTGGGCACTATGAATCGATACATATTTTGTGATATTCTGGGGCTTGTGATATTTTAGTGCTCGCTCATCTCTAGTCATGATGCTTTCAATAGATTCTTGTTGTGGAACTTTCTATTCAAAACTATTAATACACTAAAAGTCTCTATGTAGTTAGCCAAAAGGGTGTTACTGGTTAGTGGTGTGTCCCTGCACAGTCAGACATTATCTAATCATTGCTAAATCCTTATTTGCACTCTCACAAATAGAGAGTCAGTAATGATTGGACAATGTTAGAATATGTAGGGACACAATTAGTAACACCCATGTGACAAAAAAAATAAAAAAGGAATTACCAGGTAATTGCACAAATTAAGAAAAGATGCATTAGAATTATATTTTAATTGAGAATGTACATATTTACTAAATTGAACATGTCGGGAGAGTCGACGGGTCTGCTGTGAGTGGTTAATTTACTCTTCGTCTGCATCATGGCATAAATTGCAGGACACTGGAGTTCATTAAAATATACTGCTTCTCATTTGGTATTATTATATGTATACATAGAGCTACAGAATGTTGAACGACATTAGCAATGGAAGCAGAATCTATAGCTATCTTTGGGCAGGAAGACTATTTTGTGACCAGAGATTCTTAGCTGCAGTTTCTGAATTGCACTGGGTAATTATGAGATCTTAGGAAGTCTCACAGTATTACTCTACAACCTCTGGCTGCTATTATAGGGTATAGCCACTAATGATGATAGCTCTTAGACCTGGTTAATGGTATTTCAAGTGAAAAGCAGGAAAGTGGGAGCGATTACTGCTATTTGTGAATAGTTCTCATAGGAAGAATAGCTGGTCACGGTAAGGTGAGTAGAAAAGGAATAGATATGGCAAGTCCAAATAATATTGCCAACCCTTTTTTGTGTGATCTTACAAAAACATTGTCATTATTCTTTTGTTATACTACACTTTAGTGCTCTGCACTACAAAGGATACACAATATAAAGTAAATTGTAAAAAGTTATGGACACTGTTTTGGTTCCCTTTCTACAACCAGGTATGAGCATACATACTGTATATACAATATTAAATAGTAAATAAAAATCTACACATTTAGGCACCTGCTTTAATGGCTGGGGATAGTTGTGACCCTGGCTATGTGGATTCAAAGATTCTTGGGAGAGGGGGGGATTTAATAAAGATTATAAATTCCCCCCACCCCGGCCTACCACACACTTTTTTTTTTTTTTAGGCACCGGCTTTTTAACAGTTTTTTTTAACAGTTACATTTTTAACAGTTTGTTTACTGCTGACTGTGGTTAAGAGAGAGTAGATACCCCCTGAGATGTGATCATAGGGTTCTAATGAATTGTCATGGCAACCAAAAGACATTCGTGTAATTGACTGGCCATCTTAATTCAACGATTACATTGTATCTCATAAAAATGGAAAGAAATATATTCAAATGTCAAACTAAAGAACAAAGATGAAATATTATATATAAATATATTTTTTCCTTATTGTGGACATGTAATTGAGAGGATTCTAGTGAACCAAAGGGGTAAAATGAAAGTTGACATTAAAACAGTCTAAAAAAATTAAAAATGATCAAAGTTTAAATCATACTTTTCTCTAAAAACATACAAAAATAAACATATGCAAAAAAAAAAAATGAAATGAACATGTAACAAACTTTGTGGTAAATGCCATTCAAAAAAACAAAACACATAAACAATCCAACATGTGAAATAGTTTCCCCCGCAACTCTAAAAAAAAAGTTAAATTACTCTGACACCTTCCGTATATTAGATACAAAGTGAAACAGGAAAAGAACACTCTTTCTATTGAAGTACATTGACATGTATTTGTAGAGCTTTTCATAAATTCATACATTTTTAACGAAGGTTTCATCAATATATCTTTAAGAAGCAGACATGAATGGGAAGAGCCTGGACAAGCCCATTTATCTCAATAAATCAGAACTGTTCTGAGTAGTGATACAACAGCATGCAGAATGCAGAGTAAAAAAGCAGCAATTGGGGATAGTAGGTAGTGCTGTAATGCTCAGCATTAGGCAGTCATCCACAAATAAGCAAATACAGTACTATAGACATTAAATTATAGTGGGGGCTGGTACAGATTTTGCAAGGATGCCCAGCGGATACAGGTTATTCCTCTGTACAC
The DNA here is from genome assembly GCA_019512145.1 of Engystomops pustulosus. NCBI lineage: Eukaryota > Metazoa > Chordata > Amphibia > Anura > Leptodactylidae > Engystomops > Engystomops pustulosus. The sequence continues at coordinate 75,499,553 of CM033641.1, read as the reverse complement.
TACAATGAGGCTATGTTAACACATTGTTCTAGACCTGTGGTGGCGAACCTATGGCACGGGCACTCTATATGGGCACTCTTGCCACCACCCCAGGGCAAGGCCTCTTGCAGTCCCAGGCAGCCCAGGACCCTAGAAGGAAGCTACAATGATAACCCAAACTTCTACTCCTTCCTTCTACTGTATCGGTGTCCTCAGGTGCCTATACAATTTAATCCTGTGATAGAGCAGGAAGTAATAAGTTACTGCTTAAATTGTCGCATTGGCACTTTGCAAAACATATGTGGGTTTTGCTTGTAGTTTGGGCACTCGGTGTCAAAAAGGTTTGCCATCACTGATCTAGACAGTGCTCTTTCCTCATTAGGAGAATAGTGACCCCTCAGACGACACTATGACACCACCAGGGGCATAACTTTAGGGGGTGCAGAGGTTGTGATCGCACCTGGGATCACTTTCAGAGTAGATACCCCCTGAGATGTGATCATAGGGTTCTAATGAATTGTCATGGCAACCAAAAGACATTAGTGTAATTGACTGGCCATCTTAATTCAACGATTACATTGTATCTCATAAAAATGGAAAAATGGAAAGAAATATATTCAAATGTCAAACTAAAGGACAAAGATAAAAATATTATATATAAATATATTTTTTCCTTATTGTGGACATGTAATTGAGAGGATTCTAGTGAACCAAAGGGGTAAAATGAAAGTTGACATTAAAACAGTCTAAAAAAATTAAAAATTATGAAAGTTTAAATCATACTTTTCTCTAAAAACATACAAAAATAAACATATGCAAAAAAAAAAAAAATGAAATTAACATGTAACACAAACTTTGTGGTAAATGCCATTCAAAAAAACAAAACACATAAACAATCCAACATGTGAAATAGTTTCCCCCGCAGCTCTAAAAAAAAAGTTAAATTACTCTGACACCTTCCGTATATTAGATACAAAGTGAAACAGGAAAAGAACACTCTTTCTATTGAAGTACATTGACATGTATTTGTAGAGCTTTTCATAAATTCATACATTTTTAACGAAGGTTTCATCAATATATCTTTAAGAAGCAGACATGAATGGGAAGAGCCTGGATGAGCCCATTTATCTCAATAAATCAGAACTGTTCTGAGTAGTGATACAACAGCAAGCAGAATGCAGAGTAAAAAAGCAGCAATTGGGGATAGTAGGTAGTGCTGTAATGCTCAGCATTAGGCAGTCATCCACAAATAAGCAAATACAGTACTATAGACATTAAATTATAGTGGGGGCTGGTACAGATTTTGCAAGGATGCCCAGCGGATACAGGTTATTCCTCTGTACACTACAATGAGGCTATGTTAACACATTGTTCTAGACCTGCGGTGGCGAACCTATGGCACGGGCACTCTATATGGGCACTCTTGCCACCACCCCAGGGCAAGGCCTCTTGCAGTCCCAGGCAGCCCAGGACCCTAGAAGGAAGCTACAATGATAACCCAAACTTCTACTCCTTCCTTCTACTGTATTGGTGTCCTCAGGTGCCTATACAATTTAATCCTGTGATAGAGCAGGAAGTAACAAGTTACTGCTTAAATTGTCGCATTGGCACTTTGCAAAACATATGTGGGTTTTGCTCGTAGTTTGGGCACTCGGCGTCTAAAAGGTTTGCCATCACTGGTCTAGACAGTGCTCTTTCCTCATTAGGAGAATAGTGACCCCTCAGACAACACTATGACACCACCAGGGGCGTAACTTTAGGGGGTGCAGAGGTTGTGATCGCACCTGGGATCACTTTCCCATATGAGAAGACTATTAGTATAAACCATACATTATAGTCGGGGGGCCTGGCACAGACTTTGCACTGGGGCCCATCAGATTCTAGTTACGCCACTGGACCCCACAGAAATATAACTTTTAGAGAACTTCAGTGACCACCAGTAACTCGCTCTCCAAAGATCACAGAGCTAAAAGATTCAGGGGGAAATGACACTTAGTCGAGGGAACGGGTATTGGGAGAAAAAGATAAAAATGGGGAACATTTGAATGGGAAACATCCATATTAATTCATGACCAAGAAAGGTGATAAAACCCTATCCACTTATGCACCGGCTCAGTTAGAGGAACATAGAGCCCCAGGATCCACAGACATCCCAGCATTAGACCAGAGAGCTATTACATTTGTGTAACAGTTCTGTAACCCTTCACAAAGTGACAATGATATAAGACATGCAACATTTTTTTAAAGTGTAAATACTCTTCCTTTTACAATATTGATAAATCCACTCCATGTCTAAGCACCAAATATCCAAAAATAGTATAAGGATATTTTTCACTTTGCTTTCAATCCTTGTCAGCTTTCTTTCAGAAATAAATAAAAAAGATGACGAAAAAAAACAGCCATCATGATTGTAGACTTGTAAATCTCTGAATATTTATGAGCCTGGCTGACAAATATTTGAAGGCTGTGTAATTCTCAGGCTAGTTCAATAATGCTTTATGCGAGTTCAATAAAAAGTTATGACCTGCAACTTGCAATAAAATCTAACAGGAGGAGGAGGCCTTTGAGGCATCAAGCTTATTCGAGCTGTTTACTTTTTTGTAATAAATGCTACTGCAGAGGTATGCTCCTGGTATAATTGCTTCATCCAGCTATAAAATGGTACCTATATGTTTTCCACATTTATCACCCAGTGACCCAGTCTACAGTAACTCAGGGTGCATCGGTTTTTCAAATGGTGAAAATCCATATACAAATCCCATAACAAATAATATGCCTATGCTTACCTGCATTGGCCAGATGCAATAATTAAAAGTAGTTATAACATTAGGACGGCCACAGATGAAGTGGAAACAGATCCGCACACTTTGCACAGAAATATAAGGCAAGGACTCCCTGTTTGCCGTCCAAACTGCAGCGCCTACACTGTAACAGTTGTTACAGTACCGGCACTGCTGTTAGGCTGGTAGAAAGGGACTCCTTGTATCATTTTTCTGTACCTCCATACCAGGTGTATTACAGAGCTATAAAATACAATAAAAAACTGTTTATTTATTCAGTATTTGGCTGCTGCCTGGGCTGCAACTAAATTTTACATAATGATGCCCATTTAATTAAAAAAAAATTCCTATATGTGTTCATAGGTAATCTCATCATACTTTCAAATACATCACGTACAACGTGATGGAAAGATCTGCACACTTTGCACAGAAATATTAGGCAAGGACTCCCTGTTCGCCATCCAAACTGCAGCGCCAACATTTTAACAGTTCTTACAGTACCAGCACTGCTGTTTGGCTGGTAGAAAGGGAGTCCTTGCATCATATTTCTATACCTCCATACCAGGTGTATTACAGAGTTAAAAAATACAATAAAATACAATAAACTGTTTATTTATCATACTTTGAAATAATTATTCAGTTTAGATAAGTAAAACCCAATGGAAAGCTAAAAGTGTAAAGAAAACATACATTCATTAAAGACAAAGCAGGTAGAGAACAGTGTGGGAATTGGGAAGATTTTTCTTAGAAGAAAAAGGGTGATTAGTATTTCTGATTATGGAGAAGATAATAAAGGCAGAAGTGTTATAGATGTGAGAGGTCATCTATAAATGCAAATTAATCTGAATGTGATTTTTCACTACTGGGGAGAAGTGGCATTTTGCACAGACCCAAAAGCTTCAAGCTACACTTTTCAAAAATCTTAATTAATTGTCTTAAAGGAACAATAAACCTTTGAAAGAACACAGGTAATGATGTTAACTTCACCATCTGTTAGTCTGTAGCATCCTATGCAATGGCTATAATAAAATTCTATGCTAGGCTGGATCTAGCATACAATTCATCTATACAAACAATATATGTGAGCCCGCTATACCAAGGGGCCAGATCCTGAGTATATTGGGTGCTTTGTGCACCGTGGAGGGGCGAGGGGGATACACAATGAACTCACTCATGATATATCCCCCAATGTGCAAAGTTACTCTATAGGTGCAAGACAAGGGTGTATGGGTAAAACATATGTGGCATTTGAGGGAAGGTACTGCTCTGCTGCAGCCAGTTATCTTACAGCCAGCTGCAACAAATAGAGCCTTCTTTTATATTAAAATAGGATCTAAGAAAAGAAGAAATTAAGAGGGAGAGTTATTGGTATTGACTTTTTTTTCTTTTTGTATTTTTTTCTATGTTTGGAAGATAAAAAATGTATACTTATACAGTATACTTCTACACTCTTATATTTGTTTTGCACCGTATGCAGCATTCAAAGGCTTAAAATCTCTAACCAAAGTGCTGTTCTCACCAAATGTTTCCGAATTTTGCACAGCCTAAAAAGTATCGAGGAAATGTTAAATAGACCTGAAGTTTCAAGTAGCGATGAGCAGACTTAATGGGGTTGGGCTGAACCTTGAAAAAAGGTTTGGTGTGTGTAGCCAAGCCCCCTTTAAATGCCAGAAGTGCTTGTGCCTGTATACCACCAGCATTAAAGCGGTTATCACCCGTAACAGTTCTGGTGGTCGGTGTTAGCGGTGGGGGTCCAAACACAGAACCTGGACTGCTCATCCACTCATCTCTAGATAGTAAAAAATACATTGTGGCCAATGGAATACTATTAACAGTGTTAACAGTCTCCTGTCTGTCCTCACACGTATTGTTCCATATGTTTGCCCTCTACAAATCATAAAATAAAATAAAACATGACAAAGTGCTATGGAATATGATATAAATAAAGATTACTATTATTATTATTTCTGCCCCGTTATCGGCAGCAAATAAAATATATACCTCAGAAGATTAATATTCACCTGTTTCGCTCAAATGGATACTTTATCAGGATACTATGGCAATTCCCACTACTAAGGTTAATCACGCTTGTCAATCAAGCCATTTGCCAAAGAGAATTGAGCAGAATAGATGGTTATCACACAGAACTGCCCGTCATGTACACTTCATTGTTGTTGGTTCCATTTTAGAGGGTTTTTGGCACTTAGCAAGAGATTACTAGGCTGCAAACTCATGAAGTTGTTCAGCCATGTAACGGAATACAGTTTAGAATTACGTTTGAAATGCAATTAATAGCTTATCAAATTACAAGTTGCCTCAAAAAAAAACTGAATACAATTAACAATACAAGAACTGTCAAAAGCCATCAACACAATACAGATAGTAGAGAAATAATTAAGAGGCCACTGTCGTAAGACACATGCAACTGCCCAAATTGTGGAATAAGAAATTAATTTTCAGGTTATTACAATAAAGCTAAAGTACCTTTCAGTAAAACCTGCTAATTACAGTCTAAATTAACAGAAATATCAATAATAATTACTGCTTTCTATGGTATATATATAGAATATATTGATAGGTCAGGCTCTCAAAGTCCCCAGACAGGCAGCGCTCCGACTAGTGACTGCACCCAGCAGTGATGGATGATGCGCAGAATCCGCAATCTGTCACTTACTTGTCAATAGGCTCAATAGTTTCATGTCTTGATTCAGGAATCTGTCTATATTTCTCTAATCCTGAAGGGGATTATCATCATTCCACTAATCTTTGCCAAATCGTTACCAGACATAAAAATATAGAAGAATGCAAAAGAAAAACACAGATAAAAAGTTCAGCTCTAATAAGAGAGAAACAAGTTTTTTTCTGAGACCTCATTTGTGCTCTCCATTATGGCTCTACAAAACCTTCTGAATGCATGGAGGTGTACCACACCAACCACACATGTCTACATCTTAGATGCAACTCCTTATGGAATGCCTCCAATTTTGTAAGAGTTTTTTTCATTTATGGGAATATAAGTCTCCAGACAAAACAAATTGCTATGCCCAATTTTGTGTTGCATATATATATTCCGTTAGAAGACTTTCTTATACGAAAAAGAAACTTGGTAATAGTAGACCCCCAACAAAAAAAACAAACAGTAGTGTTGAATAAATCGAAACAGTCACAAACACTAATAAATGCTGTGTCTTCATATAGAATTAAGGGCACATGACAGGAATTCTCCCATGAAGTCCACTGTTCCAGATTGTGACCTGTTGTCAGAAAGAAGCAGCTCAAATGTGGGCTGGTGCTAGAAGACAGAACATGCACAACAGTAATGCTGGTGTTTTATCATGAAATACCCATTATCCTATTATAAGAGCCTATTAATGGCTGTGTTCGGTCCAGCATCCATTAATTGTAATGGCTACATTCTGTGGACATGCTCAGTCCATTTTATAGGTTATTAATTGGTCAATAGGTCACGTTTGCCATCCAAGTGTTTTGCATAATTTTCATAGATGCAACATACAAGTACTGTATATATATATCAGTGAAACGCAACAGGCATCCATATCAATAGCTTTGTGTGATGCTCATGTAGAACAAATGTCCGCATTTAAAAAAAAATTTTGGTAGAAGACATTTTTAGCTGGTTTTTTTGGCATAAATTATGCTGGAATTTTGGCATATTTTCCTCTGCATATTTGCCCAGAAGACTACATGACAATCTTCCCAGGGAGAGTGGTGGTGGTCGTTATCGGGCAAATAATTTGTGTTGAATTGTGTGTGTGTTAGATGCCCGGCCAGGTAACCTCCATTGAAGGAACATAGCATATTCCTATAATCTAGTTTTCCATTATTTATTCTGCATGGTACATTTAACAGAATTAAATAAACTTCAATTTAAAAGTAAAACCATGACAGATATGTGTTTCTATTTGAAATATTTATTTTTAAATAAACCATACAGAAAGGTAATAGCCAGTAGACTCACATGGATTTATTTCCATAAGATCATGGAGTGATGTCTTGATAATAGCTCCATTGAGAATCTGAAACATTGCACCATGATCTTTTGTGAACAAACCCACATGCATCTTGTGGAGTGCTGCTTTCCTGTGTATTCCTTGGATGTTATGTTTGGCAGATGTACCTGAGGCCTGCACCATACTTTGGACTTTGATCCCTTGTAACATAGTGTTGCTCCTTGTACCACAAATAAGGGGTTGAAAATTGCTTATCAGTAGTATATGCGAGACACAAAATATTGATATTTAAACTACATTTTGCCCTGGAAAAAAAAAACTAAGAAAAAATCAGAAAAAAAAAACCAGACAAGTAGCTAGGGGTTGCCCATGGGTTTAAAACATGGATCTTTTCTAGCAAATACAGCTCCACACCTGACCAAGGGTAGTGCTTGGTATTGCAACTAAGCTCAACTAGTTTCTATACAGCTGAGCTGCAATCCCAGTATGTTTGTCAACGCGATACAAATCCTAAAATAGTACAACTGTAATATAATACTGGAACAAGGCCAGTATAAATGTTTTTTATTTTATAGCACGCACATAGGGACTTGGTAAAGGTTTTGTGCCCTAAATTGCTCTTACAGGTCCTATTCAAGAGGGAAAGTAGCAGCCACGTGATAATCATTAAATGTTATTGACTATTGGATTATCAGCAAATAGCACAGTCTAAAAGTAGAAGTTATGGCAGTTGTCTTGTCTTGTCCTGATGAAATTGTTGTTACCCAACAATCTGGGAAGAGTAATGATATTGTGGATGTTTGGCACATCTACTTCATCTTCCTCTTGCAGCATTATAATAAATAATCCCAGGTCCGGGACTAGGCCTGGGGTCTAATGGGCGGGGAACACTGGCTTAGGTCATTGTATATTGATGGACTACTGTAATAAAATCTTCCATGAATTCCATCTTTGCCCAAAATTGTTCCAAATGTTTGTATTCCATGTAGAATGAAGTCATATTAATGTGTCCCTGCTGAGACAGAGGCTTTAGCAGGTAAATGTGATTACATAAAAGCCATAAACGTGTCAGATCCAGGAAAAAGCAGAAAAGGTCTGTATAATCTGAACAAACGATCTAGCAAAGCAAAAAATTGTGACATTACAGAAAAATAAAACTGTCATTACACTGAGAGCATGGCTACAAATACAGATAGTCTGCAATTGTGATATAAGTTCAAGACACCTGGTCAGGGGGCAGCTCAGGGTGGTAGCCAAGGGCACAAAGCCTTCTAGGGGGCCCGTGACCATCCAAACCACCCACCAAATTTTATACCGAGAAGTGCCTTCAGCCATGAAATCTTCATGCATCTGTTCCTGCTCTCAATACAATAGAGCCATTTCAGGACCTTTGAAGGTTCTCCAAAAAGTCCTGAAACTGCATATTGAAACAAAACAGAATGGAAGAATTCTTCATTCCCAAAGAAGTTGATTCTAATACAACATTTAGGTAGTGAATCCCAGAAATGTAGGTGCTATAATAGTCATACAGCTCAGAGCCCATGGCAGTCTTAATCCCCCACTGTCAGGAGGACTCTATGTTCTATGCTTACAAACAGTCATGAATAATTCCACTTCCTATACCACCAGTATAGCAAAGGTTCCACGTGTGCCCTGTATCATTTAACATGGCTAACTGCAGAGGGGAATGTAGGCAATCATACACAGCTGGTGGTGATCGCATTAATTCTCATAATTAAGATTTCCCATATGTAATTCAGAGACCCCACCAGGCATGTCTCTAAATGTCACCAGCTGACACCGCTGTCTTAACGCCTTAAGGCTTTTCCAGCAGATAAAGTGTACAGCGCCTGACTTGCATATGTAAGAATGTGTAAGATCTTAAACTCCTCTATCACCCAAAAAGTGGCCTATAAATCATTTCATGAGCACATCTCTACATTTCACTAGAGAAGGACAGCATACAAAAGACAACCAAGTAGAAACAATCTGGTTATTTCATGTTCTATTCATTTCTCTGTGCCTGCATGTAAAATAATGCTGCATTACCGCATTAAAGATGAGGTTTTTATCCTTTTTAGTTGAAATGTGAGTCACACTGAAATATAAAGAGCGGAGGAGAATTACAGGCAACAGTCTATTATCCGTCTCTCGAAATAACTGTATTCAATGCAGACAAGATAGTGAACATCAGCCCCTTATCGGCTCAATCGTATTCAATGCACTAAAAGGTTCATATCACCTTTTTGCTCTGGACACGGCTACATTTAGAACAAGATGTGTCCTTTGAGAACTTAAAAAAAAAATCTTTGTTTTTATCTACTAGGTTTTCATGAAACTGACACTATAGTCAGATATATCGCCATACTGTACCCAAGCAAGCACTTAAGGGCAAATTAAAATATAATATAAGTATAGCTTTTATCAAATAAAATTACATTGGCTTTCCAATCCCTATTTTATTCATATTTCATGCAAATAATGCAAAAATGTTTGAGCTGTGCTTCGCTATGATATTCAGTCTGGCAATTGTATTCTTGACATTCAGCTGACTATTAGGGTATGCTGCTACTGAGACACTGGTGATTAAATCCAAAATCAAAATCCAGTAATGCAAATTACTAGCAAGTAAGAACAAATTCCATTATACAATACCAAGAAAAAAGTCCAAAATGTCCCAATTTCCATAAAAGGTTAAATTTAATTTATATTAATCAAATTATACATTAAAAATACCATCACATATGGGATGGAGAAAAACTGATGAAACAATGTCTGAATGTATGAAAATGTCTGGTGCCCAACCAGATGATCAGAGTGTATAACCTATGCAGTGGTTGGAAGGCAGAATTAATGGGTAATTAACCAAGGACTTTTACGTCAGTGCATTTATAAGCAGAGTATCTAGCCTACCCGAATATCAATTCAAAGGTATCGGTACATGTATGTAAGTAACTTAGCTGCTCACTCTCAGAGGTGCCAGACACCTGAACTTGTTTTTCAATTGTCAGGCTTCTTAAAGGGGTATTCCCACGAAAACAAGATTCTTAAATTTACTCAGGGTAACAAAATAACACATTCTCCAATTTACTGTTATTGACAATAATACAGGATTTCACAGATATAACTCCAACCAACCTGTCTATCAGTCCTGGTGTATGTAATTTTGAATGAATAGCTTTTCTTGTCTGCACTCTGCTCTCTGTCTCCTGCCCCTCCCTGCTGCATTACAAGTCCAGCACAGGAACAGGCACTTCCTGCCTGCAAGCAGCAGTGTGCACAGACTTACTCTGCAAGCTACAGACAGATAAGGTCTTTGTTTAGGGAGCCATATAGCAGAGCTGACTATGTGTGTGTTATAGGTGAGTTAGCAGTGCTGGAGAGTGTCATTGTGTTTTATATCCATCTCATGGATCTCATCATCTCTCATGTCTGCTCTGTCTTATCTCTATTATACTAGTAGAATATTCAGAAGCTAAATAAAAGTGCATATGGACTGTATCCTGATAATTTAAGCACATTGTCCGCACACAGCACAGATGAATCATGAAGTGTCTGCTTAGAGAGTCCTCTCCCACACTCTGGAATTTAACACTAGCCCATTCCATGACAAAAGGCATATTGTAATTTGTGAAATAATAGGGGCAGATTTATCAACACTAGTACAAACAAACAGTGTAATACACATGATTTCTAAGAGACATATTGGGAAATGATAGAACCACTATTTTCTCTTGCACATTATTTTTATGTATAAATTTCCACTAATACAGAAAAGAAAGCTGTGTAACTTAATCTATTTTTCTGTATTATAAAATTATATAGGAAATATACAGCCTAATATACATAATGCAGGCCCTACGCTACAGAGACAGCTCTTATTTTACATACAGATGTTTATTTATGAATGACTGACACTTCTGTGTAACTTCCTGACTTTTTTGGAATCCCCCACTGACTTTCTCGTGTCTGCAGTGACCTCATTAGCATGTTGACACCACATAGAAGCAGCTGTTAAGGACATCCAGTCTTTCCTATTCTTATACAAATACGGTTTCTCCTTCATCAAAGGGATCTCATCACCACTGATCAGCAACCTCTCCTGAATTCCTAGAACTGTTATGCATGAATATGCTTATGCCAATGGAGAGCTTGTTTTTATGGAATATCAGCATACTGATGAAGTCACTGGTAGGCAGAGCATAAAGGAAGAAGTCAGTGGGGATTCATAAAAAGTGAAGAAGGAATAAAAGGATGTGAAGTTTTTCATTAATACAAAATTGATTCCGTGAAGCTGAGAAGTCAAAGTGGAACGAAGTTACTTGACCCTTACATTGCCATGTATTATTTATATGAGGCAATGTAAGATAACGTAATGTATATTAGGTTTGTAGACAACAGTATGAAATCCAATTTTTAGGGCAAGAAACTTATTGCAACAAATATTCAGTATAACAGTCCAAAAAAAAATCAAAGATTTACAAGTTATAGACTGTATTTACAACATACATGCCAAGTGTTCTGTACCTATTTGCATAGTACTTATGCTTTTCTTTTTAATAGACAGCACTCTGTGTAATCGTAGCCTAAGGGGCATGGAGTCTCAAGGATTAATGTTTTTTTTGGCAGACTCAAACTGATCCACTGGTGAACCTCCATTCCTTGTATAAGCAGTTAACAGCAGGGCTTGCTGCTTTGTCAACATGTATTCCTGAGTTTCAGAACTAAGGTTAAAAGGCTATTCTCAACTGGTTATTGACAGTAAATTGGATTCATCTGACATATACATATATTTAATTGCATCTTATTAAAAAAAATTCCCATAAATAAAGCCATGTTGTGCCTTAAAAACTAAAGTCATCCTTGGATACAACCACCACCAGTAGTCTTCCAACAGTGGCCAGGCATATACTATTGAAGCAACCAACCTCCTGGATTTAGAATGGCTTTGGGATATGCAGTAACTCCTGGCCATTTCATATGCAAAAAAACTATTTGTTTCTCTTCACAATCACTTGTGCAGTCGTGGTTGTATCCAAGGATGTCTGTTCTCCATATCTAAGGGACCAAATGACTACATTAATTAATTATTTTCAAATCAGGTACATTTTTAATAACATCTAAGTGAAGTGTATTTACACAGCAGATGAAATAAATGAAATGTGAATGTCCATATATATACCCCTTTAAGGCAAGAGCCAGTCAGCAGGTTACCAACAGGTCCCACTGACAATTACAGTCCAAGGCAAAGAAAATATTATGACTAAAGGCGGAAAAAGACAGGAGAAGCAAGAAGCACAAGCAGCAGGAGAAAGACCCCAGGAACTGATGGAGACTGACGGAATCATGAGCCAAGCTAATACATAAAATACTGCCACCATTATTCTGCACCAATTATAAGCTATTTTGGGTAACTGCATTAAAGTATGTAATCTAGAGTGCTAGAGGAGAACTGTAAGTTGCTAAAAGGGTTGTACAGTGCAATTGATAGAAAGTAGTAGAAAAGTAAAGAAATCAGGCAATACCTTTTTGAGACTAACTGATTATGTAATTTCTACAATTTGTATTTAAAGGAAAAAAATGATGTCTTCCTGGAGATGGCCATGGGATTCGTTGCACTGTCTGTGTTCTACTTGTTATCGGTGGAAAGAGGTGGCTGTGCAGTCATTACTGAATGTATTCAGAGGCCACGTGACAAGAAGTCTCAGAACCTACTGGGTCAGAAAGTTATTTGTGCCCGACAAATTAACATATAAGCAGCAATATAATATAATAATTTTATTACAGTATATTTACAGATCCAAATTTTATGTGCACCAACATTTGTAATGCATTTTAAACACCTTTTTAGCCTGGTCTATTATTTAGTGTAACAAATTGGTAAAGGGAGTAACTTACAAAAAGGATTTAAAGGACATCTACCACCAGGATGAAAGACTGTATGCAAAAGAGCCTGAGGGGCTCCAAACTCCATAGGTGTTAATGCAGCCTGGAGTCCCTCAGGCTCATTTGCATACAGTCTTTCATCCTGGTGGTAGATGTCCTTTAAGGTACGATGGTGTACTCTGACACAAAGTAAGTCAACTAATAGGTGGTATAAACCTGCATTAGGGATGCACAAAGTAGTGTCATCACATATTATACATATAGTTTTGTTGGAATCTATACTACATTTCTATTGTAGAAGTATTAAAAAGTATTGGTAAATCTTTGCACCGTTACATTCCTCTTATCAAAATCAGTATAAAAACTTAAAAAAGGAAAAAAAAATTACCCCGCTGTTCGTTCTTGGATCACTGTCTTCTGGAACAACCTATGGGAAAAGAAAATTAAAAGATAAATGTTTTGGAAGGCAGCACAAAACCATAAAGTTCTGCAACCTTTATTATTGTTGTTTGGCTTCCTATTAGATTATTGATTTCCGCCTGTTTTCCTGTTCTAAGAGTGCAACTATCCGTTTTTCAGTTCAGTCCCCAAAAGAATTACGGCCACACAAATGAAATGATCAGGATGTGTTCTAATTGGTACTCTATACGTTATTCTGGTCACTCTGTGCTAAAATCAGCAGTCTTCCGAAAACATGCTCCTCTGCCTTTTTTTCTGTTCTGCAGCTAGAGAAGCAAAAATCAATAGCACTGTAAAATGGATGAGAATGAATAGTTCATTAGGACTGAATTACCCAGCTATCCCCAGCAGCTATAGTGAGTCACAAAGGGGCATCCCAGTGCTGCTACTGTCCATATTATCAAAATAAATGCCTGCATAAAGACTTGAGTAGAGGGTACATTCTCCTCCGTGATCCATTTTCCACTGCTCATTAAAAATTGAATTTCTCATTCGCTGGTTTATAACTTTACAACAGATATTCTTCATTTTATGCAAACATTCACTTTGCACATTTTCCAGTTTCCCTTATTTAGTGTTGCCTTTTCACAACTCTTATCCTCCCCGGGACCATTTGATTGTTTATATTCTTGTTTTGTTTTCTTTATGCGTTTACTAATGTAGAACATTATGTTCAATCTGCAAAAGATGTAGATGTCGTGTGTCCTGGATCTGGAGAATGCGGCACAGAGGCACATGCACATATTCTTATATTCTCTCACATTTTTTATACTCCCTGCATGCATAAGCATTAACAAGTACAGTATATAACACATACAATCTTAACTTTTACACTGGTGAAGTATGTAAACAAAAATAATACATTAAATTAATAAAATAATAAATTAAATAAAAACAGAAGCCATCAGCAGAAACCCCTATGAGTTTGTTTTCAAGCATCTTTGCACCTTCCAAATCATGTTTCTTCCATAGAGCCCCAGCATGATGACAATCATCCAGAAAATCAAATTTAGTGGTAAACCTTCTGCCTCTGACTTATAGAAGCAATTTACATCTCACTTCAAAGTTGATTTTCTAGATGATGCCTCCATGCTCCATGAACTGGACAGTTTTTAGTTATTTGACAACATATTGGAAGCGCTTTATTAGGTCAATTTCTGCTGACAGGTTCCCTTTAAGACATTATATAGGGTCAGTTAGCAAAATCTTATAAATGTGCTGCAAATGAAACCCACATTGTTATAACCTGCAATTTTTCTCGCTACAGGTTTGAAGTGTAAAGGTTTAGAATATAGAGATATAGAAATTTCTGGAGGTAAGAACATTGGGGCGGATTTACTTACCCGGTCCGTTCGCGATCCAGCTGCGCATTCTCTGCGGTGGATTCGGGTCCGGCCGGGATTCATCGAGGTAGTTCCTCCGCCGTCCACCAGGTGGCGCTGCTGCGCTGAAAAGCACCCGGATGCCCTGAAATTCACCGACCCGGACCAAGTGAAGGTAAGCGCGTCCCAAGCGACACATTTTCCGTTTGTAAATGCGGCGGTTTTTCCGAATACGTCGTGTTTTCGTTCGGCCATGCCCCCCATTTCCGTCGCGCGCATGCCGGCGCCGATGCGCCGGCAATACAGGGGAAATCGGCGCAAATCGGAAATATTCGGGTAACACGTTGGGAAAACGCGAATCAGGCCCCTAGTAAATGACCCCCATTTTGTCCATTTCTGACATTTTTTTACAATTTTTGGAATAAGTCCCCATCTTACCTAAAGGGAACTTTTCCTTTATTGAATTTATGCTAAAGTTCAAATGAAGTATGTTGAAAAGTTATTCAAATTTCTTATTCTTCTTATCAATGTTTTGCATTTCAGTTCTCTTTCTACTATGTTTATTCATTTATTTTTACATTAAGAGAATAAGTAAATATAATTATTTACACCCTCACATGGGTGTAACTGAAAATGTGTTCACTCTGAATTCTGAACCCATGGGGATTTACAGTAGCAGCACAGTGGATGGCACTTGAAAAAAATACCATACACATGTTGTAAAAAAAAACAACACTGAAAGTTTCTTGCACAACGCTATCAATGTCCACCACAGATATTCTGTAACAGAATGTGTTCCCATAAAAGGGGCCAGGAATTTGCTGAGCCCTTTGTGTTGTTTACTGCTGTTTGCACATTGTTCAAGCTGTGTCTTTAAAAAAAGGTTTGAATTCATTGTAGAGAGTGCTGTGCTGTCTATTACACTCTATACAGACAAAATAAACTTGTTGACTAAGTGGGTAAAATTATTTACAGAAGGAGTTAATAAGCAGCTGCCAGATGCTTCTTATATTATTTAGAGAATATTCCCCACACAGACATGATGGCATATCTGGCTTTTGACCAAGTGCTAGAAGGGCACCCTATGCCCATTCACAGTCCATCATTTACGCTTGGATTTCACATTGGTTTTTCAGAGCAACTGTAACTGATCCAAATATTGGAGTGTGATAAATACAGAAGTAATATCAATTTAAAGGGTTAAGTGCACATGCTCTTATCATAAGAGTCATACCAAGAGTCCTTGCAAAAGTAGTGTGAGCACAAATGTCTGGAAGCAATATTCCGTTCCATTTACATACATTTTTAATTACACAGGATGCACTATATGAGCTGAATGCGCTGGAGAAGCCTCGGCAGATACTTAGTTGACAGGCATTAAGAAGAATATTCTAACAACACACACAAGGGACTGAATATGTAAAAGTTTAGTAAAATAATTAATAACCATAACACACATCACAATTTTTCCTACATCAAAATTATTTTTTAATTTTTTGGATGTTCATTGGAAAGCTGGACATCAATCACAAACACTGCAACTAAAATAGTTAGGCTACATACACACTGCCACATGAGGCTACATTCACACTGCCACATGAGGGACGTATATACGGCCGATATACATCCCCATCACACTACGTGTGCTGCACCGTACCTCTCCGTACCCCAGGAAAAGATAGGACATGTCCTATCTTTTCACGGCATACGGCGCTGTGCACTATATATATCTATGGAGAGGGGCAGGGGTGAGCAGCGCTCACCTCCTCCTCCTCTCCCTGCGCGCTGCCGTGTGCCTGCTGTGCTATGGTACGGCGGGCAACGGCTGTGTGAATCCAGCCTTAATGAAGAAACAGTAAGACCAAGATATAATGACAAGCGCTAGGCTAATAAATAACATGGAGTTTAGTAAATCTATAATAGCAAATAGTGAAGCTTAATGTACTTTATTACTTCAAAATCTATATATCTTAGGCTGAACTCACACAGCTGTATGGGGGACGTGTATACGACCAACATATATACTTTGGATATATGACCCCCATAGACGGCAATTAGCGCACAAGTGCGGCACTGTACCGTTCCGTACAGTTCTGTACCCCGTGAAAAGATAGGGCATGTCCTATCTTTTCCCAGAATACGGTGCTTTGCGCAATGTTCCACTATGGAGAGGGACGGGGGTGAGCAGCGCCGATGTGTACCCACCGTGCTACGGTACAGCGGGCACACGTCAATGTGAATGTAGCCTAACTAAACTGTTTGCCAGTAGACAAATGAAGACTCAGTGGATAGACCAACAAATGTAACCATTCCAGAATAATTGGACTAACAAATTTGGACCCAAATTGATTCTTTTGGAAAATATGACAAAACTTCATCAAAGAGATTTAACAAGAATAATGTATGAAAATATATCAAAATGTAAAAATATTCAGAAAAAAATAATGCTGCAGGGATAATGGACCCCATAGATCTGCCAATCCATTGACACATATTGGCAGACAGAGGCATCCACTTTGCCTCTGACTACACAATATATGCTGTAGGAAATACTGGATGAAAAAATGCAGCAAGCCACATCTTTGTATCTGGATTTGAATCCTTCCCCACAGGCTCCAATGTCTTCCGCTGAGCGTATATGTTGCTCAGCGGAGGACATTGGAGCCTGTGGGGAAGGATTCAAATTATTGCATTTATCCCCAGCCTCCGTTGAGAGTACACTCTGGGAGGTCCTCAGTGATATAATCGTCCCATTTCATCAATGGGGGAAACACCCTGAACATTTGGCTGACAAAAAATATATCACTCACTTTGTGGCCTAGAATCAGAAACACACAAATGTGGATTTAGACAAGCTTCATGTCAGAACAGTGCAGTACAAGGTCGTGGGATCTCACTGTAATTGAGTAATTTCAAGTAATTGAAAGTCTCAGAAAAAAACATCCATTCAGGAGCTTTAGTCTGCAACAAAGCATTGGGCTTCTTAAATGAAAGGAGTGGAATCGACATTTAGAATCTTGAGAATCTCTAGAACCTTTGGAAGGGGCGTTCATAACACATCTGCTTGTTTCTAATGCATCTATTCACTCACTCACTGTAAATAAGTCATTGCTTTCATGGCTACTTGTAACACGAAACCCAACTTAATTATTAAGACTTTGAGCTAGAAGACTTGTCATCGCAAGATTAGGAACAGAGCCTTAAAGGGTTTGTCCACTTTAAGCACATTACAGCAAATAATTAATATTGTTTATGTAATGAAAAGTTATTTAATTTTCCAATATACTTTCTCTATCGAATTTCTCACAGTTTTCTCTGCTTGCTGTATTTCTATAGGAAGCTTCACCATATTCTTCCTCCAAATAAACACCGGCCCATGGTCATGTGATGTCAAACAGGTAAACGGCTTGTTCCATCATACAGCTCTAATTACATTGTGTTATAACAGGAAGTAAACGATGAAGCTTCCTGTTGAATAACAGCAAGAAGACAGTAAGCAGAGATCTTGGAACCCGTGAAGAATTGATACAGGAAGTATATTGGAAGAGTTTATAACTTTTCATTACTCAAACAATATCAAGTATTTGCTGGAATGTGCTTAAAGTGGACAACCCCTTTAAGGAGTCACTGTAGAAGAGTCTTCAGGTAATTTCCAGAATTATTCATACACCGTATTGCCAGTAGCAATGGCATAGACACTGCTTCCCTCCCTGCCGAATGACACTGCCCCAGTAGTGATACCTGCATTTTGCAGGCTTAGTGCTATTCCTGAGTTACTTGGCGGCCTGATGTGCTAGGTTTCTTTTTATTCTGTGGTGTGTGGATTGCATCACATCTCTTGAAAAAAATATGCCAGGATTCAGTTCTTACGGACAATAAAAAGTGAACTTGTGCTCTTTGTTGTCTCAGCGGTGATTAGCCTGTGGCTACGACTATCTTAAGCCTTTATTTCCACTCTTCTTCGTGCTAGTACATAAAGATGTTATATTCACACAGCAAACAACAAGCCAACATCCAGCCTTGCAGAATCTTAGACAGGAAACTTCATCAAAGAAAGGTGAAGCATGGCAAGTCTAAACTTTTCTTGCATTTAATTAAGTTCTGCAATTTTTTGTGCCCAAGACAACTTTTAAAACATTCTTGGAATAGATATACTGTATATTATTAAATACCTTGAATGACATCCTTCTTCACTTAAAACTTTCCCTAGGGGTCACCCCAATACTGACTGGAAAACCACAACCTTAGGCTACCTGGACACGGATGTGGCCAAAATTAACCATGAAAAACTGACGTTAATGTCCTTTAACGTCCATTTTTCACTGCAAATTTGCTTCAGTCTGGCATCTGCTTTTCACAAATCCTCACAAACTATTGGGTAGAAAATTCTTAAAAATGATTCACTGTAATTGTATCTGTCCTTAAAATAGAGCTTTATTTTATTCTAGGTGACCCACAACATATCACTGATCATAACCTTATGGCCTTCGTTTTGAAATGTAGTTGCAAACCACAGTTATTACCACCTATCTGAGAAACTAATACTTCCCATAAATGACTACAATAAAGGAAACATTCTGCATTACACAGTGTTCAGTTGGACATTTTAGACTGGTGTTAAAGGACACCTGTCATCAGGTCTCTGTCACTAGTCTTGTCACCACTACCTGTTGGAGCAGCTCACAAGGATTCCATCCCAGCCTTTATTCACGCATTAATCATTATAAAACCATCTTTTCTTTATTATGTAAATGAGGCTGGTCAGATGGAGAGAGGCAGTGATGACACCCCTGTTACCCCTCCATGCTCCTCCCCCTGTTTATGTCTGTGTGAAATGTATAGCATTGCTGTTGTTTGTACTTTATCCGCTGACATGCTGTGTTCTGCTATACACATGTGTGAGACACAGACATCAGCTACACATGTGTCTGACATGTTCTGCCAAATGTGTAGCCAATGTCTGTGTCTCACATAAGTACCGTACATGTTCTGCTATACATATGTGCGAGGCAGACATCAGCTACACAAGTACCGTACATGTTCTGCCATACACATGTGAGAGAAAGACATCAGCTACACAAGTACCTGACATGTTATGCTATACACATGTGTCAGACACAGATATAATCCACACAGGTACCTGACATGTTCTGCTATACACCTGTGAGACACAGACATCAGCTACACAAGTACCTGACATGTTTTGCTATACACATGTGTGATACAGACATCGCCTACACAAGTACCTGACATGTTTTGCTATACGCATGTGTGATACAAAGACATCAGCTACACGTGTCTGACATGCTCTGCTATACACATGTGAGAGACACAGACATCAGCTACACAAGTACCTGACATATTCTCTTATACACATGTGAGACACACAGACATCAGCTACACAAATACCTGACATGTTCTGCTATTCACATGTGTGATACAGACATCACCTACACAAGTACCTGACATACGTGTGTGAGAGACAGACATCAGCTACACAAGTACCTGACATGTTCTGCTATACACATGTGTGATACACAGACATCAGCTACACGTGTCTCACATGCTCTGCTATACACATGTGAGAGACACAGACATCAGCTACACAAGTACCTGGCATGTTCTCCTATACACATGTGAGACACACAGACATCAGCTACACAAGTACCTGACATGTTCTGCTACACACATGTGAGAGACAGACATCAGCTACACAAGTACCTGACATGTTCTGCTGTAACATGCCTGCATCCGGGAGCTGTTGAATCTCTCCTATACACACAGGCTGCAGGGAACGTGGCTACCAGCACCAGGATTAACAATATTATTATTTTATTATCCTGAAAAACCAACAATCATTTTATTCTGAGCAAAAATCTATTGGTGTCGCAACCACAAAAACAGTCAGATTAGTGAAGAAATAGCCATGGTGCTAAATGGAGTCAAGATTGATCACTCAATCTATACAGTTTTCGTACTGCTTATTCTAGTTCTATGGGTTCCCTTATTGAGATTTAGTATTATGTTGGTAAACCCAAACCTAAACAGATCAATAATTTTGCTGAGTCGTGGAAAGCAGGGGAGATGATTGTCAATAAATACGTTTATCATTCATGAGTTTTCTGTTGTCTTTTTCCAAGGGATTTTCACATCACCAGAAGTTTTGCCTCTGAAGCCATAAGCATCCTTCTTATCCTGGGGATCTTAAAGCTGCCTTCCTACAAATTCTGCAAACAGAGGTAACCTTGACAAGCTGAAGAGCATTAATACGAGCACAGGTTATAACCCATATCTAATGCAATCATCATTTATTTATTATCTTGCACAATTCTTTCTTCTGCATCATTTGTAACCATTACTAAAATGATCTTCAATTATGTCAGTATTACCCTTAGAACTATGTAGATGCTGCTTCAGATATGCAAAGTAATTACATGGACAGCTAAATATAACAGATCTGATTAAATGTATAAAAATGGAATACAGATTCTGTTGGGTGATAGCAAAATTTATGTACAAAGTGCCACTTCACTGGAAGACTCGAGGGGATATAAAAAAAGAATGGGACAACTTAATTTGATGTTTGTGTGGTGAAATAATTAAATTGGTGGGAACACAAAGGCTTGTCCTTCATGACCTTATACATTACATGGTACTAATGAGGTCTCATAATCGCTGCCTACTGATGTCATATCAATATTCATTAACACTTCCAGTGGGTTACCATCACACACTTAACAATGACTGTTGTGTATGGTAGTTAGAATATAGTAAATATTCCACCAGGTGAATGTTCTTGTATTATTTCCTAAACTCAGCATGGCTAGTAAAATATTGGGATTCGAGACAATATTCTTGATGTTATGTCCCATTGTTTTTGCTTAGTAGGTTCGCCTACACATGTTGTTGTTATGTTTTTAATTGTTTTTCATTGTGTTATATACTGTCTCCTTGACGACGCCTACCGGCAGGCACACGTTTCTTGTGTGCGTCTCAGATAGTTGACATCAACGACTTGAAAATGCGCGTTGAGCGCAAAACGGTCCGTCTCATAATCTAAAATGTGTCTAAATGAGGAATTTCAGTACTGTTGTACTTATCACAGTAAACATTAAACTAAGTTGAAACATAATACTCACTTCTAAAAAGTAGGTACAACATTGGAACAGTTATGATACCATATATTAAGACTGCTTACTGTATGTTATTTAGGATTGAAGTGGTGCCTGGACCAAACATTGACAATGTTCAAGGCCCTGTGTTAAAACCACGAATGAGCATTAAGCCAAATACAACCTAATCCCTTGTTGAAAACACTAATACAGAGAAAAGGTGCCATTACTAGCCGGGCGTACACCTGTGTTTTTAGAGCAAATATTCACTCAAGAACACTGAGCAGATGTTATTCACAAACCATTGTTCTTTATGATTGCACTTTATGACAGAACACAAGGTAGTAAAATCAGAAAGAGGAATCAACACCATCTGGTCTCAAGGGGCAAAACACGTGCAGGTGTAGGCACACGCTTAGCTTTTAACCATTGTATGTCCCACCAGCTCCTGAGTAGTCATACTGTGCACATCATGGTCTCAGATTGCTATGATCCTCTACATTATGGAAATAAAGGCTCTTAGATGAATAAGCCCTTCCAACATCTCTTAGCTCATTGTAAGGTATTTATCACTGTCAAAGCAATACAAGTGAGAAAAAGATTGGTCGTCTGTTCTCTTGGCGGCTAATTATGCAAGACCTCGGGCTGCTAATTATGCATGCCCTTGCCCCCTCCCTCATGCAAAGTTTCTTCCCCATTTTTGGTGTTTGGACCATCTTTATAAACCTGTCTAGTCTATTTAAATGCATGTTTTGATGTAGTTTTTAATTGTATTGATTACATTTTTTTGTAATGGATACTAAATTCCTTGTCAAGTACCACTACTTTTTCAAGGTTTAATATTATGACAAAACATGACATGCTTTAACTTTGCAATAATTGTTTTTTCGCTCCCTAAGTATTACGTTCCTTCGTTAGTCAATTCCCTTGCAGATACATAATATGAATTGGAACATTATATGCTTCTTTAGTAAGGACTTCCCAATTTAAAGCTGAAATTGTGTCTGGGTGGTATCACTTAAAATTAATCTGTTGACAGAACGTGAATTTTTTTTAGACTTCTTTACATTTTTCACATCACTTTCAAAAAGTAAAAATAAACAATAAAAAAATCCTGCAATATTCTCCTAGGTACAAAAGCATAAAAAAACTGATACGTCCTGCTCTGTAATAATAATAATAATAATAATAATAATAATCTTTATATAGCGCCATCAAATTCCATGGCGCTTCACAAATCATAGAAATCACTCAGCAGTCATCTAACTACAGATGGTCCCCTACTTAAGAACACCCGACTTACATACGACCCCTAGTTACAAACGGTCCTCTGGATGTTGGTAATTTACTGTACTTTAGCCTTAGGCTACAATAAACAGCTGTAACAGTGTCTGTAATTAAGCTTTATTGTTAATTCTGATTCTTATGACAATCCAACATTTTTAAAATCCAATTGTCACAGAGACCAAAAACATTTTGGCTGGGGTTACAATTATACATTATACAGTTCCCACTTACATACAAATTCAACTTAAGACCAAATCTTGTATGTAACCCAGGGACTGCCTGTATTGGCAAAGATGCAATAAAAACAATGAGTATTGTCATATAATCCAGGGTAATTATTAACAGAAACTGTAATAGTGATTTGCATATTATGCTGTAAATATTGATATATCTGTTTTAGAGAAACAGACACTAGCTGTTGTATAGGATGACATTAGTGAGGAGGGATGAAAAGTTTTTGGGGCTAATTTTTTTTTTCCATTTATTCATTTATATTTTTCTTACGTTTATTTTTCAGAATAGACCTTGAGGTTTTTATTTTTCATTCTTTTTTTACATTTATCTTTTCCTCTGTAACTGGGGTTATTGTGCACTCCTAGTTACAGGTGAAAAGGGGTACAGTAGCAGTTTCAATTGTCCCCGTTATGTTGTGTTGGGTCTAGGGCAGTGATGGCAAACACTTTTAGGGACTGAGTGCCAAAACTACAAGCAAAAACCACATATTTTTCACAAAGTGCCAAATGGGAATTTAAAGTAACTATAGTAACTCGCAGGTTGAGGACACCAATAAAGGAGATAGAAGAAGAAATTTGGATTATTATTGTAGTTTTGCTCTAAGGTCCCCTTAATAGGATAAATCACAGATCTGGAGAAGGGGCTTAAACCACTCTTTAGCGTTAGATCCAGCAAACAGGAAGGAGAAGGGACTACAATGGTAATCCAGCTCGGTCAGCTCCTCCTGCACTTCAAGTCACTTAAAAATAACACTAACGTTGCATGTCCTGAGCTGCCTGTGACTAGAGGAGGAAGTCTTGAGCCATAGGTTCGCCACCACTGGTCTAGGGTCTGGCAGTCCCATGTTTAGTCTCATGAGCGGAGCAGCCGCTGCCTTTTTTTTTTTTTGCATAGCGCTTTTTTTGAGATCCGTATATGAGAGCAGGAGAAGAAAAAAGCTGTACATTGTTCTCCCCACTGGTCCCCTGCAGCTGCCTCCAGGGGGAAACCAACATTCATATGTCTAAAGCCTTCTCCGTAAACCACCTTAACCGTCCAGTTACCTATAAATACATATGTTCTTCTGGATCATATATGTTTGTATGATTGTTTGAATACGGCATAATGGGGTACATCTAGCATTATAAATACATAGCAGTCAGAAGAACAGAAAAAGAGGCAGCATTATATTGATTTGGTTGATCTAGTTATTGTCTACACATATTTTTCACTAGGTATACATTTTTTCTAAAATCATAGCAGTAATAAATCTGTAAGCAATTGAAATCTGACCCCAGGTAGTAAGACATAGTTAAGTGTAGGCGGCCTACTCAGTGGGGGCACTTATGTGCTGCATGTTAATCATGCTTCCCTGAAGCCATTCCTAGTTCTGTCAGTAAGTTTAAACAATGCTTTCCAGCTACATTTTCTTAAACATAAATGTAATTTTCCTCAAGAGATCTAATTAGTTTTACAATATGGAAAAATGAAAATCTCATGAAATGCTCTTTAGGTATAGCAAGACTAGCTAATAATAGTATGTATTGACTTAAATTCTACATATTTAAATTATAGTAAAGAATTTCTCGAATTTGTCCGTAGCTGTCTGGACATTGAGATGGAGGTTTGTAACATAGGAAGCCGCTTTCTCTCAGAGAAGCTGAATATATGACGGCTTTTCCAGGGTTCTAAATAATTGCGGAGTATTGTCAGGCTTGATATATGTAATCTAGTGGAAAGCTGCCAAGCAAATCTCTGATAAAATCTTTCATCATAGAACTAAGTATTACTTTTTCATATGGTTCAGGGCTATCAGTTTGACCAACTACCAAGCGTGATCCTAATGAAGCCCTGTAAGTCTCTCTATGGAAACCATTATCCTAGACCAGTGATGGCGAACCTTTTAGAGACCGAGTGCCCAAACTACAACTATGACCCGCTTATTTATCCCAAAGTGCCAACATAGAAATCTAATTTGTGATTTATACTTCCTCCTCTGTCACAGTTTTCATTGATACCAGCCCCTGAGGACACCAATAAAGCAGAAAATAGTCCCAGGTTGAGCTGTCACTTTAAAATAGCTCTGTGCACAGCAAGTCCTGGGCTGTGTGGGACTGCAGGAAGATACCTGGAGTCATCTCTGGTGATGGCCTGAGTGCCCACAGAAAGAGCTCTGAGTGCCACCTCTGGCACCAGTGCCATAGGTTAGCCATCACTGTCCTAGACCTTATTTTGTAACACTGTGGCGTGAAGTTATAGTACCTAGTTCATTCTTATAATAATTCAGAAAATTTGATTCTGTATTAATACAAAGCCGACAAATGTGACATTACTGAAATGGAACCATCAACCCACAGTAATTCTATAGGACATTTTTACAGATGATGATGGCTATGTCCAGGGGAATAAACCTTGCAAAGACCAGCAATCCTCTCATTTACTTGGCATTGTTACAAAATCCTTAGTACCCCAGTGAGATATGGTTCAAAGTCACCCGAACAGATATCAGTAAAAAGGTTTTAACTTGATTAAAGTTTTTTTTTTTAAAGGTAAAGGTTTTTTTAAAAACAATTTCTTAACAGGAAAATAAATAAATAAATAATGGAGGGAGAGGCTGATGAAGTGGTTTCTCCCTGGGTGATTGATGGGGAAGCCCATGGAGGTAAGTAGCTGTTTCCTGGGATCAGATGGAGGCAACATTGTGCAAATCACCTTACAGTTCTTTATTGAACAGCAGACAACGGCCAAAATAATTAACAGCAGATTCTCAAGCTGGAAGAGTCATGGAGAGCAGGTCCACAGGAAGGTTACACGCAGCATGGTAGTAGCTTCAGGCTGGACTGGTAGAAATGGAGCTGGATAGTGATGGATCTCAGCTCTGGGCTTAAGTCTCCGACTTGCCCTGGGGTGCTAGACAATGGCCTGAGACACCTGTTGCTCCTGAGAGTAGTACGTTGGCTGAGGCAGACGGACCATGAGGTCTGGTTCTCTTAGAAGACCATGACTAAAAAAGTGCTTCCGCCCAGCAGGGGTTTATATATTCCCTGGTCAGGTGGCAGCACTTTTCCAATCCGCTTCCAGCTTGTATTACAAGAACATAATTGGACAGTCACATATTACAGTGTTAACTATTGCCTTACCAGGCAGTGGCTTCAGCTGCAATCAATAAGTTCTCCTGGAGGTAGCATCTGGATGAGTTTCTCAGACTTACCAGATAGCTCCTGACCAGGAAAGGGCACTATTCACAACTTCCACCTTTCCTATGCATTTGCAGGGGTGTTTTATATATAAAACTAATTTAAAGAAAAATGAAATATATTGATAAATCAGTGATAATGGAGATGTCTTCAGAAGTGTGTAACAAGTTTGGACTCAGGTACCATTTGGTATCTCGAATAGGGGTGATAATCTCTACTAGTTGCAATTTAATAAGGTATAGGAAACACAGCACACACCGAAAGTTTCTTCAGAATTTTTTTTAGACTTTATTTTTATT
This sequence comes from Engystomops pustulosus, assembly GCA_019512145.1. Lineage (NCBI taxonomy): Eukaryota > Metazoa > Chordata > Amphibia > Anura > Leptodactylidae > Engystomops > Engystomops pustulosus. The sequence continues at coordinate 75,473,048 of CM033641.1, read as the reverse complement.
CAATAAATGATATAAGTATTAGGCCAACACCTACATAATAGCATACGGACAGTGTTATACAGATCAAGAAGTCCATATTTTGGTTGGTAGGACCTTTGTCAAGCGGATCTGAGTATGTCTGATAGAAGCATAGTGGCTGCGGTCCGCCTCACCGTAGCCACCATCTTAATGGCACACAGGTTACCAAATCTTTAAATAATGAACCCAGTGGTTACAAGACATAAATAATAATTTAAAGTAGAACTCACACTCTTTTTTAGTAATGACTGCTCTGCAAACTGAGCTTCATCTCTCTAATAATTTATTGGGTAAATCCTTGGAAGATTCTCTCCTATGATGGAAGAGGTGTATCCCAGCACTGCTGGTGAACGAGAGTGCCAGAGATGGTAAGTTACAGAGGCAACCCAACAGCCTGATCCTTTTTCCATCGAAATCTGCCCTGACACACTATATAAATTACAGTAGATGGCTCACCTTAAATTAGTGAGTTGTTATTTCAAGACAGGATTATAACTAGAAACAAGTAAATAAATGGTGCATACAACTATCTGTTTCTTACTTATTTGAAAACCACAACCTACAATATGTGGAGAGGCCCAAGTTGGTGACCACTAAACCTAAACATACCTTTACTAGAATACTAACTTTTAAAGACACCGACCTCTATATTCAACAAAACTACAATGTGTTTCTTCTATTTATATATTTTGTGCATATATAAAAGGGGGCACAAATTCAAAATTGCATTGAGCTTACATAGCAGATCTATACATGGAAACTATCAAGGGCCCAGAGAAGAGGTATGTGCTGTCTTAGAAATAATGAAGGTAGAGCAATGAGTAAACCAATGAATGAGAGTATACAATGCTGCGGTGACTTACAATGAGAGTTCCAGCTGACTGTGCATTACACTGAAGACCCTTACTTTAACAAGTGTCACCAATCCTAGTGTTCATTATAACACTTCAAATGAGAGGCTGTTACAGTGAGGTGCCAAAATTATCTCCTCTATCTGACACTATAGCAGCAGGATACCTATACTTTTGATATCCTGCGGAGCCCAGCCAGCAGCAGCAATCTCAGCAGGAACAATCAGTGTCATATTTTCTGTACACTCTAAACCATCCAAAAAAGGCACAATGGGAAAACATAAAGCTACGTAACATATATCACAAACAATGCAAGTTTCCACTCAACGCTTAAATGTCCAAATCACAGGCTGTGTGTCCTTGATAGAATCACAAATGGTATCAAATCCTTCTAGAAGGACATCATTCAAAATGAACTTTAAAGGGGGTCAAGCAAAATAAAGGGTCTCTATAGCTGGATGACCAAAGCAGCAGATCAATGACAAAAGTAGTCTTACACTATAGACGGCTACACAGAGGAGAAGTACATTTAGCTTTAAAGTAGATTTAGAATATGGGTGCAAAGTTTCAGAAGGCAGAAAACCATACCCCAAGATAGACAACATCTGAAAGAAGCAAGCAGTTCTTGATGGTTTTGATACCATTAAAACTCAATGATAAAGTCCCATAAATAGAAGGAAATACAATATGAATATTTGAAACATTTATAGTAGTCGTAGTCCATATAAAGTTACATAAGAAATGCATAAAAATGATACAAATATACAGAAACTGCTCGACTGTGCTGCCCTCTAGGAGGAGGACTATCTGGGCTAGAACCAGAACTCTGGCAATGAGGATCATGAACATGTTATGGAAATACAATCCTGATACAAATATAACACACACGGCTGAAATACACTTGTTATAGCTTTTATGCCTTTTTAAAGAGACCTTTTTTTAATGGAATCCTAAGAATTTCTCTACCGAGACAACACATTCAAATAAAGGGTCAATACTGCAGCAATATTATCCTTGTAATACATATGCCCTGGAAAGTCTCCAGAAGGTTATACGCATCTGAAGAAAGTATTTCTATATAACATGTTTACATGAAAAAAGATTCAAAGATTCTTTTTGTAAGGGAGAAGCACATTCTATATTTTTCATTTAAAAGATACAGGGGTCATTTATCAGTGAATCTATACCAAGTTCTGGCATAGAGGCACAGAAGAAAAATATGTGCAGTGGCTACAACACATTCATCCCATGTGGGCCAGCATGGGGCAGGAATGCTTACTTTCTAAAAACCTGTGAATGTTCGTTTTTACACAAAATCATGCCAGGTCAGATCTCTTAAAGTATTCTCTGGGACATAGGGGCATGAACTGTGCCATACGCCGGCGTATGATAAATTCCCTCCGCAATGTATATATCACGGACTATGGTACACAATATACATATATGACCTTCTGTAAGCTGCTGGTTTTATAGCATTTAATTTTGTCAAGAAGTATACTCCAGGTTTTTTTTCCCCAGAATAAAACTCAAGGAAGTATATTTTGAATTACTTTGGATCCAAGAGGCCCATAGCTGCAGGGTGCGAGACTATATACATAGGGGCAAATTTATTAATGTTTTTGTGCCTGTTTTTGTCGGGCGATCCAAGGGTTTTTGCTTTGGGCCGACAGATTTACAGAGAGTCAGTGCCACAAAAACCTATGTTTTCTGAAACGTAACTTCTTGGCATATTTATTGCCGCAAAATAATGTTCATCTTACGTGCACCAAATACTTACGCCACAATATAACATTCCAGTGCAAATCACTGGATTTTTTGGGTGCTAAAAAATAATAAATGACCCACATAGAGTATATGGTGATGAAAGTTTATATATGGTGTTGATACTTGTGTACAGCACATATATGCTGTGTGTAGGATTTACATTGTCTACAGTAATTGTGTTTATGTGTATGTAGCATATATAATGTAACAACATATGGGACACAATATTTTAGTATAATTTGCAAGATAAGGGGTTTGGCACAAACTTCACATGTAGGACAATTGTTACTTCACTGTATTTGGATTATAATTGCAAAATTAAAAGCAAAACGATATTGACTTTGCTTTAACTTTAAGTTGTAGTTTGCGTCTTTGCAGCTTTTCCTGCATATCAATTAGCTGAATATTATCAGCTGGTATATTATTGTTTTCTTGTGCAATTAGACAATGACAACAACAATTACAATTACACTAATGATGATGGAGATTATGATAATAAAAGTAATTTTAGCAACAACTATATTTATTTTGTCAGTTTTGTTCTATAAAGTTTTCGACGTGCGAGAAGTATTGGAAAACATCAATGAATAAACAGGCTGCAGGTTCATTAGAGATCTGAGACATAAAGCTGAAACCTGAAAGGAAACTCTTAATGCTATAGGACTTGCATGGTCTCATTCTTATCGAATGTGACACGTGTAGTTAAGACCCACTGAATTATCATGACATCCTATTCAAGCACACAGAATACTGCAGGTACTCAGGCGTATTTCAATTTATGGAGCAAGTGCAGAAATATATTCAGGAAGAAACAGTGTAGGAAAATTACTCCTGCTAGTATTGAGATATTGTGTCCTTTACCACTTTATGTTTATATTGCAACGACAAAGGTTTCACTAAAATGTCAACACTATAACAGACATTGGTACGTTGGAGATTTACAAAGCCAACATTAGAAAGAAACATGGGCCATACATCCAAATATTATACATTGATCTATGAATCTCAGTAAGCTTTCATACATTACATAGTTCTTACTATACATTAGATCAAACTTTATAAACCTACCAGTTACCTCATGGCAAACTCACTAATTGTGGGTCCCTATTCCCTGCTTGACTACCATCAATACCACTGCACAAACTCTATGGGGCCGACAGCACTCCTGCTACCAGTCCCTGTACTGGATTACAATACAGGCTGTTTGGGTGGTAGCCCGAGCTCCAAGGTCACCCAAACCACCCACCAAATTTTATACTAAAAATGACCTTGAAATCCTTGTACATTTGTTCCTGCTCTCAATACACAAGAGCCATTTCAGGACTTTTGAAAGTCCTCCAAAAGGTCCTGAAACTGCAAATTGAAAGAAGGCAGAAGGGAAGTATCCTCCATTCCCCAAGAAGCTTGATTCTAGTACCATATGTAGGAAGTGCTGCCCACCCTTCCACCTTTCCTCAGAGAAGCAAGTGGGCAGTGCCGTAACATGACGAAGCCCGCTGAGCCGGGCCATATGCGTGGGGTATCCATCTCTCCCCAGACCGAACCCTTTCAATTGGTAATGTAGTTTTGCACTAAATGTATTTATTTGTTTTTGTTGGACCTTGCTGTACACTGACTATACCTGTGATATTATTAACTATTTCTCTTGGTCCTGAATAATATCTGTGTGCATTATTTATAATCACTTGCCTATATTTTGTCTATTACGGTCCGTATACCGTCTATATATGTGGTTGCTCTGGGGAACCTGTGTGATATGTACCCAATTCCCTTGTTTTGGGTTTTTAAGTATGTTTTAAATGTTGCATTAATAAAGTTTATATTGTGTCATCTATACACATCTCGTTCTTCTTCTTCACAATACCATGGCAAAATATAGGTCATAGAGCAAGGTCACAGCGCGGTAAGATAACGTGTGCTCACCGCACAGTGACCAGGTGCTATATACTGCAATGGGGACTGATATGTGGCCACATATCGGTCCCCATTATGTTCATGTGAATGATCCCTTAATCTGTCCCCGATTAGACGTAAGGTTCTTTGCATTACCACCTCAAGGGCACGGCACTACAGTATCGGCAGCCAATATGAAGCGCTGCACCAAGTGATAAGATCTCAAAAAATGTCAAGTCATTTTTTTTGCCTTGTTGAATAAAGGAATGCAACTGAATGAATGTGTCAAACTGTGTAAAAAGTTGGTGCAAATGAAACCATTCAAGGAGTTTAAAGTCTCTGAAGATTTCACAATGTTATCCTTCTGCAGGAGCCATAGTGCTAAACTTGCTACCTCTTCATCCATTATAAGTTTATCTTCAAGCAGTCTTTATGTTTCATACAGGATTAGTAAATTAATTACTTTCGTTCCTACAACCTGCTTCCAACTGTTTACAAGTTTTTAGTAATGGAGTAAACAAAAGCAAGACCCATGTGGACTTTCTGGGTAATAATAAACAGACATCACAAATTACTATGATTATAAAATTCCTTTGAACCAACTCCAAAATTAAAAAATCCTACACACCTCAGATTTTCACCTATACCACTGAGACATAGAAAAGGTTTTGCTAAATGGATGGATATATTGATTATAGGTATGAGAAACATACATCTTTAGCTTTCTTTTAAGGAAATAATACAGATGTAGGAACCTTTTGTTTAGGAAATTACACACTGTTTCCATTTAAAACCAAGCACTGGTTAAAATATGAACATAGAAATTTCAGTGCATTTAGAAATATGTCCTAGACAATTCCCATTCCACAGAGGCAGCAAAGATCATGCTACTAGGTTCCAAGACCTTAGTATTGTAGATGGCACCTTGCATGCATTGGGGAGTGGAGGCAGATGCCCCCGTTACCTACTTTTTATTAATTGCTTTTACCTCTTAAAATGCTTTCTGTCAGAAATTTGCAGTTTGACAACGTCTATTCACCAGGGTGAACCTATCATAGTGTTAATTAAAAAGGTGTAATTAGAGACACGGGACAATCAAGTCCAACCTACTCCACAACAGTGTTGATCCAAAGAAAGGTAAAAAACCTTATATACCTATATATATACCTACCCCATATTCTAGAGTAATAATTGCTTTCCCACTCCAAGTGCAAATCTTGCACATGCGGGAGAATAAACACCACCTGAGCTGCCCGGTAGGGTTTGAGATTTGGGAAGATAGAAAACAAAGGATGTCAGCGGCTCTCTAAACACTATGAAGGCTGTGCCCGTAGGGACAGGGTCATGAATAAATTACAAATCAATGGAGCGCAGAGGTGCAGAGCTGCACCGGCACTGTGGCCTGATAGCATATACAGAGATGTTTTCTACAGGCTCAAACTAGAGTACATACTAGCTGATCACTGGGATAGGTCATTAGTAGTATTGGGCGCATAAAACTTCTTTAAGGCTGAGAGAAAGGTAAACATGTTCTCAATTCAAGGGTCTAAGTAGCATAGAACGTTTTCCAAGTTTGCCCTCTTTCACACAAAATGTATTTTTCTGTATGCTAACCATCCTTTACCATTTTCAGACAGGTAGCAAACAGCCACATTAATTTCAATGGGCAATATACCCTGTACCAAACTATACCATGAGCGAGACATGAAAAATATAAACAGGTTCTATTTTCTCCAGTTTTTCCATTCCGTATGCTCCATAGAGGTCTATGGGAATGTATAAAATATGCTGCATATTGCCGTGCACTACGTGCAGTATCCAGAGAGACCAGGACCAGTGAATTCTATTACTCAGCCATCATTTGCCAGTCCACTGTATTTTATACGGATATGCTATGGATACAGAGAAATACATGCACATACGGAAGAAAAATGTCACCTATATACAGCAGAGAAATAAAGGACAGGAGAAATCATACATTCGTGTGAAAGAGGATTTACTGGGCGAAAGGTGGTCCAAATAGATTCTTTGTCATTTGACAAATTGGTCAAAAATTATAAGAGAATAAGATAGAGGCTCTTCAAAAACACTCTCCACATTTGCCAAAAATTGGTAAACTTTGGGAAAAAAAGAAGCTTTATAATTGATTCCAATAGAATTCCCTAATCAAATCTACTGTGGATAAATTAGTCTTTTAAAACTGGACAACCCCGTTAAGTAGCTTGGTATCTTAAACTTAAAAAGCCAAACAGACTGAAATATTTTCCACAATATAACAATTAATTAACCTGCATACACACCTACACAGTTGTAATGGGCCACATACTCCCTTATGTTGCAGAACTTTATTTATGAAACTAATAAAGAACTGAAATGGTCAGCACAAATGAGTGGACTTTAATGGTTATTACCTGTCATAAAAATCACTGGGATGTTTGTAGACAAGATGTTATTTTGCACTGTATTGATCTCAAAGAAATTTTAATGATAATATTTTTATTAAGTTTAAATGATTACATTTTAAAACTTAAATTCACATTCTGTAGTAATATTTAAACACATCCAAAATATAAAATACTGTAAATTTAGCAACATTCATTTTTATCTCTAGCTGGATCTGTCCAACTTTGAGTTAACTCTGAAGCCCATCATTAATCTGTCCTATTCCATGTGAACACAAAATAGAAGTATATGTGTCCTACAGAAGGATATGCTCAGTATTGAAGACCCATAAAAACTTGCAACGTGAGTGTCTTTCTCTAATGGACTAAAATGCTCCAGGCTTAGCTTTCCAATTTTACCAGCATACACTGCTACAGGGCAGGATAGTAATTAACTGATCTGCAATACATACTAATATAGCATTAGAAGCTTTTACTAGAGCCATTCCAATCATCCTGACACACAGACTAGAATATCAGCAAGACCATATCTGATAAAGGGAGTAACAGGCAAGTTTATGTAGAATACTGAAAAATAAAATCTTGCTATAGGTTGCTAGGTTACATAAATAAGGCACAATATTATAATACGTATAACTTCTTGCAAATAAATCCCTGTGGGCACTTACTATGAACAATATTATTTGTTTAAACCTAAAAAAGTCCCAAAGACTTAACAGCAGACAGCCCTATTTGAAGTCATTTTCTGACCAAAATTTTATTGGGTTTATTTCTAAGTAATTGGTTTATTAGTTCCGCCATTTCTTTCAGAATGCCAGACCCTTAGCTAGATCAGATTTTCAGTTCTGCCATATGTTATGAATATTCTTATTTGAGAAGATCTACCCTACATGATCCTCAATGAAAAATGAGTCAGTTTTTAAGTCCTTTGAGTGGATGTCCCACCCAAAACACTTATTCTCATTTACAGCAATAAGAAAAAATGTAACCGAAACCTGAATCCTCCCGTTACACAGTGAGCTCTCCAGATCAGCACGCTAGTTACTTCTATAGAGCTACAGGTAGCATGATCTTGGGGAGCCACAAATTAATCTCCTGGTTCATTGTAGTTGGTTATATGATCTTCAACTTTAGGATGGGATGTCTTACAATGACATCTAAATTTTATCTCCCAACACATCATTAGGCTTCCTGAAGTTCATGCTTGATATCAAGGGAGCTGCCTTACAAGGTAGCTAAAAGTCATAATTTTCCTTATCCCATCCTGTAAAATGTAGTTGCATATTATCTAAAATGTATTTGATTGTAGATAATAAAAAGGCAAGACTGACTTTATATAATATGGCCAAAGAAAATAGTAAATTCACGGTGTCATGTAAAAGAAAGAACTATCCGAAGAAACCAGTATAATAAGGTAATAGGTAGGTCATCAAGGTAAATTGCTCTATCATATACAGTATATTACATTAGATCTTGATGCTAGAATTAAAATAACAAAACATACAATGAGTGGATTGAACAATAAACTTATGTATGATTGCTGTATGAAGCCCCTTTCTATTTCACTAGATTTTTTTGCAGCAGTGCTTATTTGTATCAGCCATGCAACACTATAGCATATATCAGAGAAAAAAGGTCATAGTGAATTGAGATTCTGTCTTTTCCAAGCCATCAAAAATGTTTTTTAGAGAGATAGCTGTTGAATGAAATGTTAAATGTTCTCCATAAAGGGGTTTTCCAAGCTTAAACTACTCTTGATTAAACACAAGGTTAGGTCAATAATACAGGGGTCCTACATCCAGCACCATCACATCTGTTTCAACTATGTCCCTTTTTATTATTTTACACAATTGCCAGCCATTGCATAAAAACAGAGCACAAGAAGCCAGTTGCAGTTGTGCTAGGTCTGTAGGTACAGCTTCCAGCCATTAAAAAAAAACACAGACCCTACTTTTCCCACCCCTATGCAGCACCACATTCCAGTGCCCACCAATGCACTAAAGATGGTCTATTCTGAAGATAGGTCCTCAATAGTTATTCTTGCCCAATCACTTTTATAGAACACTGGGCTACGATGAAGGCTGTAAATGAGAACCAATACAAAGCAGCTTCAGATATTAACAAAGATGCTTCACTTTATCTATAGATTATTTGTATAAAACAATTCAAAAAGAAAGGATCAAGTAAATATATCTACAGTGTTTTCAAACTAACACTGAAAGTAAAAAATAAATGGAGTGTCTATAATCTCTGTGTTTGTTCATTCAGAATACACTTTGGCTTTCATCATATTAAACAGAGTAAACTTTTAACCTGCCATGTAATATAACTAAGTAGGACAGTTCATTCAAGTGTTCACAAAAACGAACGAAGCTTAGTCACTGTACCATGAGCTCAAACAAAAGCATTTCCAATGTTAGATGTACATTATATGACATGACAGTGTTGGCCATCATCGTAATTTTAAATATTGTATAATATAATAGAGCAGAGGTTTGCTCTAGTAATTTTTTCCCTAGCTTCTATGCTCCCTTCCTCTCAATACCTTAACATGTCTTGCTTTTGGCCAACAGCATTTTATCAGACCTATAATGTGGTGGCTTTACCTCTGCCACTAAGGCAGTATTAGGGATTTTCATTATCATTTTTATTTGAATTCTTCATCATAATTATTTACCCAAAGATTTAGTAAAACTACTGTCAAGACAGGGGCAAAGTGCAAATGAATGCTCTACTAAATTGTTCCTGCCTAATTGGTGAACCTTCGCTAAAAGGTGACAACTGGACAGTGGTCACTAACCTGTGTGTATGCACATAACAGAAAGACAGACAAACGAGACAAACAAATCTCAAGGTCAGGCAAACCAAGTCAAAACCAAGATAGCGGCAAGGTACAAAATTGAAAGACAATAAAACCATCAAAAAGGTACAAGTTAAGTAGCACAAGAAGCACAAAAGAGTATATTCTATACAAAGACACATTGTACACACACATTTCCAGATAAAAAGGCTGCTGGAACGGTCAATCAGGCAGCCCTCTTTGGAGCATCAACCTTGGTGTGGTATTTCAGTCAAGAGAACTCAGATTTCTGATCTAGAACCTGTAGGAATTCTGACAACTACAGTGTAAAACATTAAGGCTTGGAGAGTCATCCACATTCACTACCTTCATTTTTATCTGACTTAATTGGCTGCAGTTTCTGTGTTTTGTGGTTTTTGCTTATTTTTGTCTTTTATTCTACTTTTTATTTAATGTATTTCTGTGGAAGAGATGTAACAAATAGATTTCCGCTCAGGGCTTAATAAAGTTTTCAATTTCTAATAAAGCAAGATTGAGCGTACAGTATTTGTTCTACAGTTTTGTCATACTTATTATTCCGGACAATGCCATAAAATATTTGGTACTCTTCCATTTCTTCATTAGCTGGGATTCAATGGAGTAATTACAGACTATAATAGAACAATCTGTTTTTAGTTTCTAATATTTGAATTTGTAATTGGCCATGTAAAAAGCATCAGAGAAATGTTGTGAGGAATGGAAATCAGAAAATCTTTTTCTCGCAGAGATTGCAGCACAATATAACAGAAAATAGCAAAAGAAAAGTACATTATTTATGAATTTCATTTTTTTATATAATGTACAGTATTTTTCGGACTTTAAGGCGCACTGGAGTATAAGGTGCATCATCAATAAATGCCTGATAAAATGTCTAGGTTCATATATAAGGCGCATCGGATTATAAGGCGCACTTGATTATAAGGATGAATGACCAGCAGGAGGCAGACCTTTGCACAGTTCAAGGCAGTTGTTGTCTGTAAGTTCGGCACACTGGACCGAAAAATACGGTAAGTGATTTTAATTGTAAATCTAGCTAATGCCTCTTTCATATTGGTGATGTTTTTCACATCTGTGGTTAAGTGAGTCATTGTTTTCAATGGGTTTTTTCACATTTATCAAGGATTAGTTGTCCGTGAAAAAAAATTTGAAACCATTTTTTTTTTCACTAATGCGGATCATGGAAGGCAATAGAAATCCTTAGATCCAAAAAAACAAAACACCTGATGATAGATCCACCAGCACTCTCACCGATGTACCCCACCATCAAATTGTCAGAAGATAGGGTAAGAAAGAAAGGTGTGGGTATTAAAACAAAGCTTTTATTCACGGTTTATTCACTGTTTGTGCATTTGTATATGCATAAAGTTACAATGTTGCATTTACAATATTAGCTCATTGAGAATCTCATACTTTGTTTGGACGTGGCATATAAGAATGTGCTACTTAAATAAGTAGTCCTAATTCTCAACTGCTATACTATTTCCCCTGATAACAATTAGAAATCAATAATGAATAACAAATAAAATAAAGTAAAAGGCAAGAAATATTGAATCAAAAGGCAGATGGTATAGGATTAATGGGGTCATCCGCTATCTACCTTTAGTCCCAGCACAACTTATATTTGCTTCCACTGTTAATTTTTAGAATGTTCACAATCATTTTATGGGATCTAATGTTATATCCCATCTTAAGAAACAGTGAATAAAAGCTATGTTTTAATCCACACTCACACCTTTCTTTCTTACCGTATCCTCTGATTAATGTACTCACAAACATGACAAAAGCAACTACGCAATTTTCATGTTATGGGCTTTTGGAACATATGCTTGGAGAAAAATGGGGGTTGTGGTAACAGGTTCCCTTTAATTTAGTTCTAATAAAAAGTTGCTGAGCTTTGTATTGCAATGTAACTAACTTTAAAAAGTTCTCTTACCAAATGAAGATGGTCGTCAGATTCTTTATGGCGAGAAAATTAATTCACAGGGATCTAGCACCTTCATGTATCATAGTATCATAGTATCATTAATTCACAGGGATCTAGCACCTTCATGTGTTTCTGACCTGATGGACCTCCAAACCTATTAACATATGTTGTAGATTATTTCACTATTACCAGTGTGGGTGGCACTGCCTGATGCCATTGGTACATCAGATGCAGGTACTTATGTGAAAAGTGGTGAAATATCCAATAATGCTTTAACCACTTCAGGTGTGTATTTAGATTTTGTGTAGGCTTATGCACATTTGTCACTAATATTTATAATACAGTATTTTTTGGACTATAAGGTGCACCTGATTATAAGGCGCACCATCAATAAATAAATGCCTGCTAAAACATCTAGGTTCATATATAAGGCGCACCTGGTTATAAGGATGAATGACCAGCAGGTGGCAGACCTGTACACAGTTCAAGGCAGCTGTTGTCTATAAGTACGTTCATATATAAGACGCACTGGACTATAAGGTGCACCTTTGATTTCTGAGAAAATCAAAGGATTTTTTGTGCCCCTTATAGTCCGCAAAAAAATATGGTATCTCATGCTTCTTGGCACTTTATGTAGTGTTATAAATATAGAAAACAATTTTGTATTTTAATCACCAATTATTAATGAAATTGTTCCTTTAAAAGTCAAAATTGTAATGGCCTCAGCCAAAGTAAATACTAAATGTGCACAGTCAGGTGGAAGATAAATCAGAATCTCAAAATATTGTAATCAAGAACAGAAACTCAAATACACGTCCAAAAAATGGTTTTATTTATTGATGATGAAAGGATAATTAATCTATGAATTAAAAATGAACTGGTATTGATTGGTCGGTTGCTATAAAGTAATTACTCTGTTCTACATGCAGAATACGTTCTACTAATATTTTATTAATTATCTATTTTTATACATGATGCAGAACCTCAAATGTATTAGGTAGGTACATATAGTGCCACATAGTGCCAGGCTCCTGTTATCTGAATTATTTTACCTCATGTACATTATTTATGACATGTTTTTTACATATTTTGCAGGGTTTTTTTTATAAGATTATTATGATAAATTTTGTGTGGTCATGTTTTTATTGATTTTTAATAAAAATTTGATATATTTCTTATTTGTGCAAACCTGTTTTCCTTTCTCCTGCTAGGCACTAGGTACTGTTTGTACAATTTTTTTTTAGATTATTCTGCATCTTTTTAAGATTTATTTTTTCATAGGTTTCATATCATAGGTTTCTGCCAATAATTAATGGATAACCTGGCAAACTATATTTATGGCATACAATATAAATGTCAGTAGCCCCAGTGAGACTCCTATCTATAAAACACAAGAACTCTGGTTTAGCAATCCTCACTGTGAAGTTGAATGGAGACAATGTGAATTATAGGAACTAAAAGTAGTAAGAGAGCAAATGTTTGTTGCTTTAAACTCTTCTATTAGTGCTGTATCCAGTGGGCTCTCTTCTGCTTGTCCTTTTTCAGTGTACGAGGCATCCCATTACAACAATACTATTCAATAACTTTTTAATGGGAATCTGCTTGCATGGTGGCTGAGTGGGTAGCATTTCTGCCTTGCAGCGCTGGTGTTCGAGTCCCACCCAGTTCAACATCTGCAAAGAGTTTGTATGTTCTCTCTGTGTTTGCGTGGGTTTCCGCCGGGTCCTCTGGTTTCCTCCCACACTACAAAACATACTGGTAGGTTGTTTAGATTGTGAGCCCTATGGGGACAGGGACCAATTTGACATGCTTTGTGCAGCGCTGCGTAATCTGTGTGCGCTATATAAATAAAGAATTATTATTAATCTGTCATAGTAAAGATTTACCATGAAATTTAACTCTTACACGACTCGGCCCTTTTTCATTTTTGGGTTTCAGTTTTTTACTCCCCTCATTCCAATAGAGATAACGTTTTTATTTTTAATTTAGGGAGATGTGTGGAGGCTTGTTATCTGCGGGACAACCTGCACTTTTTAATGACGCCATTTAATATTCTATGCAATATACTGGAAAGCTGGGAAAAAAATTCCAAGTACGGTGAAATTGACAAAAAAACACTTTATTTTTGGGTCAGTACGATCACAGGGATACTAAATCATATACGTTTTATTAGGTTTTAGTACATTTAAAAAAAATGGAATCTTTTGTACAAAAAATGTATTTGCTATTTTGCCAAACTCTTTGGTGTACGGACCTATGTAAGGTGTCATTGTGGCACATGCTGGCGCGTTAATTTATATCAATTTGGGACCTAAATGATCACTTTTATTTAAATATTCATGGATAGAACAACGGTAAAAAGTGGTGATTCGGATACTTTTGGAGATCATTATACATGACAAGCCTAAAAGTCTCTATGGTGAGGTTCGACTGTGGTTGGGTTGCCAGCGCCGGCAGTAACAGGTAGGTCTATGAGTATGAGTTGAGTATGGTCAGAGCTCAGCCTGTGAGTTCTATCCATACATAGTTATATATATATATATGTTTTGTTGGAAATAGTGAGTATAACTCAATTTATTCATTTGAACATTTGCTTTATGCTATAGAATACAGTGGGTAGTACAACTGAACAGCTGACAGCTATCCAGTATATTACATGTAACCTTGTCAATCACCTTTCAGGACTACCCACAATCCACAAAGTTTTAACATGCATTTCACTTTTCGACTCCCTCTGCAGATATCAGTAATTTAAGTCAAGAGTGTGTAGCTAAGGAGTGACACACTTTCTAGCCATTATATGGCCTGTAATATCCATTTTTACCAGCTTTCTCCTCTGCACTGTCTGTCTATGAATTTTCAGTCCACATTTAGGTAATGGGTTCAGATTAGGATTTAAAGGGCTTTTCCCATTAAAGAAAGTTCTCAAATCTCCTAGTGATGTTTACACAATAAAGAGAATTTTTAACCCCTTACTTTACAATTTTACTTAGTTTCATTGTTGTTTTAGCTCCTATCACTCAGTGATGGTCAGTGTAAAATTACAGAGTGTGGACTCACGAAGCCGACACTACATGATGAAAATTCTACTCATCCTACTAGTATCTGACATATAAAAAAAGAGATGAGACAGATCAGAGATGATGAGATCCATAAACACACATAAAATACAATGACACTCTCCCCTATAACACACAGAGTCAGCTCTGCTAAATGCTTCACTCCCAGATAAAGACCTTATCTGTCTGTAGCTTGAAGATTGACTCTCTGCACATTTCTGCTTGCAGGCAGGAAGTACCTGTTCCTGCGCTGGTCTTGTAATGCAGGGGGGAGCGGCAGGAGGTATTGAGCAATGCAGTGTGTAGATAAGAGAAGCTATTCATGAGAAGATTCCAGCCATAGTCAGAACATGCACGGTCGTATCCAGGGGACATCCAAAATTATAATTCCAACCTTTCTCTATCAATTCTGGGGTTTACATCTGTGAAATTCTGTATTTTTTGTTAATAACAGTGAACTTGAGAATGTGTCATTTTGTTATGCTGAGATGTAAACGCGCTTTAAAAAAAAAAAACATGCGCAGGTGCATTAAAAAAAATGCAAGTCTGTAAAAGCCTGTTGATTACAATGGGTCAGAGTGCAATGCAAGTTCTGCACGTCGAAAGCATGCACAGAACACGCGCGTGAAAAACGCAAGTGTGACAGAGGCCTTAGATGTCTTTATAAATGTTCCACTGATGCCCCCATCCATGGTATTAGAATCAATATACTTCCAGTAAAAGACTTTTATTTATGTTCTCTGTTCCGGTCATGGAGGCGGGTAGCTGCAATATACAGTCAATCTACATCAATCTAGGCTCTAATCCCATGGATAGGGACATCAGTAGAACATATAAAATGTATTGTGTGTGGTTTGGGGGGGGGGGGGGGTCACCTCTGATGGTTTCTTGTTAAGGTATGGGTCTGAAAGAAAGGCGATTCTAGTTAACCCAATGTGTGAACCCATCTGACTGCATATCAAAATGTAATTGCAATGCACTTTTGTGTCCACTAAAGAATACCCCTCCACAGTTAGTTAACATGAAAACCCATCTGCTGTGAGCACATTATACTGAGCAGTACTTGGTTGTTACAAAGTTGCTAACACAGTTGGAGTTTATTATGGCATAAATCAGAATCCCACTGATGATTATAGTGAGAAGAGATGTGTAATACAAGCGCAATTTGCAAATAAGACTTAATATAGTAGTGGAGAATCAGCAGTTACTTTTAGAGCATCCAGCATGTAAAAATTGAGATAGTTGAAATTTTACAGCATACTTTTACTTGCAGTGACTTGTGTAGCATTTATCTATGTTAAGCCCCATCATTTTGTATCCTGACCTGCACTTTCAGTTTTGCTCTCTGCTAAAATAGAATCACTGTACAAAGATAAATGCTAGCCAACATACTGGTTCTGCCCAGCACAACATTCTGCTGGAAATAAGTGAATCTCACATTGTTTACCATTCAACTATTAGTAGTGTGTAAAATAACCAAGAATAAGAATTCTGGAACAGAGATCAGAAACCCTGTCATTGTAAGGAACAAACTGGTCTGTTAGTGGTTGTCCAAACTAGAAAAGGACAAACCAGAAACCTTGCTACAGCTTTACATGGACCGATTCTGGCTTTGAAGGTTATCTATATCACACAAAAAGGGGTGAGCTACAATACCCGATGCAGCCTATGGACAGAAGAACTGTTTTGGAAACATCAGCAGAGATTTTTTTTAAGTCCTAGAAAAATCATAAAGAATCTAATTATTGCAGAATTACAGTTAACGCTAAATCTGGTAGTTGTACAAATTATCTTTGTAAATCAGGAATCCTGAAAAACATTAGCAGACACACAATGAATACCTAGCAGTTTTCAAAACTTGCTTGAAATTATTTTAGCTGGTCCTTTTAAGCATATTAATGTGCGAAAGTATGGCAGTATTCTGCAGATATCGGTCCTACCATGAGACAACAGTTCACCTGCAACCTAAATGTCAGTGAGCCAAGAGAGAGTCTCCTATCACACATATTTAATCAAATGACATTCTGGGTGATATTTATGTCACAGTTTTACCTTCAGGCATCTAACTATGGTAAAAATATATGATAATATTTAGTATGCAGAATTATTTTTACCCCACTAATATTGCTATGGATGGTCTTTGGAGATGAAGGTAATTTTTTTTCCTATGACCGAGTCATAACGTTCTGCTGTTTCACCATCAAGGGATTCAAATGTAGTTTGCATAGTGCTGTCAACATTGAAAGAAAGAATTCAGAAGGAACAATGAAGTAGCTCGTCCATTCCCTATAAAAGCGGGATCATATGCAACTATAAATTGTTTATTAAAGGGAACCTGTCACAAGGATTTAGGTGCACTCCCCTCCACAACTTGTCATCCAGGGTTATGACAGGATCACAATGATGTCCATCTATATTCTGGGAAATTCAGCTTAATGCAGAAAAAGAACTTTGATCGCTGTATTAGAATAACCTAAGGAGTCAAAAGGATGAAGAAGTGTCACGCTGGACTGTTCACTCCTTACTTGTTTAATGTCCCATAGGCCATGTATATTGTTACAAGTTGGGGTGCAAGAGGGGATAACTCCCTTCTGCCCCAAGAATCCTTAGTATGTGTATAAACCAGTCAAGTTCTTTTTCCTGAGTAATTATATCCTAGAGAAATCCCAGAGATTGGTGGTGTTTTAATGGACTAAATCTTCCTGATAGGTTCCCTTAAAGTAGGGTATCAGTTTTTCTCATAACGGATTATGGCTATGAATGCAACAGATCATAGTTATGACCAGTGATTGGCTGAGCTGCTGTGTTTCTAAAGGGACCAAAAGGTAAGAGGGGAAAGAAGGTCCAAGCAGCATCAAAGCAGTAATTGCAATAGATTTGTAAGGGCATTTCTAAAAAAGTATTTCCACTCTGAATTATTATTCTATATACCGCAGTGGAAAGGTAGCTTTAAATAGGCTTGACTAGGTCTCAATTCTTCTAATAGAATTTAAAATGGTTGTCCACTTGCATAATCCTTTTACATTGGCTCTGCATCCCCATTGTAAAGCTTGCCACTCCCATGATAGTCTATATATTGTACTTTCAACTTCACAAGGTTACTACGGAGGCCAGTGATAGATACAGCCATCGGATGTGTCACTGCTGCAGCAAGAAGACATATTGGAGTCTAGATCTTGAGTGACGCCCACTACCATCAATTGTACTTGTATAAATGCGTGTTTATATACTACTGTAACTGAATGCATGCTGGAATCATAGAAATATTATATGCTAACTGCCACAACTTTAGGTAGATAAATCGAAAAATAACCAATGCATCATCCCTTTAAGCAACCTATAGGTTATATTCTCATCAGCTTGTCTATCATTATCTCCTCTGAACATCAACATCTGACATTAGCCATGTCACTAATGCACTGTGTCAAGTGTTGATTAACTGTCTTTTTACATATCATGTCACCAAAGGCTAAAAAGAAACAAAGCATTGCCAGACCTTAAGATGCTCGTAATAAAAAGAATTTTTCGCTGGCTGGAGGACATATACAAGTGATATTATGCTGCATAAAACTATCCCAATATGCAGCCTAGTATTTCATATTGACCAGTCCATAATTAATGTCAAACTTGTTCCAATCTATGAGAATTAAAGCGTATCCTCCATGTGAGACAATTTTGAATATTGTGTGTGGGAGTGTTGGGAATTTTAGATTTGTGTTATGTTGAATGTTGTGCTATATCAATTCTAGGGAAAAAGAGGAGGGTGATTAGAATTTATTTTATTTAAATTTTATTTTTCTTTACTTTTCTTTATTATTTTTTACTATTTTTCAATTTTTCTGATTGATGCTGCCATATACTGCAGTATTACAGTATGGCAGTATATGGGGATTTTATTATTCATTTATTACAATGTGCCACTGGCACATTGTAACAAATGGCCAGAAATCATATAGCTGTGGGTCTTACAAAGACCCGAGGCTGTCAAGGAGACAGCCTTGATGACGTTACGGGAAGCAATGATCTAAGCCAATATGACAACGCCCATATTAACACATGCAATAGGTGCTAGCAATATGCAGCAAACACCCACCTTGTATGGAGACACCTCAGCCCCTGAGCCCTCTCCATACAGCTGCAGCCAACATGTGACACACTATTATGTCACATGTAGGTAAGGGGTTACATAAAGTGCACATTAGTGAGGCAAACTGCATGAAGGCAGCTTCCACCAGTATTTATATATCTGGGCCACCATGTCCATGGCAAAAGACACCATTTTTGCCACAAGTGAATATTACTAGTATTGACTTTAAAACTTTTTTGCTGGAAATCCTGTTTACATTTCTTTATCATACTAAAGAGACAAGCTCCTGGGAAGTCTCGTCATTGGCTTTTACATTATCCCTGCTGCACACTGTAAAACAGTCAGACATTAATTTTTCAGAGAAGTTCACCATAAGAAAAAAAAAATTCAAAGCCTTCATGTCAAAGGAAAAAAAAAATAGTTTTGGTTGATAATGATTGAAGAGCTGCACTAAGATCACATTCACACTGTGTAGACCTTTCTTTTTTAGAGCGAGAAATTGCATAGATTAAAACGAATGCGCAAATATTCCCTTTTGTCGCAATCCATTTGATGTCTTTGCCCAGCATGTATTTTATTTATCTGCACCCAGGTGGATAAAATATCTAGATTAAAGGGATTTAAAATAAAAAAGGATGAGACGAGAAAGGAATTCAGGTCACCGACCACCATCCGTGACTTTGTTTAGGTCTAACACACAAAGAAAGTTTTCTTAAAGTATATAGAAATCCGTACGAGCCAATTATGACATTGAAAAGCATGAAATCTTCACTACATCCGTTCTCTAATGAGTGGTCCTGTCAGCCAGATACAGCAGAAGAAATGGGTTGTAATTCATCCGTCTGCCCTGGGATTTCTGAGACACAATTAAGGGCTTTCTCCAGAGAATGAGGCAGCCATTGGTAGACATTAAAATGTGCCTCCAAAAACACACAGTACAATTGTAAATGACGTGATCTGCAATATTAACTGAAAAGGAAATGAATGTTCCATTATCTGGGCTCGGCTAATATTAAGTACTTGCTTTTACTCTGTATTAGGCTAAAAGGACAGCAAATTATCGGATAAATTACTTTTTTCAAAAATTCTGGAGGACCAAAAAAAAAAAGTCATTTTACTCAAATGTAGAGAAAGTAGTCCCAATTTTTGGCAACAAATACTGGATAGAAAAGTGCATTCTCTAAAAGCGATTGTACAAAGCAGCCTGTAAATGAATACATTCCCTGCAGAAGGGCCAGCATCTAAATCGGGTGAAATATCAACTGGACACTGGGGCTAATTTACTAAGGTTGCGCTGCTCACTTTTGTCAAACTGTGCACCTTTTTCCAGGATTACACAGCTTACACAGGTATTTAACAAGTGTGTGCACTGGGATTTTGGCACACACAATCTTTTTTTGGCGCAGCTGTTCCATGCAACACAATTTAGGGGGCGTGTTGTTGGACAATCCAACTGATTCAGACTGAGCTCGGGATTTAACTTTCAAGTTGTGCCGTAAGCCCAAGGACTTACATGCACCTCTAAAAAGATGGTGAACTCTGTCGGACCTGAGCAGGGAAGCGACACATGCAGGATATCGTGCGAACGATCTTAGTGAATCGCAGCACACTGCATTATAATGGGACAATGCACTTTCGGTGAACTACAATGGGAAAGTAAGTAAATGTGCCCCACTACCTCATCACCTCATAAATCAGAGTGAAATGAGTATTGTATGAGGTCTTTCTGTATATATACTATTACAGGGGGGGAATTTATCATTAGACCAGCTACGTACGACAGTTCGTTCTATGTCTGTCATTGCAGTTCCGCTGCAGTCATATTCATTAAAGTCCAACTACAACAAACCAGTGTGGTGTGTAAAAATGATCCTCAGAGATACAAATTAATGACAAATACAAAGTTTATTGAAAACACCAATAAAAACACTTTTCTCACTTTCCTCCCCTGAGGAAGCCACAAGAGTGGCGATACGTGTAGGGCTTGCACCCACACTCCCCCCGGATCCAGTCTCAATCTTGGTAATATATATGTGGTACTGGCATTAGCATGTGGTGATTTTCATACTGGTAGGCTATTTTAGCCCATATTGAAGTCATGATTGATTTGTAAACCTGCTTTATTCCAGCCACTGATATTCACATTTGGACTTTGCTATTGTTTATTACTGCATTATTATATTTAGGGGAGAGAGTGGAGGGTTTTTTGGTTGCATCATAACCATTCCCTGTTCTTGCATGGATTTCACTCATGCAATTTTAAGTGTTTTATTGGTGTTTTCAATAAACTTTGTATTTGTCATTGCAATTAATTTGTATCTCTGAGGATCATTTTTACACACCACACTGGTTTGTTGTAGTTGATATTTGTTTGTTGGTGTGGATCCCTCTTTAAATGGACCGTATTGCGGATCTTGTTACCTCTATCAAAATTATATTCATTAAAATGGCTTTAGCCCTTGATAAATCTGCTGGCAGTGTTATTTTGCTGTGTGGGTTGTTTGCAACAGTCACATAAAAAATCGCAAAAAAAAAAACCTAACAAAAGTCGCAACATAGACCAGGGTGGGGACTGACGGAAATTTGTGCCAAAACTTGTGGCTAAATGGAAATGGGTCTATGTCAAAGTGACTTTGCACTGTCCTATGTTCATTTGGCAAAAAGAAATGGAAAACAGCAACAGACAAAACTCCAATGATAAATCCCTCCCATTGTTTATAATACTTGTCTTATTTGAGATAAAATGCATTTATATTTATTGAACTTCTTGGTGAATTGGTGGTTGGGCTGTGCCTTCTGCTACACCCATTTCCTTCTTTTTATATCTCCTTTCTGCAAGAAGTGTCAGTCATTGTGTAATGGCTGCTGCCAAAAAGCATGGAGTGAATTAAACAGGTGCCCCAGTTGACACGACCTTGCCTTTGGTGCACTGAGAAGTGAATTTGCTTAAAGATGTACTGAACTGGCTTGGTTACCAACTTGCTCTCAGAAAAGATTTAATATTGTGGTTCTGCGCTGATATATTTCTGATGCCAAGACCATTTTCTGTCCCTGGGACCAAAATTTGTCCCAGAGCTCCAGAAATGTGTCTAGCAGTTGGAGAAGAAGCTAAGCACCTTGCCCTGGAGTGGAGCAATGGCCGCTGCAGCAATGCATCGATGGCTAACCTTGTCCAACAGCTCGTCCAGTGAATTGGATGCCAGGAGGACAGGCAACAGACATCCTAATGCGGGGAGTGTTTTTCCGGGGATGCTTGTGTAAGCTGAGTGCAGTAGTAGGGTTTTGTGTCCCTTCTAGACCAAATTTCTTTTGGCCTACTTTCTGCCAGTTTACAGCCAGCTAACAAATTGGTTGGAAAGCATAAGATGCGGTGAGAGCGCCACAAAACTGACGGAAATGCCTTAGCAAATGTCCCCCAATGCCATTAGTCACAAAATAGGGCTCAAATAGTTTGATTTTATGATTCACAAAATATTATTAGATTTCTAAAGTATGCAGAGTTATCACTAAGATGGCCGACACTGGAAACTACAAATCCCATGATCCTTTAGTTCTCACTAACTTCTTCTCCCTCTCATGCTTGTGATGTGGACATGTGACCAGCGGCCATCTTCTATCCTGCGTCTGCTTTGCACAGAGAAAATCAACGGACTGATTAAAGGGCCAGTAGCATTTTAATTCTTCATTACAGTGTATGTCAACAGCATTTTTCTGCTAAGGGAAGCAAAATTTTAAATAACAACTAATTACATATTAGCTTATATTTTAATTACCCATTTGTATATGAATTATGTTGATTCCTAGAATACCCCTTTAAAGGAAATCTACCATCAAAATCAAGCATGATAAACCAGGGACACTTACCCATAGATCCAGGCACTGTGACTGTGGCAATCTTATATCTGTTATCCATGGCCTCCTTCCTTTGAAAATCTACTTTCAAAATTATGCTTGAAGGTCTCCTGTGGGGTTTTACCAGAGATCCTTCATGCTAAAGCTTCACAGACTGTTACTCTGTGCAGGTACATGTTTCCCCTCCCCCTATTACCTCAGCACTTCCTCCCTACCTCTCCGTGCTGTAATCTCATACAGTGAGAGTAGTTTGCTTCTGCAAAGTGTAACAGCCTGTAAAGCTACAGCATGGAAATTTTCTGGTAATGTCCCCGAGAGACGTTCTGGCTCAATAGCAGAATTATAAAAGTTGATTTTAGAAGGAGGTAGGCCATGGATAACATTCACGGTGCCTGGATCTTTATGTAAGTGTCTCGGGTTTATCATGATGGATTGAGGTGGTAGATTTCTTTTAAAGATAAAAACTGAATTTTCACTAAAATGACAGATTTTAGGAAAACAGGAAAGGTACATCTGGAAAGCTTAAAAGAGTGGTTTTACTATAGCAAAATGGGACTTGAAGGTCATTGCTAGATCTGAGAGACATAAGCAACAAGCAACTCCCCCTCAATGAAGTACGACTAATACCAGACCTGGCTATAGACACAAGTGCATCCATGTATGTACAACAATACATACTGTACGTTTATTTAACACAATTACCCTACTATTTTATTACCCTAGAATGAAACAAGTTCAGATTCACCAGAAGTGAAGCACAACCTCTATGTTACAAAAAGAACATTTCCATTCAGTGAAATGCATTAGAGGCAGCCCAAAATTTATCATAGTCGCACACAAATTAATCCTCATTATAAAACTTGGCTGGAAATGTAACCACGGCCAGATGGAGTCTGCGCCTGTGACATTTGAATCTGTTTAGGGTCACAATAGTTTCAAGTCCTGCATAAGTCAATGGCACCATTTATCTGGAGATAGGTCACCTGGATAGAAAAAAAGTCATGATGTATTTCAAAGTGATGTAAAAAACATAGTCTATAGTTTATCATGAGCTCCTTCAAGACAAACATGAAGTCAGCTCTGCAATCTGTATCAAGTGTCCTCACCATGATACTGATATCACCTTGAAACCCCATACACTTACAGAAAAGTAATAACTTGTAGTAACTGATTGTTTTCACAGGCTCGTGAATGTGTTTTAAGGTGTCTTGTTCGAGGCTGCTTAATAGTCTTAATAGTGTCAATCGCTGCAGAGATACTGTACACTAATCAAATACACTAGTTTGAGGGGAATTATTGCCCCTAAAGTGATTTGTTATGTGTAGCAGCCCCATCAAGTATTTTTAACATTCTTTATTGAGTGAATTACAGCAATGTTTATTTTATTAGGTGATCATTACAGGCGGTCCGCTACTTAAGAACACTCGACTTACATATGACCCCTAGTTACAAACGGACCTCTGGTTGTTGGTAACTTACTATACTTTAGTACTAGGCTACAATAAATATCTATAACAGTTATCACAGGAGTCTGTAATTAAGATTTATTGTTTATCCTGGTTCTTATGACAATCCAACATTAAAATCCAATGGTCACAGAGACCAAAAAAATTTTGACAGGAATTACAATAATAAAGTATACGGTTCCGACTTACATACAAAATCAAAGAACAAACCTATAGAATCTTGTATGTAACTTGGGGACTGCCTGTAATAAAAGTTAAGTTTTAGGCCTGACTGATAGAGCATGCTCTATCTTTTTGCTGTGTGCGGCCCGCACCGTATCGCCACCATGCCGCTATTGCCGTCTATGGGCACGTACATGCATGTATGTCCTCGCAGGCGGCCATGTGAATGAACCCTTACACACACATTTACACTGTTCACTTTACAGTGTACAGAACATGCTAAATTATTTTTATAGGTTAGTGTGATTAAGGAAACATGCAATATGTAGATGGTTTCTTATATTCTACTACTAAAAAAAACCTAAGAAGAACTATGGTAACTTGTTCTGTTGTGTGTCTCCTTATTTTGTCTGTCTCTTATTGGAGAGGTAGGATGTCATTTTTTTCTTTTCTACATATATATATAATAACCAACACACTGCAGTTTTTCACTGACAGTAGTTGGTAGATCTAGATGCCTCAATCAGACCTAAGGGTGCATGGCAACTCCAGCCATCCCACAATCGTGTTGCATTGGTCAAACTGCCCGGAACTGAACTTTCTCTGTTCAGGGCAAATGCAGCAGAGACCAGGCTTATGTAGCAGTGGGTCTCCTGTTGCTGATCCTGCTGGTATAGTCACACTAGTAACATGATCTACAAGTCTGTAGAAGGACACCGCTAATAAGGGGATGAGGAAACTTGACCTTCGACCCAATCCTTTTTTTCTTCGTGAAGACAAGTCTCTGACTTATATTTTTAGCAGTGGCTTATTGTTCCTTGAAGTATAAATGCTGCCTGCCCAACAGTTATCTTAAAATCTTGAGAAGTTTTATGGTCTTTGATCTATGTATCCATGTTTCCCAAGATCTCCCAATTTCCTTGCAGTTTTTCTATTCCTACTCAATGCTTTCTACATTTCCTTTCTAAAATTTCTGCATTTGCTTGTGACAATAAAAAGAAACATCCCATTTGGAGAACATTTAGATTAATCAGAAAATGTATGCCCATAAATATATCTCTTATGCAGGCAGAGCAATGTAATGTGCCACAGCAGCTGTGCAATGAGGAGAATGGAGATCCTACAGGAGTCTGTTCTTAAATTAGTATTGTAGAATCTATGACATCTTCACATAAATTGGTGTCTTAAAAACAACATAAAAACAGATTATACTCTTGAATGATAATTTACAATATGTGGCTATGGTAAAAGACTCAATGCCCCACTAAGGAATATATTGGATCCACTGTAATTGGAATATGTTGCTCCATGGTATCATAACAGGCATGGAACTTGACGTTTAAGAGTAAATACAAAGGGGGGCATTTTGCTTTATGACGTTTTTTTTTGCCTAGAGCGCCATATTTATTATAGGTTGGCACCACAATTTAGCTTCTTTTCAGACACTCAACCTTTTTTGTTGTTGTTGCTGAGTTTGGGCAATTCTGACACTTTCCATGCACTTCTAGTTTCTCCAACACTTTTTTTTAGTGCAAAATTGGACCAACAGGCAGCAAGTCTACCTACTTCTAAACCTCTACTTGAATGAAGTTAGACATTCCAGACACTCATTTGTTATTCTCATGGTGTGCCAAATACATTAAGGTTGTGCGCCACAGTATAACATCGCAGTACAAATCATTGCTAAAATCGGGCACAAAAAACAACTAGCACCACAAATTGCAACTACAGCTGCACCAAATTCCACAAATAAATCCTCAAACTATACACAGATTTTGTCATGGATTTTAGTTCAGTTTAACTTACAATTAACTTGAATAGAAATCCATAAATCCTAAATCCGCAGCAAAGATCAGCGCCTTCTGCAGATTTCTAAATCTGCTCCAAATGCCACACACAAAAGAAATCTACAACACATATATTTTGTAAATCTCATAGGCTTGAATGGTACAGTACTACTCTGTGGATTTTCCACACAAAATACGGCAAACTGTTGTCAGTTTCCAATGGCAACTATGAAAATTGTAAAAAATTTCTATGTTTATGAGAAAAAGAAATACATAAAATAACTCACTTCAAATACTCAATCTTTCCACTAGATTAGCGAGATAGTGATGAATGCCTTAGTACACTGAGCTGATGATATATTTAGAATAAATACACACACCTGGCAGCTGTTTTTGGGATGATAATAAAATGCTTCATCATTTCCTTCACATTATATAAAAAAAAAAAGAGGAAATCATATTTTGGCAAAAAAGAAGATATAACAATAAATCCAGCTACATTCATGCACATGCATCGACGCCAATAGAAAAATAAACTAGGCGACAGCAAGAGAAGAACAAAAACAAGTGTTGGGAATCTGTCATGCTGCATGAACTGTGACATGTATCATCAGTGATAAGAGCTTCCGAGTCCGCAGCCTCCTGTGTTTAGTATAGTGTGAAGCTAAGATTTACTCTAGGAAGATCAACCGCTATAAAAGATTCTTCAAGCCAGTTTAAGAAATTGAAAGTTTTTCCTATAAATAATCACAGATTTTATTGAAATTTCTTCTCATGTGTTGTATGAGACACTGCATATAATAAAATCTGTGTAATCATGACTGGTGGGAATAATCCCACTCACTTTTTTGAAGAGTGGAATACCTGGGCAAGTGCTGGGGCCCAGGGCTCCTGGGGGGGGGGGGGCCCAACATACATGTATGTATGTATGTATGTATGTATGTATGTATGTATGTATGGCATTGGCGCTACGGAGAGGAGCAGGGGATGAGCGCAGCTCACCCCCGCCCCTCTCCATAGGCATATATAGTGCATGGTGCTGTATCACGTAGAATGGTAGAACATACCGCTCCTGTATGGTGCCGTGAGCCCATAGAAGTATATCGGCCGTATATACATCCCCCATACATGTATGTGAATGTAGCCTAACATAGTCAGCAATGGCTGCTTAAACCGGCAGGTTCAGGAAGTTGAATTTTAATGAATTTTTAAAGGTACCGAACATACATTTTGTGAATGAAAGGTTTTTGTTTTTTAATAATTTTCCAACAAATCCATTCACATGCATAGACATGGATGAAAATCAACTGTGTCAAACAAATTCTAATTACTTTAGTACTGAACTTCCAGGTTATGGCTTATTGACCTCTTTTAGATGCCCTAAGGATTATATGTTATATTGTGTGACTACTACAAAGGAGGAAGTTGAAGGAATGGTCACTGAATGGACTCTTGTGTATAATACCCTATATTGTCAGCGCAGTCTTCAATGAGTGGCAGAATTTGCGCTCTGTCTATTGCAGAATATAATGCCAGCTTTCTCTACCATCTAAGTGCCTCTTTCACGCTATACAGAGAACCCCCTCACACCTTTTTGCTGATCTACCATCACCACACATTTGTGTAACTATGGGTTGTTCTATGACAAGATGCCTTCAGGGTAAAAGCTTTAAGTATTTTAAATGAGAGTTTACATTGTTACATGGTTCTTCAACGTCAATAGACGTACAGAGAACTGTCATGTGCAGGGAAATCAGATTTGCATTCCCGCTCTATTAAATCAGCGCTATATGAGTAGAAGGGGAAAATGCCTTCAAGGAACCAGCGATAAAAAAAGGAGAAAGTAAGTGGCTGAATGTGTTATATGGCAGAAAAAATACTTTATTTACTATGAGAACACAAATGGTTTCTTTATAGCCACATTAATATACCATTAAATGGAAAGGATTGAAATACTGAGCTGTGAGTGTGCTATCTTAACCTCCTTCCTGATGTTTGTCTATAGGTTTTGTTTTATACATCAGCAGGGTCCTTATTAACAATAACTTGGTTGTATTGATTAAAGAATAACTAGAATTTAGGTAATGTTAACACAATGAGGAATTCCCGCAGACCCAATTCACATGGAGAGGAACAGTTCTCTTCAGATGTTTGTCCACGTTGCCTTCCATGAAAATAATAAGAATGTTTATTATTCCTGTGAATTCCACCAGGAATATCAAAGTAACAAAGGTTAAAGGGGTATTCCCATCTGGGCATTTACAGTTAATTAAATTCATAGATTTCTAAATCTGCTCCAAATGCCACACACAAAAGAAATCTACAACACATATATTTTGTAAATCTCATAGGCTTGAATGGTACAGTACTACTCTGTGGATTTTCCACACAAAATACGGCAAACTGTTGTCAGTTTCCAATGGCAACTATGAAAATTGTAAAAAATGTCTATGTTTATGAGAAAAAGAAATACATAAAATAACTCACTTCAAATACTCAATCTTTCCACTAGATTAGCGAGATAGTGATGAATGCCTTAGTACACTGAGCTGATGATATATTTAGAATAAATACACACACCTGGCAGCTGTTTTTGGGATGATAATAAAATGCTTCATCATTTCCTTCACATTATATATAAAAAAAAAAGAGGAAATCATATTTTGGCAAAAAAGAAGATATAACAATAAATCCAGCTACATTCAGGCACATGCATCGACGCCAATAGAAAAATAAACTAGGCGACAGCAAGAGAAGAACAAAAACAAGTGTTGGGAATCTGTCATGCTGCATGAACTGTGACATGTATCATCAGTGATAAGAGCTTCCAAGTCCGCAGCCTCCTGTGTTTAGTATAGTGTGAAGCTAAGATTTACTCTAGGAAGCTCAACCGCTATAAAAGATTCTTCAAGCCAGTTTAAGAAATTGAAAGTTTTTCCTATAAATAATCACAGATTTTATTGAAATTTCTTCTCATGTGTTGTATGAGACACTGCATATAATAAAATCTGTGTAATCATGACTGGTGGGAATGATCCCACTCACTTTTTTGAAGAGTGGAATACCTGGGCAAGTGCTGGGGCCCAGGGCTCCTGGGGGGGGGGGGGCCCAAATTAGGCTGTACATAAGGAATCCATGAGGATGAGGGGGGCTTTATCTAATGAATCCATAGCGGGTGAGGAGGGCTTTATCTTGTGAATCCATAGGGGGTGAGGAAGGCTTTATATAAAAAACTTGAGATGTTTGGTATAATAAACTAGGGAATATTTTAGGGAACAGGAGACTGTTTTAGTTTCTGAATTTTTAGTGCCGCCATCTAAGTTCACTGCAAAGGTGCCCACTGGAGCTCTGTCTCCCAGGGCCCCAATGAAACCTGGAGCTGGCCCTGCATCCTATTTACCCATTAAATATAGCCACTGGCTATCATCTATTGCTACATTTTACACGCAGCAAAGAAACGTGGACATGAAGCCAACAAACAAGGATAAAATCCTACAAATTTGTTTAGTGTAAGACATCAGATTAGGATTAGAGTTTGGTCAGTCCAAACCTAATGCTATTTTTGTAATTCTAGGGCAGTGGTGGTGAACCTATGGCACGGGTGCCAGAGGTGGCACTCAAAGCCCTCTATATAGGCACCCTTGCCATCACCCCAGGGCAGGGTTCGCCAGACCAGACTAAAGGCCTCTTGCAGTCCCAGGCAGCCCTGGACCCTAGAAGGAAGCTACAATGATAATCCAAACTTGTTCTCCTTCTTCCTACTGTATTGGTGTCCTCAGGTTCCTATACAATTTAAACCTGTGAAAGAGCAGGGAGTCAGAAGTTACTGCTTAAATTGTTGCATTGGCACTTTGCGAAAAAATATGCAGATTTTGGTTGTCACTGTTCTAGGGTCTTCCAAGTTGTGTCAGATTTCCATATCCTATTTTTACAGCCCTAGTTAATTCCTTGTAATAAGTGCTGGGAAAAATTACTGCATAAGGCTACATTCAGACTATGTATGCCAAACATACATGTATGTATGTATGTATGTATGTATGTATGGCATTGGCGCTACGGAGAGGAGCAGGGGATGAGCGCAGGGGATGTCCTATCTTTCTAGAGGGTACGGAGCGGTATGGTGCCGCACGTGTGCGGCACCGTACCGCTCCTATACGGTGCCGTGAGCCCATAGAAGTATATCGGCCGTATATACATCCCCCATACATGTATGTGAATGTAGCCTAACATAGTCAGAAATGGCTGCTTAAACCGGCAGGTTCAGGAAGTTGAATTTTAATGAATTTTTAAAGGTACCGAACATACATTTTGTGAATGAAAGGTTTTTGTTTTTTAATAATTTTCCAACAAATCCATTCACATGCATAGACATGGATGAAAATCAACTGTGTCAAACAAATTCTAATTACTTTAGTACTGAACTTCCAGGTTATGGCTTATTGACCTCTTTTAGAAGCCCTAAGGATTATATGTTATATTGTGCAACTACTACAAAGGAGGAAGTTGAAGGAATGTGCCTCTTTCACACTATACAGAGAACCCCCTCACACCTTTTTGCTGATCTACCATCACCACACATTTGTGTAACTATGGGTTGTTCTATGACAAGATGCCTTCAGGGTAAAAGCTTTAAGTATTTTAAATGAGAGTTTACATTGTTACATGGTTCTTCAACGTCAATAGACGTACAGAGAACTGTCATGTGCAGGGAAATCAGATTTGCATTCCCGCTCTATTAAATCAGCGCTATATGAGTAGAAGGGGAAAATGCCTTCAAGGAACCAGCGATAAAAAAAGGAGAAAGTAAGTGGCTGAATGTGTTATATGGCAGAAAAAAATACTTTATTTACTATGAGAACACAAATGGTTTCTTTATAGCCACATTAATATACCATTAAATGGAAAGGATTGAAATACTGAGCTGTGAGTGTGCTATCTTAACCTCCTTCCTGCTGTTTGTCTATAGGTTTTGTTTTATACATCAGCAGGGTCCTTATTAACAATAACTTGGTTGTATTGATTAAAGAATAACTAGAATTTAGGTAACGTTAACACAATGAGGAATTCCCACAGACCCAATTCACATGGAGAGGAACAGATCTCTTCAGATGTTTGTCCACGTTGCCTTCCATGAAAATAATAAGAATGTTTATTATTCCTGTGAATTCCACCAGGAATATCAAAGTAACAAAGGTTAAAGGGGTATTCCCATCTGGGCATTTACAGTTAATTAAATTCATTTGCCATATGTAAACATTTCTTCAATTGGATGTTATTAAAAAATGTTCCTGTGTGAAGATAATTTCTCATAAATGTAGGTATTCTGTCCCTTAGAAACTAGATACTTTCCTCGGATACGACCACGTCATACTCTGGCAGCGGTGGCCAGACTTGCGCTATAGAGTCCTGCCAAACCACCAGGATTCAGCGATCATTACCACAGGACGGCTGTGGGACATGCAGTAACTCCCGGACATTCTATATACAATAACCTTTTGTTTCTTTGTGCAATAACTCCAGCAGAGGTGGCCGTATCCGAGGAAGCTATCTTGTTTCTAAGGGACAACATGGCAACATTTATGAGAAAT
Organism: Engystomops pustulosus; assembly: GCA_019512145.1. NCBI lineage: Eukaryota > Metazoa > Chordata > Amphibia > Anura > Leptodactylidae > Engystomops > Engystomops pustulosus. Next base: position 75,441,356 of record CM033641.1, on the reverse strand, counting down.
TATCTTCACACAGGAACTTTTTTTTTATAACATCCATTTAAGAAATGTTTATATATGGCAGATTAATGAAACTGAATGTAAGTGCCCAGATGAGAATACCCCTTTAAGAAAAAAAGACATCTGTCCATCAAGTCCAACTTATTAAATAGTCTAACTTATCAAAGTAGTAGCCTCATGAAATATCAAGAGCTAATCCTTGCATCGTTTGAATTTCTATAGCAATCTTACGTCTGCCATACGTAAGTCTTGTACATGACGACTTACAGGGGATCTCTTACCAGCTATTACACCACTAAACTAACAGCCCCACATAGGGTACGCAATGTAATTACTAGCATTCCCTCTTGTCTGAATCCCCACCCAATGTCATCAGTCATATGCAGATTAACTAAAAAATAGTCACTTTTTACTTAAGTTGTGTTAAATAGTTGCCCTTATCTTTAGTAGCTAGACCTATACTTTTAGTGTCATTTTTAAGATGAAACATTTCAAAAGTACCAGGACAGGTGTTCTGTGTGCTTTACAACTTGGAAATACAGGCGATGGCGAAAAAGTTTGGGAAATTAATTGTAGAGTAAGATCCAATTACTCACAAGGTCAGAAACAGTCCTCCTATCCCAGTCATGGTGCTGGAAATCGATGCTGTGTCGAACGGTTATCACAACCACGAATAAGAACTGGATGTGTAACATTTGAAACCCGTAGGTCCACTGGTAATTATGCATGTTATGTGATTATAAGAAGACATAATAAACTGATCCTTTTACTTATACCTTTGAGTGCTGGATCACTATTTCTCCAGAATGTTTTAAACTGCCTGTATCTGAATACAGAATTAAATAACTGCATGTGCTTTAAAAAAAAGAAATTCTCATCTTACACCAATTACACCTAAAACAGAGCTCTTGGTACTAAAAAGCCCAAATTAGGGACATCCAAAATGTTGCTTCCCCTTCTGCCTCTAAATGCGACTCATCTCAGGCAGATAACTCTTCTCAGCTCATTTGCATATGGCATTGGAGGCAATATTTTATAGGTAAACAGGGGAGTTTTAACATAAATGAAGGAGTGCTAGATATTATATGTCATACCCTTTCTTAGAGTGCTGGTAGTTTAGTGGTATAAAAGCTTTACATTTCTGCTATGCATCATCATGTAACAAGAATTGGTACAGCTGTTCATTGCACTAGTGACATATGCCAGTGATTATACAATTCCAGCCATGTAAATAGGGACCAAATCTGGTCATTCACATTAGAAAGAAATACACTAAGATCTAATGAAGAATATTCTGACAATGGATGAATGGCCAACACCTATAATATACATAGGTCATTGTTCAAATCTAATAAGACAGTAAAAAGGTATTCCCATCTGGGCATTCCCATTTTATTTAATTAATCTACCATCTAGATACATTTCTACAGTGGGATGTTATTAAAAGAAAATACCAATGCCCATTTGTAATGACTGATATTTTAACAAAGCCCACCGGGCTAGATTGTGGAACTTGTCTTGTAGTTTGTTAAAAACTAATAAAATGTTTATTTTAAAAAAAATTCCAGTGTGAAGATAATTTTCCATAAATGTAGCCAAGTTGTGCCCTAGAAACAAGATAGCTGTCCTTGGATACGACCACCATCATGCTCTTCCAATAGAAACCAGATATGTGCTATTGAGTTGTCTGACTACCGGGATTCAGCATTCATTACCACAGGATGGCTGTAGGACATGCAGTAACTACTGGACTTTTCAAAAACTATTTGTTTCTTTGTTCAGCCACTACAACAGCAGAGGACGTATCCAAGGATAACAATCTAGTTTCTAAGGGGCAGCTTGACTATGTTTATTAGAAATTATCATCATCACAGAAGAAATGTATGTATAGGGCAAATGAATAAAAATAAATGTCAATGCCCAGATGAGAATACCTCTTTAAGAATATTTTTTCCTGTACAGGAGATATTAGTGATGATTGTAGGTTTGCTGAGATTTCGACCATTTTGCCCCATTGTAGGATCTAAAGTGAATATTTGGGAAAGGTTTATTTTATATGATAGTTATTCCACTTGCTTCCTCTGGATCCCATTACAAACATGGGGTTATACTGTTCAGGGCAGAGTCACACTGTAGCTGTCTTTGTGTGAAGGTTTACATCTAGAGGAGTCGCATAATCAGGGACATACATATTCATTTCAGTCTTGCAATTCCTCGAGGTGAACCTTTACTATAATGAAATGCTTTTTGACTATACCTTGCCCCTGAATATATATAATTCACTAACTGGAGCCTTTGCAAATTGTCACCAATTATGTAGAAACCGTGTACAGAAGGAAAAAACGTCTGAAATAAGATCACATTACAATCTCTGAATACATCATTATTCCATTAACAAAACATGGTACATTACATACATGACAAAGAAGTCACAGCACTTCTCACAGCTGAGGGTTTATCTTTCAACCTCCATCTATTTTTACCTCCTTTTTAGCGGATTTTTCTTGCTTTTATCTAATATTGTTACACATATTTCAATATACATAATTCAATCCCTTTCTGTCTGACGAGACATGAAAAATGTGAAATAAATGGAAAGTTGAATGCAATGAACTTAAATGTATCTTGTAGCATCTGTTCTCACAGAGAAATTGCATCTATCATTTCATTCATGCGGCAAAACATATAATTATGTCTATGAAAAATAAAGATGTCTTGCCTTTATGGTCCAGCTAATTATTTTCTTTTTTGGATTCCTTTTCATAAGAGACATTGTAGACTTTTACCAATATCTGCCACAATTATCATTGGTTTTTAGATTTTTGCAGTTGCTTTTCTTTTAGAATCTGGTATTTCACAGAGAAAGTTTTGTAGTGTTAGTAAGGTCCTATTCACATCACATTCGCATCACAGTTTCTATTATAAATGGAAACAACAATGCAGTGCTGCATTCATTACATGAAGGATTTCTGTTGCTTCCAGAACCCATTGGGGGATATTTATCATACGCCAGCACTCATGCTGAACCCTCTTGATGTATCTGGCAGGGTGCTGCACAGCGTTTAATTCTACGCCAGGCCCTGAAAAGTCGCTGGCTGCAGCGAGTGCACAGGCGTAGGGACAGTAACGCCCTGTGCCGGCCCACTCCCGGCCGTCCGCGCCCTCCGCTCCGCTCCCTGCCGTTCGCGCCCCACTGGCATGAAGGTGGTAGAATGGGTTAAATAATTGCAAGTGCTAGCAATAAGCTAGTATCTGCGATTAATACAGGGCTTCTACGGCAAAAAAAACATACTAAATGCACAATAGAATAAATGACATCTTTACATGAATGCTTAAAGGAGCACTCCCATACCATTGGTTTACATCTGCAACACCCCTGCCGATACATAGGCAAGGGGGTTGTTGCAAATAGTGCCCTCTCCTTGTCAGGATCTAACTGTTGAGCCTGCGCAACTCATCCAGAAGCTACTGCTAGGTAAACTTAGTAATTGCAGCTGTAGCCACAGCCTGGTAAGGCAAGAGTTAACAAAACAATGTTATTGTCCAATGATGTTCTTGTAAAGCAAGAAGTGCTACCACCTAGCCAAGGGAGTATACAAACATATTTTAATATTTTAATAGGTACTTTTCTGGATCGGTCCCAGACTCTCTGGAGCTCTTCATATGTGAAGTGTGCTACACACTATATGACATTTTTGGAGTATATAAACCCCTGGTGGGAGCACATGGTCTGTCTGAGCAGGAGAGGGAGAGACTCCATCTTGGAGTCAAGTCTAGTCAGAGTGACTGCTATAGCCAATGTCCACTACCAGGAATTACAGTTGCCTAAGGCCATTGCCTAGCACCCAGGGCAAGTCCGGAGACTTAAGCCCAGAGCAGAGCAGAGATCCACCACCCGGACTCAGCTCCGTCTCTATCAGCCCAGCCTGAAGCTACTACCAGGCTGTGTGTACACAGCTCTCCATGACTCTTCCAGGTTTCTGAATCTGCTGCTAAAGCTGCTATTATCATTTGGTCATTGCCTGCTGTTCAATAAAGAACTGTAAGTTGATTTGCACAATGTTGCCTCTGTCTGATCCCTGGATCCAGGCTGTTTACCACCACCGGCTTCCCCATCCATCACCCAGGGATTCATCCTTCAGACACCTCATGGGTTGTCCCAGGGAAAATCCATTGCATCAAGCTCTCCCTCCATATTTCTTGCACACACCACCGGCTGGAGACTTGTCAGACTGTAGGTCAGCCCTCCGGTCCTCATACCAAACAGCGTGACCATAGCGTGCCCAAGGCCGCTCTAGCCACCCACTCCAGTATTCTGGGCCCCGGCTGCCTCTAGGCCTTATACTGGCTCTTTGAATTGTCGTTTTAGACTGTGCTGCATAACCCTGCTGCCATACGTGTTAAGGCCCAAGCGTGATTGTGCTTTACAAGAGAGATTGGGGCAGATTTACTTACCTGGTCCATTCGCGATCCAGCGGCACGTTCTCTGGGGTGGATTGGGGTCCGGCTGGGATTCATTAAGGTAGTCCCTCCGACGTCCACCAGGTGGCGCTGCTGCGCTGAACTTCCCCGGAACGCACAGGAATACACCGAGCCAGGCTGAGTGAAGGTAAGTGCAAGCTCCGCGACACATTTTTTTTTAAAAATGTGGCGGTTTTTCCAAATCCGTCGGGTTTTCGTTCAGCCACGCCCCCCGATTTCTGTCGCGTGCATGCCAGCGCCGATGCGCCACAATCCGATCGCGTGCGCCAAAATCTTGGGGCAATTCAGGGGAAATCGGCGCAAAACGGAAATATTCGGGTAACTCGTCGGGAAACCGCGAATCGGGCCCTTAGTAAAAGTACTGCTTCATGCTGTGGAGTGCTGCTCAAGCACCCACAAGGTTAATTCCCAGTGGGGGATGTTACACATGCGTTTAAAAGGTACATAATATATAAACTGCATGTAGGGCAATCCTCTTGCCAGTGGCTGAATTTGTGAGATATCCCTCACCTTCTGGTTCTGTGTGGTTACAGTTAGTGGGGCAGTCCTTTTTGGAGACCACCTTTGCAGGTGTAGGGATACTTTTAAGAGAGGAATATGCAAATAACTTTTCTTGGATGAAAAAAGGAAAAAATGCATTTAATCCATCACCATAATCCACCTACCTAAACGAAGAGCTGTGTTATGTAGGGATATACCCATACATGCCACCCAAACCTTTGTTCAGCTTTACTGTAGAAATATGCAAATGAGGCTGAAGTGCCACAGGAATAACAAAGTCCTCCCCCAACTTTGCCACTCAGCCAATCATCTTTATTGTCCTTCCTTCAGCTCCTGGGTCCAATAAGATCTCATTCATCTGTAGTAGGTCCTGATGCAATATGTTAATGTACCCAAAGCACTTCAGCTCATTTGTATACATTTTACTTGTATAAAATGAAATTTTAACACTGCAGGGGCAACGGTACACAAAAACAAGGTATATTCCTATTAAACATTGCAGATATTTAAGATAGGTAAAGCATGGTGCCCTTTAAGAATGCAGCTGTCTATAAATCAATGCCTGACTTTTAAGAATGTGTGGACAGCGAGTCATTTACTCTCTTCATTCCTATATCTTCATTCCGCCATAGGAATGTATTGAAAAAAAATTATTTACTTTCCACAAATAAGATGCTGCAAGTACTTACTTAGACATTTTTGTAGCCAAATTTATTAGTATTATAGCACATAATGCTAACAGGTCTTGCATGGCTTCATAGAAAAGGATCATAATCCAAGTTGTGACATGTGGCAAAAATGTCAATCATTCTGGCACCGATGAATTCAACAAATAGGTGTAAAGTTAACCTATAAATTCTAACAATAAGTCAGTCATTGTAATACATCTGGCAGCTTTTTCGTAGCAGCCTTGAAACCCTGTAACAAGCTACAAACGTCTAGCACCATGGTATAAAAATAGTCCAGGATGGTCCAGAGGATGAAGTGGCCTAAATGTTTTTTGTAAACAATTCTTAAGTTATTTTCCTTAGAACTCTTGTACCATCCATCCCATGATAGTATGAAAAAGCTGGGTGTTCCTATTCTGCTTCCTGATTTTCTTTACACTATTAGCCATTATTGAGTAGTGTCAAGATGTAGCAACTTCTCCCACTGGCAATTTATTTACACATTTCCAGGAGAAAAATAGAGAGACAGCACAACAAAGAGTTGTAAGGAAAGATGCTCCGGAATTGTTATTTCAAAGGGAATACAACTATTTACTAAACCAGAGGTGTCAAGAGAACTGACTGATCCTCATTAAAACCTAACGCATCCAGCATTAAATCGATAAAGCCACATGTAGCTGTGTACTTTGTATTCACGTCTCTACCTTGGGAAGGTCTTCTGCTTAATCTACATGATTGGATAAATTCAATGAATTATTGAAATAAAAATGCTCAATTTAAGTACATCCACACGGTACGACTCTAGAGCTAAATTTCCATCACAGCTATTTAGTGGCATGTATGTCTTAATCTGCAGCTGAAAATCATGGTAAAAAATAGAAATCCTAAAATAGGTGATGGGTAAAGACACAGGATGAAAACATGGATGGACCAGCCCAACAGAGAATCATCGGCCCAGGATCAAATGTAATAATAATCCTGAGAGGTTCATGAAGTTGAAGGCTACTAGGGTTAATTTCCAAAGTGAAAGACAGTGGGCCCAAGGAGCCCCAGTGAGAAGAACCTTTAACTGCTGCAGATAGGCACAGTGTGTGGGCAGTAGATGAATTGCATACAGTGATGGGTTGTAGGTTCTCCCACACCCGTTTATGGAGCCCAGGAGTCTGCATCAACTGACATATTTCCCAACAGATTTCCTGTTCTTCCACTCCAACTAGAACTGTGCTTTGGAGGGGCACCAGTACTTGCTTGTGTTAAGGGTCTGCTCTGCACGATAAAATTTATTGAACTGTTATCTTCTATTCTGATCTCGTACAGAGAAACAGTTTAGCCGCTAGTCAGGGACTACTTGATGTACATACCATGTGGAAGTATTACTCCCCAGGCAATGAGGTTACAATATATTGTACTGCATTCTTCATAACACGTTTCACAACTCCTACTACTGCCTTCCCTCCCCTCCCCTCCCCTCCTGCACATGGTCAGTACATTCTGTAGTCTGAGAGATGGCCATAGGCAGAAGGCAGTGACTGTGCTTACACTATATCACTTGTCTGAACAAAGAACATTTAGTAATGAAAGTTTATTAAAGAATTGCGGTTTGAGCACTTCCCTGTACACTGGTAACAGAAAAGTTCCAGTTTCTAATAAGGGTTCAGCTTTAAAGAGAAACTATTAACCCTTCTTAATGAGCAAAGGACTAGAATGGTCATTTACAAGAGAACACCTAATTCACACACAACAGATTTATAGATAAAGGTTAATGCGGAGGTCAAATATCTCTGAAAAGAACAATTAACTTTGTAGTCAAAGGTCAGGAAATCTTGACAGAAAAATGTGTTTTCTTTGTAAACTAGTAAAATGTAATCTGCTTCTTTCATGTTCTTTTCTAAATTACTTGACAAACATTCAATCAAAAGTAATTTGATAATACGGTATATTGGAATAATGTCCTTTTCCGTGGATTACATTTATAATGAAAGTGACAATGTCGATGCAGATCAGTCATGTCTCTGATTTTTATCCACCTGAACTATAATGGGGTCAATTGGGTTCTTTTCACTTGTCCATCATCTGTTGCGCATGGTATACTAACGTCTTATGTGAAAGAATCGGTAATGGTGGACCCAGCCTTACTCATCTCAGAGGTAAAACATTAGGAAAAGACAGGGGACCACTGTATTTTGGCCCTTGCACTGGATCAGTGAGAAATGGGAAGGGGAGAATATTGGCTCTCTTTTATTTGGAACAATTGCTGCCATTTTTAAAATTTTTGGAAAAGTCACAACATCTCTGTAATACAGGAAGGAAGCCATGTTATCTTTACTAGTTGGAAGCATTCTATGTAGCCTTAACAAAATCAGAATTTTGTATTCAATGTTTTATTTACAAAAGCTACTTTCTAGAGGGAAAAGGAACACTGTTCTACTTATTTGAACACACTTATGCACATTTCTAAATATCCAAACAGAAACAGAAAAAAATCGTACTATGTAATTGTAGTAATAGGGGTCAATTGTGACCTCCACAGAGTAAATAAATGAATGAAGTACCAGAAAGTCCAGTATTTCCCTCTCAAATACCGATGCATAGCAAAAAACAAAAAATGGGATAAAAAGAGGGATAAGCACACCAATGGCCATATTGCAAATAAACAAAAAACATTTATTGAGTACATAATTCCATTTCAAAAATAAAAATATCAGAAGAGACAGAAACAAGAAAAAGCCAAGCAATGGGTCCGCAATGCTACAATAAATACATCTATGAGATCAATGAGGTTGAAACGTGCGTCGAGAACTGAACGACAGGTAATGTCTATCTGCATTGTACCCTTTCACATATATTTGGATATATTTGTTGGATGTATGTATAATTGCTTTACCCTATATTTTGTGACAATACAAACTGTGATCGGGATGGGGATGCACAATATTGGTTATACACTATTAGATTGTTGGGTGCATCCCCATAGATTTATTTACTGTAGCATTGCGGACCCATTGCCTGGCTTTTTCTTTTTTCGGTCTCTCCTGATATTTTTATTTTTTTAATTGAGTTATGCAAATTTCTAGATTGTTAACGTGTACTCTGGGATACAAAAACATTCTATGAAGTTGTGGCTTTCAAAGATGACCAGATATTTTGTCAAGCCTGTTAAAATTTTTAATATGCCTTGTATGCAGTGCAGAATTTTGTTGAAAGAAGTTTATCAGTGACAACCAAAAATGACTTCCAACAGTTCCAATATTATAAACCCCTGTAACTATTTTAGTTAAGTGATAGTCGGCTTAAGTGTAATTCAACTTTTAAAGGCATTTATGCCATAAATAAATAGTGCTAGTTATATTATTAATCTATGTATTATAACTGATTAAACAAAAAAATATATCTGTGTAACTGAAAGCACATGTGAAGTCTGCCGTAAGAGAGTGGACAGATGAGGAAAAAGGCTAGAGCTTCTAAGGACTTAACGCCTTACAGACCGGGATAATATTTTTCCTAATAACTACAATTACCCATATATACTCGAGTATAAGCCGACCCAAGTATAAGCCGAGGCCCCTAATTTTATAATGAAATGTCCACCCCAGATGCCCCCCTTTAATGAAATGTCCACCCCAGATGCCCCCTTTAATGAAATGTCCTGCCAGACGCCCTTTATGAAATGTCCAGTCAGACACCCCCTTTAGTGAAATGAATGCCCTGCCAGATGTGCCATCTTAATGAAATGTCCTGCTAGATGCCCTCCTTTAATGAAATGTCCTGCCAGATGCCCCCTTTAATTAAATTTCCTGCCAGGTGCACCCTTTAATTAAATGTCCTTCCAGACACCCCTTTTAACGAATTGTCCTGCCAGACGCCCCCTTTATTGAAATGTTCTGTCAGATGCCGCCCCCTCCTCTTAAAAAAAAAAAAAAAAAAAAAAGCTATACTAACCACCTTCTCCCCAGCCCCATGGCTCCGTTTTCTGCTCTTCCGGCCCGGGCGCATCACTATGATGCGGCTGTGTCATGGTTGCGGGATGTCATAGTGTAAGGGCCCGTGCGGTGCATACAATATGATGTCACCCGGACGCGGCACAACGGTGTCATAGTGATGCTTCCGGCCCGGAAGAGTGGTACCAGAAGCAGCGGCTGTCAGCTGTCTATCACAGCTGACACCGCGCTGTAACACCCGCGATTGGAGCCGACTCCGATCGTGGGTGTTAACCCCTTACACGCCGCGGTCAAGCATTGCCAATACCCATTTTGTCACTGTACCCTGCTGTACGGGGACAGGGGGGCACTTGGAATGGAAAGAGCGTTGTTTCGTTTTTGGAGGGCAAATATGGCTGAAAAAGTTTTCATGTGTCAGGATGCATTTGGAGAGCCATAATGGTACCAAAACAGAGGAAAGACCCAACAAGAGACACCATTTTGGAAAGTACACCCTTGCAAAGTTTAGCAAGGTGTAATTTGTGTATTTGCCCCAACAGGTGTTTTAATTTAATTAGGCCCCAAAAGGGAAAAAAGGTGAAAATTTTCTCAAAAAAGTCACTTTTACCCCAAATTTTTGTAAGCCACAAGGCATAAAAGATGAAACAATCCCCATAAATGTGTAAAACTATTTCTCCTAAGCACAGAACTGCACCACTTTTGCATATAAAGTGTTGTATGGGTACACAGTAAGGCTCAGAAGGGAAAGAGGGGCTTTGGCCTTTTAGAAGCCAGATTTGACAGACATCCTTTACATGTGTCAGGATGAGAAATCTCTGATCGCGGGTGTTAGAGGCAGGTGTCAGCTATAATATATAGCCGACACCCGCAGCTTCTGGCCCCGGCTCCGTTCAGGAGCTGGGGCCAGAAGCTTGACGTAATAGTACTGCATTTTGCGGGAACGCACCTCCCGCCATGCAGTACTATTACGTCAAATGTCGGGAAGGGGTTAAAGGGGTTTTCCCACGGAGGAAAGTTAGGCCCTATCCTCAGAATAACTTGCTGATCAGTGGGGGTCCCAGTGCAGAGACCCCAGCACTCGAGTATAAGCCGACCCAAGTATAAGCCGAGGCCCCTAATTTTACCACAAAAACCTGGGAAAACCTTTTGACTTGAGTATATGTGGGAAATGCATTGGTCACAGCCCCCCCCAATCCCTTCCTATCCCGCGCTATCTCCCCAGCCCCCTGCCCCAGTATATAGCCAGCAGTGGGGGTAGCCAGAAAGGCTAGTTTTGATATATTTTTTTTACTCGAGTATAAGCAGAGTTTGGGTATTCAGCACATTTTTTTGTGCTGAAAAACTAGGCTTATAGTTTTATATATGGAACATCAATATTAAAAGTTTGATTTGCACAATTCAGGTTTTAAAATCTTAGTTACACTTTAACATATCCAAACTCAACCCAATAATTGAATTATGATCAGAGGTAAACTGCATTTGTCTATATTCATACCTCCAATAACTGTATTTGTTCCTATTCCTTCTGCAGGTATTTCCAACCTTTGATTCCATTGCTGCCTTCTTTATGCTCTATGGGGGTGGAATTACAAAAATATATGGTATGAACAGGAATCCTACTGTTTATAGTTGTGTAGGAATGACTGGAACATGAAATGGGTGCATAGAAAAGAAAGTGATGGGGTGTTTAATTTTTACGCCAGAATCTTATTAATAACGATGGACTAAATCTAGAACAGGAATGGCACTGATCTCACTCTTTATCATCAGTATATCATTACACAGAGGACAGCAACTGCATCTTATAAATGAGTAATAGATGTTCATTTTCTATCTAGAGTAGTGTATTAACATACCCTTGGTAACTCTCAAGCAATACTTGTGAAGTAACTGTCCATTCAGGAATTCAAAAATTACATGTTAGTAAGTACCTACAAGAGATGATTACCTACACCTTTCCACTTTGTCCTAATGAAGCTAAGCTAATAAGGAACCAAGTTACGATCTGTGGCAACAGCTTAGCCACAGTATATACAGTCTAATACTCTTTGCATACAAACGTTTGGTATATGGCGGCAGTATGCTAGGTGTATGAACGGCAACTAACATACTGCCTCCATATGGCTCACCCCTCCTCTTTTGCAGCCAGCGATATGCTTTGTCAGGGTTCAGGCCAGGGAATAGCATACGTTTGTCTGCATGAGGCCAAGTAACATAGCCGTTTGCTGTTCTTGAGCCACTAACAAGGTATGTATGGTCAATTTTTGTGGTCTGGTAAATGAAGTCACTAGCTTGTCCCAACCTCTTGATTGGTCACAAGATTGTGATACCTATAAACTTACCCATATGATGTCACATGGGTGACCATTGAATTTAAAGCTTCAGTATGCCATCAGTTTAAAATAAAAGTCACACAGATAAAGATATCACACAGACAATAACAACATTTGCATATATGTAACCTTGACCTGGCGTCTTTTTGAGAGCAACTCCTTTCTCATCATTGGTTCAGACTACTGCTCCCTTCATACTACTGCATATAAAGCCCAAGTCCAGAACAATCTCACCAAGAAATCAGTATTTCAGATTTCTGCTATGGAATGAACTGATTATTTAGTACAGACTACTAAATTAAATGAGGAAAAGGGATTAACAACAAATGTTAAACTTACACTGAAGCAAATTAAAGTTAGGGAGGTCATGGAGGGTTACTTTAATCAAATTTGTCATGGCTTGAAGATCAATGTCTAAAAGAGAAAGATTCAGAATCCTTAGATCCATGTGGGCCCGGCTTTTGACATATACAGCAAATAGCTGATTTTTTTCTATGAGAAATTACTGTTGGTTTTACATGGCTCCTGCTGCAGCCGTTACATGTTTAAGTACATGGCCAACCATGGATAGCCCAAGGCCATCACAGCAACATCTGCTATTTGTTCTCAGCCCTGGCTCAAAGAGTAAGTCCTGGGTGGTAGATCCCACTGTAATAAATCCATATGCCTTAATAGGATGAAGGTGGGATGTCTTTATGTGACAAGCTCTGTAACAGACAATTAAGAACATGTAGTTTTAGAATAGAAAACTACGGGCACATTTATAGCAATTGAAGCAATTTTGTACTTTGGTGAAATATTTTAACAAAGGATCATGGATACATATCTTTTCCATCTTTATATAATACCTTCACTCTTAACAAACATCATGCTACTAAGGGATTCATGGTGAACTGGGAATATTTCAACATCAAGCAGTCCTCATTCTTAATAGTCATACCAAAGATTAATTACAGACAAACTGATAATTTTATTAACGTCAGCTGCACATAATTATATTGGGAAACATCTGCTGGAGGTCAGCTGTCATTTAATGGTAGATAATGATGTTGTGCTGGGAGAGAGATAATATAGGCTAAATAATTGATTTTCTATTGACAGACTCATTATCTTTTGTATTAATGTGTAAAAATATCACAGTTAAAAGATATAAATCCTTGAATATCTGGGAAAGAAATATACAAGAGATCCCAATGTATAATTTTTCCACTAATAGAGAAAGATTTTTAATACAGCAAAATCGATGACACCATAAAGAAAACTCAACGGAACCCAACTCATGGAATCATCTGTTCCTCAAAACAGAAAAACTAAATTCTCAACAAAGTTATCAACTCATCCATAGAGAAGTTTACTCAGTACTTTGTATGCTCAATCTATCCTCAGGATAGGCCATCAGTATCTAATTGTTGGGGGCCAATGACCAGTCTCCAACACGATCCTCCACATTTACTAACGCTCAGAAATCTATTTAAATAGTGTAGAAATAACCCCAATTACGTGTGTTGCAGAGAAATTGTAAATTGCAGAAATGGGTCATATCCAATAGGTGGCACATTAGGTATTGATGACCAGAACCACCAATTTCATAGGGACCAAATTTGACATGATTGAATAATTTATATCTAGTCACAGATGTTAAGTTATATCAGGATTGTGAAATTGGATTTTAAACTCTTGTATTCTCAGGGTAGATGGACCACAGACTGATGTGCTTGGCAGTGACTTACCTCACAATATTAAAAAAAAACCATGCATATGCCTCGGAGTGTGCAAGTATGTGTGGGGGAATAGATGATAAAGGTGAATAGAGGAATGACAAATTATCCACCATCCAAAACCTATGGTGCATAGCTAAACAAAGTCTCCATGGTGCAATAATTTGTTTATAAAATATTAGAACCTGTTAGCAATGACACCCCCACAAGCCATACTCAGTACCTTATAGATAATCTTGTATGATATGTTCCACTTATGCTTCTATCCATGGGATTACATTAACCTTCTTCTAAAAAAAAGACTTGTACTGATGTCTTATATTCCAGTCTTGGAAGCAGGGAGCTGGAGCATACAGTCAAAGTACCCCTTCCTCCTCACTAATGTGGACACTGCTAAACCAGCTGAAGGGTGAGGGAGCAGGTGAGAGAGACAGTGTGTGACACTTCTCTGCTACATCATTGACCACTTAAGGACCAGACCCTTTCCGTTTTTGCATTTTCATTTTTCACTCCCCACCATCAAAAATCTATAACTGTTTTATTTTTCCATGTACTGAGCTGTGTATGGGCTTGTTTTCTGCGTAACAAATTGCAATTCATAGTGACGGTATTTAATATTCCATGCCGTGTACTGGGAAGCAAGAAAAAAATTCTTAAAGCAGTGAAAATGATGATAAAACGCATTTGCACCATTTTCTTGTGGGCTTGGATTTTACAGCTTTCACTGTGTGCCCCAAATGACATGTCTACTTTATTCTTATGCTAGCACCGATCGTGGGTGTTAGCGACGGGTGTTTGCTCCATTGTGAAGCAAACACTCAGTGAGCCTGCTTCATACTCCCCCTACGCAACAGGACGTACAGGTGACGGTTGAGAGTGACACTGGCTCCACACCCCACCCTCAGGAATTCTCTTCAGCCAGGTAAGCAGTGTCAGCTTCAGTGAGGAAGTGGGGTAGCTTGATTGTATACTCCAGTTCCCCACCTCCATGATTGGAACAGAGGACATCAACAAAGTAGGGATAAGGAAAACATTGCCTCTTGGCTACCTCCTGAGGCAGCACTCTTAACATAAAGTATGACGTTTTCAGAAGTCTAAACCTTTACTTTATGCACAACCTTACCACACCATTAGGGGCTTACAAGATCACTGCTAGAAACGCTGAAAAATGTTGTGTATGAATCCTGCTTATGACAGCAATAAATACTACATTGTGCAGACACCTCCTAAATGTGATCCATATTTTTCATTTAATTTCCTGCCAGGAAGCAGTCAAATGTCATATTCACAGCGGAACAGACCTCAGGAATCACAACTTCAATTTAGAAATGAGTAGAGAATACCACTGTGTTGCACACCACAATTATAGCAAACATATTACAAGTTGCTTCTTCAGCCCCTGCAGTGAGGGCCTAACGTTTTCCAACCAAATACACATTCTCAATTGTATTTCTTCATCACCAGGAGTGCGACAGGAATTTATTTTTAGATATCACTATCCTACATTAGATGCTTTAAAGCAAAGGCCGTGTCAAGAATTATACAACACATTACAGATGTACAGACTTCTTGTAGGCTTTTGCTTTGCAGAGATCATAGTCTGTATATTAGTGTCAATCTATCATCTTAGAAGTCCTAGTGAAGATAGATATGACCTATTCTGCTTGACCTTTTAAGCTAAACTACAAAGGGAAAAAAAAATAAATGGCATTGGGTGTCAACACTATAATTTTCTCTGTATCGTGTAGAGTTTTTTTGACACTTAAAATTAGTTAAGAGGAAACTGTACAATACGATTAAATGTTTTATTATTACTAGGTTGTAGATTGTCTATAGAACAATCTTCCATTCTTCTCTCCCATAACTGAGACTCAGTTTTCTGTCAAGTATATGATTCTCTAGTATATAACCATCCACTCAAGGCCTGAACACTTCTCATATGCTGCACCCATAACAGGAAAACTAACTCTCACTTCCAAAAACATCTTTCCAGTATCTTTTACTCTATTATTCTATTCATCTCAACTAAATACTTCAAAATAATGAAAAATATGTATATAGTTATATGGGTTTATTTTACAAAATGAAAATGTGATACCTATGTTTTAGCCTCTATTGTCTTAGAGTGGTAATTTACACCTATCTTCTGCATCGGTGATTACTGTTCTATAGGTTTGGTCAGGTTTCAATCTTTGGGAAACCCACCACTTATTAGAATGTGAGTAATAAGAGATTGAATGAATGGGTAGTCAAGGGCCCTGAAATGTGCGAAATGGGTACAACATACCTTGTTACGTTCATAAAATATTTAACTGGTGGATATATATGGTTGAAGTACCTATTTACATAGGATGGCTCAAACTAGTAGATTGGTAAAATTGCAATTATCATGGTTTATCAACCTCTAATCAGAATCCTCCACTGCAAAAAGAAGCAATTTACAAGGACTGATTCCTCACTAAGGAAATGTTATTTAAGCAATGTCTTTTCCATCCGTCTGCTAATGGGAGTGATCTGGCTTATGTATACAACATAGATGCAGGCCGCTTTGTTTCTATGCATACTGGAGGATGTGGCTTTGTACATATATTGCTGAGGTCTGGCTCAATCTCATTACAAAGTCCCATGATGATTACACATTTTTCCTGGAAGCAATCTTAAAGGATGGGACCTGAGTTATCATAGATACAGAGGATTAAAATAGCGTGTGAGTAGGAGGGATTTAACAAGTAGCACAGGCTTAATTAGATATAAAGATGTTTTCCTTCATGATAAAATACATCTGTCACTGTTTATTATAATGCTCCTAAACACAAGCACTTGACGTAGGAGCAAAATGACCAAAAACTGAAGGAAAATACACTTATATTTGTATTTTTCAATATATCAGGCTTTGGTCAATATTTTTAAAATCATGAGCAGTCCCTAGAAAATAAAGTTTTTCAACTCATACTAATTATATGTAATATATACTTAAAGAATAAACTGGTTTCAAAACGATTATTAACAAAGTGTTTCTTATTTTACCTTTCAAAACAAACAGATTGATGCTCTTATTTCGCTTTCCAGAGTTATGGCAATTTTTCCGTTCTGAAGCTACTTATCTTCCTACATCCTATGGCTTTCCTAAAACTGCCCTAGTGTCTACTACCTTTACGTACCATCGTGACTTGAGTTCCTTCACGAGCAATGAGTAATTGATCAGGTTAATTCAATAATGAGCTCTGCACAGTTTGTATACCTACACGGTATGGTACCTAGCAGCTTTCATCATGTGAAGGTCCACATGAAATTGGGAGTATAAATCACTGAAAAAGTTACATGAAGTGTATATTGTAGTCTGTACTCTTTGAGATGTTAAGGGTCAGCAGGGTCCATGCTGCGCAAAATAAAGCACCATGTCGGTATGGGTCGGGAGGGTTTGCAGAGGTTTAAAGGAGTTCTTGATGCAGTCTGCGTTTCAGGGAGAGGGACATAAATTAATAAGTAGAATCACAGACAAAAATTGAGTAGACTTATGGGAAACAGGGGAACTCTTCTACCTTCTGTATTATTTGCAAGATACTTCAGCATCCACAGAGCTACACAGACACAAGCCTCTACCTCTAGCTAAACACAGAGAGCTACATCACATGGTCTCCCCCTCCTCTCATGCAGATCATTAACTGTTCAACCTTCTCCAAGTGCTGGCTATGGATTAGCTGAGATTTTCCGCACTAAGGAAATAATAGACTACAGACTGCTGTTAGGGGGCTCATAAGCTAAATTGCTAAAAGAGTTTAAAGAATTATTCTTATTATGTTAAATGATCCTTAACCCTCAGGATGAGAGATGACTGGCTAATCTAGGAAATCCACTGTCTTCTAAACCCACCTATCACAACAAGGGGGCAACTTCTACCCACCCATGAATTGAGAAAATGGTTAAGCATGTACAGCTCCTCCATTCACTATTCTACTATTTCTGTAAATCAGGTTAATGCAGTTTAATGTGTTTGCCTTTTTAATGCTTGAGCGTTAACTGATGTTCTTAGACCACTTAGGCACTGCCAAATGTTTGACTAGTCGGCCTATGGCTACTTAAAAAAAAACTGCTAGGACTATTTTACTTAATAGTAGACTTTTTTGTGGTACAATATGTCTTTCTGAACACAACAGTTATGTTTTTACTGCAGAACCAGTTGCATGGCAACACTTATAACAGTATTTTACTATGTGTCCTGTATATATGAGGCCGATTTCAAAAATATACAAGAGGAAAGACAGACACAAACTGCACCCAAGTCCTATTTAAATCAATACAGGCCAGTACATTCTATAATGTCATACTGCCCTTCTGATACTCCTAAGAAAGTTATTGAGCAGATACTCCTATAAAGGCAGTTCCCGGATTACATACAAGGTGGGTTATTTGAGTTTGTTCTTCAGTTGAATCTGTATGCAAGTCGGAAAGGGTATATTTTTATAATTTTAGCTTCAGACAAAAATTTCTAGTGACAATTGGATTAAAAAACTATTTTTTGCTGTATGGGAACAAAGATTATCAATAAAATTTCATTATAGACACCTTAGAGCTGATCATTGCAGTCTGGGACTATAGTAAAGCACCCAGAGAGTCTGTATTTATTGTGCCCAGTGTATGAGAGTCATCATAGCAGCTAGTCTCCATCCACCTGTTCTAAGTCAACTGAAAAGCAGAGAATCCATGCAGTGAAAAACTTCTAAAACATTCAGACAATAAGTCATTTAAGGGCCAGAAATAATGTAATTGCATAAAATAATAGTATTCTATGTATTTGTTCAAAGTTTTTGGAACGGTTATTATATGTAGGCTCTAAAGTCCTATTAATATTTGCATTTTTTAAAATTTCCATTGTTCTGCTCAGTTGCAGAATTGATTTTAACACAGCCCTACACCTATATAATGAAAAGCAAATACACAGAATAAGATGTCAAATTAAAAGACCAACAAGCAGCAGGTCTCCTAGAAGAGCAGCTTATTATTACAGTATGCTCTTCCATTAATGAAGTCCACAGCTCATTCTGAATGTCAGCTTTGTTAATATGGTTTACTGCATGACAAAGCCTAGAAGGAAGGCATGCTAATGCATTGTGACAATAGATGGGGTCCCTCATCCCCAAGGTAAATTAATTGCTTTGCTATAAATTTTGACACCATTCTGTAAAAAAATTTAATTAGCTGACTTTTACCATAAAAGTGACACGACTGTAACAATAGGATGTTATGCATAGAAAATGTGAGCATCGTGGAAGACAATGAAAAAACACCTTTTCTCTGAGGACAGTACATCCCGGTGCTTAAATTGGATTTAAACGCCATAATCTTGGATGTTTCTTTTTCTAAATAGAGTTGAGAGCATGAATGAATTGTGACTTGACTGCTTTCACACACGGATGGTGAAAACGGAATCTTGTATACTATCTAATCAAAGTTGTCACCATGAGATTCACTTTTCAGTACAGAGACATCTTTAAACTGCCAATGGACATAACTTCTATAGTATACGCAGCATAGGTGTGATACTTCTTTTTTTTTTTACTTACGTTTGGCAAAATACTGTTTAATTTTATTTTTAGACTGTGGCCTGGGATTACACATCTATGCCGTTTGTGAACATGGCGGCATAGAACGCGCAGGCACAGTGGCTCCGGCCACGATGATGGCTATTTGCTCTGTGCATGCACAGAAGCTCCGGGTTCTCTGCTGGGTTCACCGGGACGCAATGCCCCAAGAGCCTCTGGGTTTGTGATCACAAGCGGGGGACATGCAGGGGTGAGGCTCTGCAGAACAGATAATAACGTTTAATAAAAGTAAATAACAAAGTAAATAAAGTTTAAAACCGATAGTAGACCATGGACATCCATGAGTCTTTGGCCATTATTGCTTTGATCTCAAGTCAGTGCCTACTTGAGGGAAGGGGTGGGGGAGCTAGCAGAGCAGGGAGGACATAATGATGATGATTGCAGCAGATGCCACCATGAATGGAATCAACAATGTACATTATAAAGCAGATTGAGAATTAGTATTAAAATGTCTATGGGAAGCTGTTATTAGGTATACATGTGTGATCATAAAGAGAGATTCCCTTTTCAGAGTCCATACTATGGCTGCAAGGACCAAGTACTCCCATCATAAGTTTGTCTCAATTTAGTAGATTTGAAATAGGGCCCTGTGCTGCTGCCTCATTGCAGACACCAAGATGCAGTCATATTACAGTTGTGTGAAATTCACTGAAATAATATCTTTTAGCAATGAAACTTATGCTGCACAGAAATAAATCTTTCTCAAATTGACTTTGCAGCACAGATCAACTGTTATCAGCATGGATCAACTCTTATCAGGAGGAATGGGAACAGAGACTCAGAGGGGAAAAGAACATACTCACACAAACCTGGACCTTCAATTAACCATAACAACTGTAATATAATGAGAATAAACATAATATATATCTCATTTTTAACTACTTGAATTAAAAGATTACTTGAATTAGCCTGTTTCAGGATTTAAAGAAAACCTACTAGCACTAAAAACATTGTGTAGGGCACTTTATAAGTTACATGCTAATACTAGTATCACAACATCACAACTTGATACTGATTGATATCCACCATAAAATTATGAATTTGTGCACTAGATTATAGGTGATGTAGAACTAAAGCAGATATACAAGCAAATGTGTGATATAATTTATGAAGAAGTGGAATAACCTTACACGATGGGGGGGATTTATTAATACGGTTGTTGAATAGACCAGCGCAGAGCCCGACTCCATAGTTGTTTTGTGTGTCAGATAAGTCATACTGGAGGATTAATCTGGTGCATTGCAAGAGTTGTGGAGTTGGAATTTTGTGGCACATGGCTGAATTTTTCTGGGGCACCAACTCAATTTTCTGGGACCCAAGCTGGGTTATGCCCCTTTTTCTGACGGGTCAGAAAACTGTCCAGGAATGTTCCAAAACCTGTAATAAATGTGATGCTTTGCATTTAAGGTTGAAATTACACCAGAATTGTGGTTAGGTTGCTATATCTTCCCCAATAGGTTGAATGGGCTCCGAATAGGTTAAATCTTGGTACAATACCAGTCAGTTAAATTTAACCCAATGTATTAACACAATATATATCCTTCTCCTCCAATCTTCAATTTTTTCCTGGCAACAAAACACAATTACATGCATATACCATTCTCACTAAGTCCCTCAGATCCCTTCAGATATTTCTAAGGCTTGAGAGTTCCCTTCTTCCCTGGCATCTTGTATATATGTAATCCATTATCTTACACAGAACTCATATTGCACATTAATTAGCAGACACACGAAAGTGCCATGAAGTGTACGTATAGTAAGCAAATGAAGAAACATTTTATTTGTTGCAGAACCGAAAACCAAAACAAGTCTTTGAAGGTTTTGTGTTGGTGCTATATTGCTAGGATGCAGAATACATGTCTGATTGGCACAAGTCCCACTATTGCATCATAGGCCCTATAGCGACTTTACCAGACACCGTTTCTCCTTTGTTTATGGGTCTTCATCTGATTTCACTGCACCTAAATCTCATTGACTTAAAAAAGGGCTAAGCTACAGACCCAAGCCGTGTCTTGTTTGGTAAACCTACTTAATGCCATGTCTCTACCTTCTCATGAATGGTGGAGTCCAGAATATAGTGACTATGCCTGCACTAATCTTACGTTATTGAAACTTACTATGGAGACGCCTAGATTTTGCAACCTTATAACTCAAAAATACTAGCCACGATAAAGGAAGGAACTTAAGTATTCTAGGTACAATATTTTATGGACTCAAAGATGCAAGAGTAGAAACAGCTTAGGTGGCCCTTTTCTCTGAACACAAAAACATGGTCCTCTAAAAGTAAAGATACTGATCAGGTCCCTATGAAATACAGCCAGCTCATAATATGCCATAATGTCACACAACACTTAAGAATGATACCACCATTTATACCCAACTTCTTCTTGTGGCAGTCTAGAAATCTAAAATATGCGTTTTTAAGAATAAAGTTAAAGCAGAAGTATCATTCCTATTTCCTTATGTACTTTGTACTCGGCCTATGTACTTTCATATGAAGTCAATTAAACTATCCATATGATTGTGAGGGAAACTTCTGCAAGCATGAAGAACTTCATTCAACGGTTGCCCAATGCCCTTTAATGATATATAGAATTTTAACTCAATGGATGCTTGACACGTGAAAATAGGGTGTGTGAAAAGTATTATGACTAGAGATGAGCGAGCACTAAAATGCTCGGGTGCTCGTTATTCGAGACAAACTTTTCCAGATGCTCGAGTGCTCGTCTCGAATAACAAGCCCCATTGAAGGCAATGGAAGACCCGAGCATTTTTTTAATAAAACAGAACATTAAAAGAACAGTGCAAAAAAAAGTATTCCAGATGTTTGCAGATGTTTTACTTGTAAGAACACATTGAAATAACACTATTCTTCACTTTGCAGGTGTTCGCGCGTGTCTCCCGCTAAGTTCGGAGATGTTCGGAACATCTGGAATGTGAAGAATAGTGTTCTTTCAATGTGTTCTGCACTTAAATGGTCCTGTGTTCACTATTTTTAATGTTTTTAATTCTATTCTTCACTTTGCAGATGTGCGCGCATGTCTTCCGATAGAATGATACCACCATTTATACCCAACTTCTTCTTGTGATGAAGACCCATAAACAAAGGAGAAATGGTGTCTGGTAAAGTCGCTATAGGGCCTATGATGCAATAGTGGGACTTGTGCCAATCAGACATGTATTCTGCATCTTCACATTCCAGATGTTCCGAACATTTCCTAACTTAGCGGGAGACACGCGCGAACACGTGCAAAGTGAAGAATAGTCTTACTTCAATGTGTTCTTACAAGTAAAACATCTGGAAACATGTGTAATATTTTATTTTTACAATAAAAATACTTATATTCAATTTATTTTATTAATTTACTGCTCAATCTCGAGCCGGTGAGATACTCGTCCAAGTAACGAGCCGGTCCGAGTATGCTAATACTCGACCGAGCAGTTAGTTTGGTTGGCTGTCTATTTAATGAAACTCTAACAATGTGCAAAAATTTAAATGAGAATTAGGGTACATTCACATAGCGGTATGCCCACCGTGCAGACATACCGCCGTGTGCTGGAGAGGAGGAGGAGGCGGCCCCTCCTCCCTCCATAGATAATATCGGCGCACGGCTGCGCCGCTATTGCCTTCTATGGGGACGTACATGTGGCCGCAAATTTCCGGCCCCGCAGACGGCCATGTGAATGTGCCCTTAATCTGTGGTAAAATCATAATGGGTCAATAGCTGTGGACATTTTAACGTGAATGCATTTCTATATAGCTTTATAAAATATAAAAATGACACTTCTTTTTGTTTTTTTTTCCTTTTAAATGAATAAAGATATATTTATAACTTGAGATATAATACCACCATACATTTTCATATATCACACTTCTCATATAGTTCATAACTCAATAATCCATATACTCCAATGTTATCAAGCCTTACCTTTCCTCTCCCACCCCCGTACTTTAAGATGACTATCATCCAAGAACAACTCCCTTCCCAAATTTTAGACCCTCTTTACAGAAGTAGGGGGACATATAATCAAAGCTAATAAGAAATGGGCTTGGCTTAAGAAGTGCCAAAGTTTCACAAAGTTCAGTAACTATTGGGTGATATATACTAATTTTATCATCTAGCAAAGGTGAAAATTTTTACATAATTATCCAGCCTGGTGAAATTTTTAGCCAGAGAGGGCAAATCTTGGCTCTGGTTCTTGAGATCACCTAAGAAGATTTATAGCATCCCCATTATTCACTCTGAAACTACTCCCTTAATGACTGAAGTGTGCTTCCCCATTTCCGTGAATCCTGTATACAGGCGGTCCTCTACTTAAGAACACCCGACTTACAGACGACCCCTAGTTACAAACGGACCTCTGGATTTTGGTGATTTACTGTACTTTAGTCCTAGGCTACAATAAACAGCTATAACATTTATAAATGATGTCTGCAGTGAAGCTTTAGTGTTAATCCTGGTTCTTATGACTTCCCAACATTTTTAAAATACAATTGTGAGACCCAAAACATTTTGTCTGGGTTTACAATTATAAAGTATATAATTCCGACTTACATACAAATTCAACTTAAGAACAAACCTACAGAACCTATCTTGTATGTAACCTGGGGACTGCCTGTATTTTCTAAAACAAGGTAAAAACAAGAATACGTTCTGTTTCTTAGAAAACTTTCCGATAATTTGTGAGAAACATGTACTATAAGCTTTCTGAAGGGTAGAGTAATGATGCTTGAAATAAAATACAGCAGCAGTATAAAGCTGCATTGGAGCGGTCAGCATTGAGTTATTAGCTTATACATACTACCATAAAATTCTTTTAATCCAGCACTTGTTGAGGGCACAGAGCTGCAAGATCATTTGGAATTTCAGAGGATCTGAAGCAGAAGACTGGGCAGAGACAACCACATTTTTCTTCAGGCTATTTTCCTTTAAGCTTTCCTCCAGCCAAAACTGAAAATTTACTGTGTGTTTATACAAAGCCAGGAAGCGTATGTTAGTCTTTTTATTGCATGGTGCTACAATCTGGCCTCCTACTCAGCATGTTCCTGAGCTGTCATTCCTCCTTTCTTGCCAGTCAAGAGTGCATTTCAGTAGTGGATTATAATACAGGCGGTTTGGGGTGGGAATCCAGGGCCGAGCCTTCTAGGGGGCCCTAGCCAAACCCAAACCCCCCACCAAATGTTATACTCTAAAGCAAAGAGACAAACTGATAAGTTGTATCTGTGCACACTTACACGTGAGGGTCAAGTGGAATAGCAGTTGACCAAATGTTGGTTGCTATTGGATAGTGAGTTGTAACAATATATTAGAAAATATGTACATTTTTGTGTGTCAGAGAAGGCAACAAAAATACAAAAAGAACAAAAATGGATATGGCTCACCTGCTTGTCCGGTAGGAGTGAATATATCATTTCACAGAGAAGAGCTGGATTGTATCCAGTAGTGCTAGTTAAATATTTTCAGTGAAGGGATTGATTCCAGCATATGGCAAAGAGGTTAACCAAGTTTATACTACATCTAAAAAAATCATAGAAGCGGCTCAAAAAATTACAAAGGTTATGTGTTTTGAGCCATGCATGGTTTTCATCATTGAAAAAAAGTCTTGCAGTCCTCTTTATGCTATGATTAACAAATCTTTGTTCCCATGCCAACTCAAATTTTTTGTTAGATCCAATTGTCACAGGGATATAAAAAAAATTGTCTAAAGTCACAATAAATATACCTGTTCCAACTTACATTCAAATCCAACTTAAGAAGAAACCTACAGAACCTATATCTTTAATGCAAAGGAAATAATTTACAGTATACAAATGGCAAACACTAAGGACCTGCCCCAAAGCTCCAGTGAACAGGACTAGGGTGCCAACAATATGGCAAGAAAAAAGAAAAAAATTTTTTTAGAGTCTAGCCACAGAATCCCCATGATTTGTAATGTGCATCAAAAGTTACCTTTTTAATTAGTTAAAAGTAGTGATTGGAAGTATATAATGACATCATAAACACTGCTGGCAAAAAGGACACAATCTGCAATTTGCTCAACTTTTCCTGCTCTATAATGTTTCGGCTGCAAATAGAACACTACATACAATCTACTGCTCTATAACATGGTACACTAGGAACAACCGGCCCAGCTGTTTGTGCTCTATAACAATGTGCATGCTGCATTCTAGAATCTGCTCGGTTTGTCCTGCTAAATAACATGCTCCATGCAGTTAAGACACAAGTACAATGTGTTCATAAGAGAAGGGATCTGAATGAACACTTCTGATTTGTGTTGATCACTTTCTGCCCCAGCTGCTACACAGAGAACAGAGCTGTTCTTCTAGCTCCATTTTCTCTGTTGATTCCGGTGCCGGAGGCAACCCGAATCCGAATGAGCCTATCCTATCATCATCAATATAAATAAACTTTAAAACCCCTTTAACCTTTACAACTAACAACTTTAAAACTAACAAGTAGAAGTAATTGTTGTTTAGGGTTTAGAAGTAAAGGAATTTGGTAACAATTTTCTATCTCGTTTCCATAAATAAGAAAACAGTATCTATAATCAGGAAAGAACTTGGTGATTATAAAGCCATTTCTTAATGAACAAATGTCTAATATATGTTCATGATGATGTGGAATAGCTGTTCGCCTAGAAGCAATATGATACGCAGTTATGTGTGAACAGCTGCTCTAATACTTTAAAATACATTATAACAACAATAGTAGCCTCCATACACCAAGGAATGCAGCAGATGATCAACCCAAATTCTGTGGCAAATGCCTTGGTGTGTAATCCTTAAGTCTGGGATGGGATTGTCTAGAATTGCTAAAATGTTATATATCTGGTATAAGTTATAGTCCAGTAATGGACATATCTATTCTTAATAATCAGAAAAAGAGCTTTTCTTTATGGTAAAGCAGAACTGGTTATCCAATGTTAGGCACAAGCTATACACATTGCATAAGCTGTAGATATATTATTACCTCATAGAAAAGAATTCTTCTCTAGGTTTATTTCATACCAAATAGAAGGGCGACAGAATTACACATTGCACCGACCCAAAGAATAAAGTAGACAAGTCATTTGTGGCGCACCCATCAGCTTTCCGGAAACTTTACCAGGTAAGTACAATATGTACTCGACTTGTTAAAGATATGCAATAGTGGCCAACACCTTTAATTGTAAGCATAATTTACGAAGAGGAGTGTAAACTTTACTAAATGCAGTTTGCCTATGTATAGGGCCTGGCGTCTGTTCTTCATGAATCTTGTTCTCCCTGCACTACCCTGACAGAGTTTACCAACTTTTTATAGGTGCATCTTTAACATAGGGCTTGGACACAATTCTGTCGGACTTTGCATGATAAATCTGGCGCACCGTCCAACTGAGCTCCAGAATGCCCCCTAATTTATGTCACGTGATGCCTAGTGCAGCCGCGCCACATAATGGACACATTTGTGGTGCAGTCACTTCTTAAATACCCGTGCAAACAGTTTCCACTACAAAAAAACATGTTCGACAGAAAAGTGGCGCAAAGCCCTTAGTAACTGTGCCCCAATATCTACTGAAAACTACCATCACGTTGTGAAAAACACTTCATAATGCTTCCTTCACATGTTTCCAGGTCTTCTTTACACCTCTTCCATATTTTACCAATTTCATATAGTGTTGACATCAAAAGATTTGGAATTATGGAGAAAATACGAGATTGGCAGTATTGTACTCTTACCTACACAATAGCTACTGTAACAAGTACAGGAAGAAAAGTGCAGCGATTTCCGCAGTCTGTACAAAATGTGAGTATATTGACGTCTTCACACTGAGAGTTTAACAATCATACAGAAGCAAAGACACATTACATGATTTTCTCATAATGTTGTACTTAACGATCATTATAGAGCCTCGAAACAGGGCTTGAAATAGGAGTAAAACCAGGGACACGTTTTTTGGGAGTTCACTTTGTTTTCTGCATTTGGAGAATGTTTGAACGTTTTTACAACAAAGGGTAAAGGGTAATAGGGTAACATTTGGTGACCCTCTAAAGAGTTTTTCCTACTTAAAGAGAATTAATGTTTAAACGTATTACAAGGGAGTTTGTACAACAGTCCTTTCCAGGACCTCTAATAACACCAAATGTAAGTAAGACACTGCTACAGATTTGTTTATGACTATTGGAAACAACAATAAATATCATTTTCTGGAGTGCTGTGGTTTAAATCATATTTAATAGAAAATCTACCATCTAGATGACTGTGGAGACAATGAAGTTTTATAACAGAACACAGTTAGAAGTAATGATCTCCACCCCTGTGTTTTCAGTGCTCAGAGGCAGAAGTACCATCAAAATCGCATGGGTAAACCAAGGACAAGTAGTCATAAATCCAGGCACAGGGACGGAGGTAATCTTCTTATATTTTTTATCCATGGCCTCCTTCCTTCTAAAAACAAGTTTCCGACACTTTTTTGGCACATGCGATAATACATCTGCCCTAGTATATTATATAAATATTTTCTCCTAGATAAGCACTAGGTCTTATTTTCAGAAAAGAATTCACTTTTCTCGTTGAACAAAAAATTTACATTAATATACTATATATTATCATCACGTACATCAGCATAACCATCGGACTTCCATCAAGAAAGTTTTGAGCCTCTATTTCCATACAATAATCTATGGTACATTTACCAATCCTGGTGTTTAATGAACAAAAATCAACATTTTTATCTTAAAGACCATCATGTCAACAACTTCCTTATATCTCTCCAAACTCTAAAATTTAATACAGAATTACTTGGGAGTCCATTTGTATTAGAATCATTTGACCCAATCACTAATGTATAGTAATAGCACTTTTCCTCAATGAGAACTTCTTGTCCGGTTAACTGTTCATAGCGCAACTGTCAGTGATTGTATCCCATAAATTCTTCCTCCATGTCACACGTCACAACCTCTTACAGTAATGGTTACATATGGCTTGGGAAGCGCTGTAGTTAGGACTGCAGTTAGGTCTTCTTTTCAGGGTAGTCCTTATATTGCTAAGCTTGAAAATAATTACACTTATTTTCAGGGGTGTATTTTTTTCAGGAAAAGGGGTACATTCTGTTACTCATTATCATGTTGTGTCCATTACAGGACACCAGAAGTCTTAAAATAGTTGTAGAACAAACGGTCATGAGTTCTTAATCAAATTTGTCTTTGGAAATGTCTTAAAATGATCACTGTAGCTTATCAATGTCATGAGAATTATACAGCAGTGTCACATGTCCCATCAATTGTCAATGACTTGGCTGCTGAAAAACAGTCAACAGCCCTCATTCACTCATGAAATCAGGAATGTGTAAAAACTAGGATTTAGCTGTAAGTCATTTTAGCAACTAATATTTTTAAACAAGCAATTTTAGCTCAAGAGAAGAGAAGAAAATAATCTATAGAATATCAATTCCTTGTTCATCACCTTGCCCTAATCTGAGTAATATTCAGCATTCAACAAGGTTTTTATATTGAACGGAATGTGTTGCCAATTTCACTTTTGTATCCCAATTTTGATTGTTCTAAAATAGAATACAAAAGGAATTTACATTTATAGGATGTTTGTAACTAGAAGTCGTCTGTAAAACGGATGTTCGTAAGCCACTGGAGACTGTTGGTAGTTCATCTATTTTTGGTGCTGGAGGCAATGATAGTGGTACCTTCCATTGTAATCCTATCTGTAATGTAAATGAGGTAATACTGCATAAAAAAAAAACAACAGAATTAGCAAATGCCTCTCCACCAGCATGGTACTAAAGTTATATTCATAGGCCAGAATACTAGTGCAAGATCAAGATCAGTAGAAATCTTGAGCCATAAAAGTGTGGGTGTTCCCCTCTCATTGTTTTATAATAAGGGGCATGTTGTACTGGTATAATACTGCCCAAATACAAATAATTTTAACATGCAGGGTCCATTTTAATATACAGGCAGTCCCCGGTTTACATACAAGATAGGGTCTGTAGGTTTGTTCTTAAGTTGAATTTATATGCAAGTCGGAACTGTATACTTTATAATTGTAACCCCAGCCAGAATATTTTTGGTCTCTGTGACAATTGGATTTTAAAAGTGTTAGGTTGTTATAAGAACCAGGATTAACAATAAATCTTAATTGTAGACACATTATTGTAGCCTAAGGCTAAAGTACAGTAAATTACCAACATCCAGAGGTCCGTTTGTAACTAGGGGTCGTCTGTAAGTCTGGTGTTCTTAAGTAGAGCACTGCCTGTATTATGCATTGATAAAATAGTACAAGATAGCGCCTACATTATACAGTTACTGGATGCACTTTTTATGGAGTTAGAGGATATGGAAAAGTATGTGTGTTGTAGAGATATAAATGAATAAACTGACAACTAAGGTTTTAGGTTTAGGTGCACATTTTTTTTCTTTGTCTTGTTGTACACAGAGCAACCAAGTCAGAAAACTGGTGCATACAATTTATAAAAACATGTGCAAGCAGTGTGCATGTTCTTTTCAGTGCAAAGTCAGACAGAAAACTGAAGCAAACGCTTTAATAAATGTGGGCCATTACTTTTTAATGTATATGAATGGGCTGCAGATGCTCTTGGGCATCATCAGAGCCCCTCCTGGCTCCAGCTGCTCAAGCAATAAGATGCTCCCAAGAGCACTTACAGCTCACTAACATATTTTTAAAGCTTAATTAGGAAAAGGAGGCCATAAAAACTTACAAGACCAGATCCTGCATGAGGGTGGCAAGTGGATTCAGTCAGTAAGGCTGCTTTATAAAGGTATGAATCAGACTGTGAATTTTCTTCAAAGCAGAATTCTAATAATTTATAACAAACATATTATTTAGTGAATGTTTTGAGTAAGCAGTAACTTGGTTGTGTAGGCTGCAAAACCACAGTCAAGAAGAAACACTCTGTTTGATAGTAACAATTTGTTAACAAATTGTTACTAACAAATACTTTGTTAGTTGTCAACTTTCCGCCACACCATGATTAAATCACAAGCGCATCTCAGACACAACTTTGATAATGGGAGTGGTGACAAATGTATAATTTACAAGAATTATAATGTTCCTACGTTTGTTGTGCATCACTAACGTTTCAGCCTTTATCAAACACACTGTGGCTCATTTACTAAGGGTCTGCGTTCCGACTATTGTTGGAAAACCCGCAAGCCATGCACTTACATGCACCCGGAAGAAGATGGTGAACTCCTGCGGACCTGAGCGGGGAAGCGACACATGCAGGAAATTGGAAGCACGATCTTAGTGAATCGTGGCAGCTCCGAATCCTCATCGGAGAACGCACCTTGGGATCGTGACAGGTAGGTAAATGTGCCCCACTGGGTAATGTGCCATCGACACTGTGCACAGCATTGAGTGCAGCTACCACATTACCGAGAACCAACCCAACAATGTACCTCACACACCACAGTGTGTTTGATAATAAACAAAAAGTTAGTCATCCACTGTTTACACATTTAATGTCACAAAGTAAGCATTACAATTTTTGTGCTCAGCCTCTACTAATATATAGAGGATCGGATCCCTAACGCCCGCAGTGTCTCCAGTGTTGCAAACCGTACATCATTGTGCTTCATAGGCCAATTAAATCAAATTTTGACTTCATTTTTTACACTTACGACCATGTTATTCTGATGTTTTTGAATAGTAACACTTCTTTATTTTTAGAAGTGTGAGATTTCTGTGGTTTTGATTGCTTCAGAATTCTATGTTAAGCTTAACATGTAAATTTCCACAAGATTTCAACCAGGTTTAAATAAGTCTTTGCTTCCGGGAACCTTAAACCTGCACTACTTCATGATTTTCCAATTCAATACTGCATGTAAAGCACTGATCTAAAATGACAAACATCACTCTTATCAACACTGCATGTTAAAAAAAGAGAGTGGTCATATACTGCTAGTTCGTTGTGGAAAAACTTATGTATGCATTTGATGCCGTTCCAGAAATGAGTTTATTGTAGTAGTTTGCGAACGCTTGGCAATTTAACACTGACAAAAAGTTTAATTTGTCCCCATGGTTCCCATAATATCTCTCTATATTAAAGATGGGATACTCAGTCTACGTTGTGCTTTCAGTTTCATTTAATAAGGCATTACATCCACAAGTAGAAGAGGTTGATTAATTTACAACTATGGTTTGATTTCATGTTTATACTCTTGGCATACATTAACAGTAGAATAGGTACTTGCTATGTCATAGTAGTGCCACCTTTTCAACAAACCAGTTTCAAAAATTTTTACCCCGCTACGAGTCAACTGTTAGTGCTGTTATTATAAAGTAGAAATGTCTGGGAGCTACAATATCTGAGCCGTGAAATGGATTAATAACTCAAGCTCAAACAGTTCTGAAGTACATAGCTCATAAAAATCTTCTGTACTTGGTTTAAACTATCACTACAAAGTTTCAAGGAAGAAAAATCAGCACAAGAACTAAGGGCATCAGGTATTGTATTTCCATGGTCATAAACCAAGTGGAAATAACAATGGCACAATGCCAAGCTTTAGCTGTAAACCATAGAGTCTCCGGAGATGTGAAAATGCACTTGTTGGATTGAAGGATCACCATCTGGCCAGCTAAGAAACATTCCTTTAGACATGCATAAACGTCAACTGTAATAGGTTGCTGGAACCTCAAAGTCTCAAATCATAATGATACAACACACAATGTGAGAAGTCATAAAGATCCCTTGGGGTGTATTTATGAGAGTTGCAAATTGTTCATTTATTTTAGACGAAGTCTGAATCTTGATGTTTGTTGAAGTTTAACATGTTATTTCCTGTATGGTATGGGTCTTGTTGAAGACTATGAGGTTCTACAGTATTATACTTTTTTGTTATGCTGGTTCTGGTGCCCCAGCCCCACATGAAAAAAGTGGCTATGGATACAATAAGGACTGCACACAGATATCACATGTCCGCAATTTTCTGCGGACACGCAACGGACACACCTGTCTGAGTGAGCTCTGAGCAGCTCCTTATGAAAATATACCAACCTGCTGGAGGAGATTGTATTGTCTGTCTTTTCTATGCCATGACTCACATCAATATCAGAGATTCCTAATTACGTAGTGTAATTGGGGAGCTAGGAAGGCCGGTTCTGAGGTAGAAGAGTATTTTGCTCACCTATTATAAGTCATCAGTTCTCTTCTGTCAAGAGGCCTGAGAGCCGCTGCTGGCCCTCAGGACAGATGATCATATATATATATATATATTTTTGTGTGCAAAAGCCAACCCTGATCATTTTCCTGAATGTCCGTAAGTGAATATGTTTGGTTAAAATATCAAAGTGGTTGATTTCCTTTAAGTATTTTTGTATATATTTTTTTACTGGGTGTGATGTTTTATTAAAAAATAACATTTGAAGCCTAAAATGCAGAAATAAATTTACTGGATTTATAGGTAATAATTAGATGCTTCATGGGTGCCGGGCTAAAGAGTTCTGTGAAAATATGCAAAGTTTTTCCAGGATGGGATAAAGAAAACCAGACCGTGACTAAGGACCATAATGCAAAGCGTCCGAAACGTGTAGGTCCGATTACCGCTTTTTAGACTAAGAGCTTGCCAGCTCTAAGAGTTTTTTCTTATGTCATTCACAAACTTTTATTCAGAATTAAATAAAGTACTATAGTTTTAACTTACCTTACACACGAGTGCTGGACATCCGCTTTTTCCTCATAAATAAAACCACACCTCGTTTAGCTACCTTGACAAAAGGACTAAAGGGTTGAAATGCAACATTGTACAGTGTATAACGTTAAGTGTTTTTGCTCCTTTTCTATTTCTATGTTTTGTTGTAAAAGTATATAAATCTTCCTCTGTAACATCAATGGGACAGCTGGATAACTCAGATCATATTATGTTTCTGGTAATGTCGGTGGAATTAGCTGCAAAGCACACAGGTACAATAAATAGCTGCGTTCAAAGCACAGAGCAAACACCACAAAGCAGCTCCTACAGCTCTGATCCATAGGACTCTCTCATGGCACAATTAAGTCATCTCATGGCGTTGTAGCCATTCATCAGACACTGTACACAGCCTCGACTATCCGTCACTGTGACACACTGATTTACTAGAAGACCCTGCACATTCAGCTAGTGCTGCCTTTAAATATTAAGAAAAATAGAAGATTTTCATGCTGAAATCTATGGCCAGAAAATAATAAAACACAATACTTAGGCATGCTGAGACTTCTTCATAATTTAAGAAAAAAATTGGCACTAAGCGGTTTGGAAAGCAGAATGATTTACACAGCTCTATTTTCTTCCATGCTATAAACTGCTTTTAAACTCTGCCTTCTGTCGAACACTAACTACCTTATTTGCAAAAAATGGGACTCGTGCTTAGCTGCTATTGAAATGGGTGGACGTTATTAGAGCGAACACTTAATGTTGTGTTGAAAATAGACAGACTAAAGTTGGTGTATTTCTCAGATTCTGCTTTTAAACACGGTGGAGAAGAGAAAGAGTTATGGAAACAATGTGCAACATAGAAAAGACTGGTAGAGAGGTTTTCAAATAGACATATATTGTATTTACAATCTATAAAACATAGAGGCTCATTTACTAAGGTTCGCGTTGCTCACTTTCGTCATACTGTGCGCCTTTTTTGGGGATTACATGGCTTGCACTTGTATTTTACAGGTATCTTTGCTGGGATTTTGGAGCACGCAAGCCATTTTTGGCGCATTGATGCTGGTTTCCATGCGACACAATTTAGAGGGTGTGCCGTCGAACCATCCGACTGATTCATACGGTCATGGGATTTAACGTTCAAATTGTGTCGCAAGCCCAAGGACTTAGAGTTCACCATCTTTTTGGTGGTGCATGTGTCGGACCAGAGGGGGAAAGCGGCATACTCATGATATCAGAAGCACAATCTTAGTGAATCGCGGCACAGTTCCTTATCTTTGGACAATGCACTTTCGGTGAATTCTAGCAGCTGGATATGTAAATGTATCTCATAGAATTAATAGCAACACACAATATCCAACCCAAAGCATCAGCAGAAGTTATTAGCTCCCTATAGCTAAATATTTAGGGGCTGATAGGGATCAATCCTTTACATCCGGGATAAGAGTAAAGAACCCAATAGGATTATGGTCTCCACGTTGTATAAGTGTACTTCCCAGCATTGACACATCTGTAAGTGGATGTGGCTCTGCTTACATCCAGGTCTTATGATTATTATAGCTTGATAATTTTGTAGTTATACCTAGAGTAACAATGAGTTCATAAAATTAAAATGTAAGATCTCATTTCAAGAGTTTCTCAACATAAATATATATTTCTATTTCTATGTCTTCATTTGTTCCATTTCAAGCAAAAAAAGTAAAAGATTCCGTTAACCAAGAAAAGCAAACATATATATGCACTTCTCTCAAAACATAAGTGGGGGGTGAATGGGCCCAAGTGACATACATTGGTACATTAGGTAATTGTGTTGACGAGGTAAGTAAGATAAGGTAACTAAGAAGATATTACTTTAAGTTTAGATATACACCATTGTTCTTCAGTGTCACAAACTGCAATTAAAACAGCTAGCTTATTTAATCTGAACCAAACCTAGAACAAACCGTGTAATAATGTGAGCCATGCCAATGTCATTACTGGAAGCAAACACATATTGTAACTAGCAGTTTACAATCTACCACAAAGGGCACCCTGATGATGTTCTAACCCATATGTTACATCAAGAAATCATTTATGCAGTTTGTCCAAGTTATCATGATTACAACATAAAAAAACATAGAGGGCTCTTAATGGTGCAGAAAAACATCTATATAGGGGCGCTAAGGCACAAGTAGCACTGAAGTGAGGGACAGAGGACGAAAGAGAGCTATGATATACTTCTGTGTAGTTCAGGGGGTGGGGTGCAAAAATAAAAATAAAAAAAACCTTAGTGCACATGCAAAAAATTTAGGATATAGTTGAAGATTGTAGACAAGAAAGTTTTTTTTAGATAAAACGGCTCTGTGTGTGCTGTATTTTCCCATCTGAACTGAACTCAACATGTTTTACGTTCTGGATGGCACATCCTGAAGTCAAACGGAACTGGTTTCTCAGACCAAACTTTGCTTGTGTACAACTGGCCTTAAAAACACCTTCCAGTTTCATTTTGACATTAGATGGATGCATGTTTCAGGTAAGAGGAATGACTAAATGCAATTGCTGAAGGTATAGCAGATGAGTGCGGTTTCAAGCCATTTGTTCCTCATCAGCGTCTAGTTTTTTACTCTTCACTTGGGAGGAATATGCATCCCGAAACAGATCTCATCTACTGTACATTCACTGATTGAATTTATTGACTCTTATGGCCCAATATCAAAATGTGATGCCTTTAACAAATTAAGTGTCTCCAACCACATTCTGGCACCAATATTTGATTCAAGTAAAGCCAAAATATCGCCTACATTGGTCTTTTTCTCCACAGCATATTTCCTGTGGCTGACAATGAAGTAAACAGAAAGGATACAAATACATTGTGGCTAATTTATAAATCCAGTCCTGCTTGTCTATTTCATCACGTGAAGCTACTTATCTGCCAAGTCTATTTCTACCACCTCCTAAATACTCTCCTGCTCTTCATGACAATCCTGCTCCATTGTTTCAACTTTTTTACAAAAAGATAACTACACAAAGGTGAATTCATGGCACTTAGATTGTCAATGAAAGAATATTATGGACATGGTAAAAAATTATACATGTCAGAAGGTTTGTAAGACGTTTTTTGTCTATATTATACTATAGACAGAGTTTATAGAAACAACAATGCGGAGGCAAATCCAAGATCTGCCTTGAAAGAAGCCCTGTTTGTTTGTTAGTACCTTGACGCACTGTGACAGAGTTGTGAGCCGTGCACTGATACACTTGGAAAGCCATCTCTTCTTATCACATTCCCAGACTGTAAGAGTGATTGACCTGACATGCTTTCCTCATACCCGGTTACACTAATGTGTAGGCTTCTACTCATCACTGGCTTCTGTGTGACAGGATGAGCTGACAGAATGAAGACCATGAGAAGATCACTTACTTGTTTTTCTAATTACCCCCCATTCACGTTAACACTTCCTTGGACACTGATGAGTTTCCACATTCAGGTTTTTTTCATAGTTTTTACAGATATAACCAGGTGAAGGTCATACATTGTGAGAACCTATGAAAGACAGATGGTACATTTTTTTTAATTTTTTCCCCCCATCTACTGCTACTTTAGGATTCTAAAACCTTTCATACAGATTAAGGGCATTACAAGGTGGGATGCATACTGAGGGCGCACTCAGATGTATAAGTTTGATTTTGTTTGGGATGCCAAGAATAAAAAAATCTAGACTAGGGAGAGTTTTATCAGGAGTGTCAGAGCGCAAAACTGTTCTCGCTGCCCATGTCAGCCAATCCGAGATCAGATTTCATTTTTGCATAGCAGTTTTTAAAGTGCAAGCCAAGCTCTAATTGGTTGCTTTGAGAAACTTGAACAGTTTTGCTCTCAGGCACTTGTGATAATTCTCCAAGTAAAAAATAAGAATATGAAGCTTCCCATTCAGTTATCATGACTTTAAATTCCTCATTCAGTCACTTCAAAAACTGTATCAAAATGACATGCGTTATCCCAGATAATAGTCCCAGATGCCACCAAGTAGTCACTTTTAGCAGAGAGTGGCTACAGTGTTCGCCTTGTATAAAATCAATTCAAAGAGTAAATCCAGAAAAGTAAAATATATTTTACGTATGTTTTTATTATTCATAAAAAGAATAGAATCAGATAGAAGCCTTCCAAATTTGGCATCAATCTTTTTATTGAAGACTTTTTGAGTCACATTTCTATCACAACCCATTGTTTCCAACACATTGAGAGGAACCGTAGTATTTTGGGTAATAAACTCTTCCCAAATCTATTCTTACAAAGTTA
Organism: Engystomops pustulosus; assembly: GCA_019512145.1. NCBI lineage: Eukaryota > Metazoa > Chordata > Amphibia > Anura > Leptodactylidae > Engystomops > Engystomops pustulosus. Next base: position 75,404,195 of record CM033641.1, on the reverse strand, counting down.
TGTTGTCCATCATATTATCGGTGACCTTCACCTTGATTTTTTTCTCTTCCGCTCCCTTTCTAACTATTTCTAGATTTACATCTCTCTCCAATCCTTAAGGTAACCATTGGATTATAACCATTGGATATTGCATACATTCTATGCCCATATATTTTGTATTGAGTGTCACTCATATTGCCATAGGCAATATTCTGTAAATAAACTAACCCTGCCAAGTGCCTTTGTCCTTAAGAAAGTTCTGTAGAGTGGCACTCATAAATACAATTCACTGGATGGATGGATATTTTATTCCTTAAATCTAGAATTCAAATAGTTCAGAGTTTGCACATACATATTTAAGAACTATAGTAAGATCTCAAGAACTAAATTAAATGGATGTGGTTACATATATCAGCAATGAAGCACAAACCAATGTATCCCACAAACCATACTCAAAAATAAGCAAGCAACATTTTTTTGGACATAATAACTTCTATTACCAGCAGCTTCAACCCATCTATGTACTAATGCAAATACAACATTAAGTTACATACAAAAGAGAAATTATAATAAATACACATGATATGTTTGTAGTTCTACAGACAGGCATTAAAGCATGTTCATATTAGTGCACTGTATGCAAGAAATAATCCATTAAAACACCCAATCATCTATAACCGAAATTACGCCAAGAACAAAGTTTTCCTTCAGAACATTAGCAGTCAAAGAAAATGCTGCTAGGCATATTCATGCATATTTCATATTCCAGAACAGCCAAGAATATGATGAAAAAATGTAAAAAATGATACATTAAATAACAAAAAAAACATCATAAATGAGAACCAAACACCAACCAAGGTCTAAACAGTGCAAGCAATTTCTGTTACTGCTCCCGGTCTAGTAAAACTGAAGACGGACATAAAGTTCACAACTGTTAGACCAAGTTTCTAGCACGCAGACCCATCTTCATACAATGCCGGTTTGCAGACAGGGGGTGGAGTACTTACTGAACGTTTTGCTAACATTGATATAACAGGTTACCAGATTGCTGTGAAGAGGCCCATTTGTACAAGCCATATTTCTTGTAAGGTTATTTGCAGTGTTTAATTTAATCCATCTGTTCCCTTTCTCAGGCTACAGAAAAGCATGAGACGTGCTCCACCGAGCTTTAAAGGCAGCTGCAGTTAACCCCTCTCTGGCTAAGCCCAAGGATACGCTCAAGAAAAGCATCCTCAGGTCAAAGCAACAGCAAAAATTAAGGGCTTGGTTCATCAAAAATGAATGAGGAATATACATTTTTAAAGAGCAGGTTCTCAGTCTCTGTGGCCTTTGAGCATAGACCAAAACAGCATTTGCCAGGCTTGAAAACATCCACTTATCACTTTAAAGTGTAATTAGGGAGCTCGGCAACTAGAAAATGGCACATCCAGTCCACTTACCCCGTCCATTGCTAGCTTTAATGTCATTCTAGAGAGCCCTGAAGTGGATGGAGGCAGACAAGGAGTACGAAATGAAGAAAGTACCAGCGGGATACTCACAGTTTCTTGAGACTTATCCTTGACATCATACACCGTGAGCTTTATTTTAGTTTCTTCGTAGATGGGATACTCCGAGGGAAACGTCACACCAGTCAGAAACAGTGGATCTCTTGTTCCCTGTATAGCACAAGCAGACAGACTGAGCTCAATGAGGTGGCAGCTGCTGGCAGCACAGAAAGCAACTGACAGACAAGCATGCAGACGAGAGGGCGAAGGAGGGAAAATATAAAAGATATTAATATCAAAGAACAGTTCCTGTCCCTCCAATGTCTGGAGTCGGCGGGTTCTCCTGGTGTGTCAGCTGATGCTTTTACTAAAGGAGTGGATGCCCCTCTCTAGAATGAGTGGGCAGTAATAAACTGTTTATTTCCGATGCCAGCCTGTTTTTAAAAGTGTGTCCTTAGGGCCAGCTGCCACACTGCTTTGTGTCTCTTCTGAGGGGACGAGTGCTGTAATTTGTATTAAACAGTCAGAAACTATTCTGATGGAGCCACACCAATGAGGGCGGCTGGAATGAGGGCAGCGTTTGGGGATTACATCCACACAGCCAGACATTCCGCTGACAATCAGATCTATTTCCACAAACCCTGTTTGCCGTCAGGTTCACGTACAGATTTAGACTTTTGTTCTTGACAGCTTTTATCCATTCACTCCAGTGTATAACACCCAGTTGACCTAAATATCCAATGAGAACATCGGTTTTAAAATACAGCTAATAATGCTCTTGTATCCGTCAGGACGCCTAATTCACCTGGACAGCACTGGTATTTTTAGAAATGACAGGAAAGAACTTCTAGGGGTTTTAGAAAGTAGCCTAAACTGTGCTTTGCACAGTGCTGGATAGAAATGAGGGCAGTCACAATTGGGCCTCATGAACACCACCATTTTTTTGTGGACGGTCCTTACAATTGTTTCAATGACTAGAAGACATACCATATTTTTTGGACTGCGCACAAAAAATCCTTTGATTTTCCCAGAAATCAAATACTGTACTTATTTTCTTCTAAGGTCTAATACACTGATGACACACCGGCCACACACAAGGGATCACAGGGACCTCTCACATGCTGCTACACAACACTGACTGCAGTGTAAGTCATACTATACATTTAATAAAAACAATAGGAAATAAGCAGTGAAAGCATCATAACATTTGCTTCTGTATTACAGAGACTAGGGATCTGATAAGAATCAGACAGCAGTTAGATGGTAATCTTCTCATCTTCTGTACTGTATGTGAGTAACATACACAGGATGTGTGGAATTAACATCTCAAGCTTTACAGAAACTTAGAAGCTGTACAGTTGGCTTTTCATTTCCGCTGAAGAGGCTTGTGACTAAAGCTGTTTATACAGGGGTCAGTCTGCTCCTTATTGGACTATATAACAAAAAAAACTAATTCATGCCAAAAGACTCTTTATTGTAATAAAAAGTAGGGGACACAAATATAAAATCACATAAAATAGAGAACTATAGTACACAGGGAAAAAGGATGATAGATCGATAAATAAATCAATATCTAGAGCTCATATGCAGCAATCTAACACTTGTACATGTATATCATCACAATAGCATGATGGTCAAAATTATAGACAATCATGCACACATTATCATACACATCTACAATCATGTGTAGTGTAGTACCGTATGTACTCGTGTATAAGCCGAGTTTTTCAGCATAAAAAATGTGCTGAAAAATCTCACCTCGGCTTATACACGCGTCAATAAAAAAATATAAAACTTACATACTCAACTTCCGGCATCTCCGATGCCCAGCGCGGCTCCCGGTGCTCGTGGCAGATCCTCTTCTTTCTTCTCCCCACTGCACCAGCCAGCAGATGCATTTCTGCCGGCTGGTGCAGTGGGGAGAGGAAAGAAGAAGAGCCACAGGAACCGGAACATCGGGGTATTGGGACAGCCCAAAGGTGAGTATGTAAGTTTGCTTTTTTATGTGCTTGCTTTATGTGCGGACTGGCTGGCTGTATACTACATGTGGCTGTCTGGCTATATACTACTGGGGGCTGGCTATATACTACTGGGGGATGGCTATATACTGGTAGGCTGTGACCAATACATTTCCCACCCTCAGCTTATACTCAAGTCAATAGGTTTTCTCAGTTTTTGGTGGTAAAATTAGGGGTCTCGGCTTATATTCGAGTATATACGGTATGTATATTTTAAAGCAGGAAAGGGGTCCTATTCAGAAGTCTGCTATGGTGCCCTGCTTCTCCTAGTTACGCCCCTGCAAGTATGAATTATATATAAGTGTGTTCTAAAGTCTTGACCCAAGTGTGTTCCACTGTGGACTATAGTTCCTTATTTTATGTGATTTTATGTTGGTGTCTCCCTTTTTGGATAACAATATAGTATTTTGCAATAAGTAGTTTTGTTCATTGTATAATTTGCAGATTCAGCCAAATCAAATGATATAAATGTATAGCTGGACAATTGTCTATCCTCCTATTGTGCTAATATTTTCCTTATTGGAAATTCTTAATAGAACAATTGCTGCCGTAATGGAAATATATTTATGTGCACACTTAGGCCCAGTTTATCAGGGTTTTCTGGATTCAGAAAAGTTCATCAACATCATAGAGGTGGGGTCTGACATTGAGACCCAGCACCAGCTTGCTGGAAGCTGTATAGTAAACGGAGGCCCAATTCTGGTGTTTTGAAGCTTCGCTTCTGTTCAACGTCCTGATCTATTTCCGCCAATGTCTTCAGCACATCTATGACTGTATCTGCAGACAGGGCCGGTTTTAGCAGCACTGTGTCTTAGTGGTTAGCATTACAGCCTTGCAGCGCTGGGGACCTGGGTTCAAGTCCCCAGGTCCATCTGCAAAAAGTTTGTATCTTCTCTCCGTGTTTGTGTGGGTTTCCTCCGGGTCCTCCCACACTTCAAAACATACTGGTAAGGTTGATTAGATTGTGAGCCCCATTAGGGACAGGGACCGATTTGGCAAGCTCTGTACAGCGCTGCGCAATCTGTGTGCGCTATAATAAAAAAGGAATTATTAATTATTATTATGGGTGTACCCGTGCTGTACACAAGGCTTTACATAAGGAATCCAACAGGGCTGCATCTAATGAATCCATAGGGTGCTGTATATAAAAGAACCATAAGCGGGCTGTTTGGTATGATAAACTAAGGAACATTTTAGGGAACAAGAGACTGCTTAAGGTTCAGAATTTTTTATGCCTCTATGCGAGTTTACCGCAAAGGGGTCTATGGGCTCTGCCGCCCAGGGGCCTACTGAAACCTGGAGCCGGCCCTGTATGCAGAGATAATCATATAAAAGTTATGTGAACACTATTAGAGTTTCTCCACTGCATTTATTCTTTCCTATTAATATCTACATATGTAAAGGCAGGGCTAAGTGTGTTGTCAATCTTCCTGCGACTGCAATATTATTGTGTCATAACAACTTATTAAATATGATAATTCAGTAGATACGGTGGTAGCCATTGTTGTGACAAACTACCAACTTGATTTGGCATCATCTTGCAAACAAATCGTGCTGCACGTGAACATGGAAAGCCTGCTAGATAGGGTATTATTAGAATATAAATGCATGTTTGCTCATGGTGATAGATGCAAACCCCTAATTATTCCATGCTAATAATTACTATGTGGGTGCTATGTAATTATACGCTAATACATACAGTAAGCACAGGCGGATATTTCCATAATGCAAGTTATACATATAGTATAGTATCTGTACCCTATAATGGAGTATTTTGCAGAGTTGTGTAGTTTAGCGCTGACATCCAGAGGGCAAGCAGTCAGGAAATGGAGTAGAACAGGAAAGTCTTTATACCCAGATTGTTCTGCTACATTACAGCTAATGCCAGTGAAGTGATGGGAAGCATCCCGAGTACGGCCATTAGCCTGGTTTAGCAAACCTGTCAACTCCCACTGCTTATTTGTGAATCTCGCTGGTTTTAAGTCAGGATGTGATTTCTCGCATGAGTGCCACCCTAGACTTTATAGCTTTTCCCTTTCTTAGCCTTTGTATATGGAATTTCAGGGATCAGCACATGTAGCAGTTTGATAAATCGTCTCTAAACAAACCCTCTATCCAGCCATGGAGACTTGCTACAGAAAAATAAGATAAACTCCAGACTGGTTTCATCAACTTGGCATATCACAGCATCTCACAATAAAAAAAAGAGCGAAAGAAGAGACAAACAAACCGAGCCTAGGAACAGAGGCAGACAGTGTCAAGTGCATCACAACAACCTTCTTGGGATGCTTAAAGGGTTATAAAATCACTGCAGTGTACAAATGCTATTGGTACTGAAGAGGTTTGATGGGAGAGAAATCTGGGTCATTCCTCAAGTAGAAAATGAACGTCTACATTTTTTGCTAGCAAAACACTCCAGACAGTAAGAGCTAAAGCACTGAGATCTGTAACAGGCTGTTTAAACCATTCACTTGCAGAATAGCTAAAGGTTCAGATGCTGCCAACCAGATTAGCAGTCAGCTGGAAATCTGCGTCTATAGGAAGCACGCTGGAGCGATTCATCCCAGGCTGCATGCCTTAGGAACTGCAAATGTGTCTCACAAAGTAATTCTACAGCAAAGCAAACTGGTTTACACGCCATGTATCCTGTGCTCTTCTAAACTTACAGGAGGTGCCATGACTAATGTAAACAGTGCCCTTCCTGGCTGCCACTACTGTTTCCTTGTTCCCTCCTCTTCCCAGATTACCATGAGGACAGCTATGTGATATCCCTAGCCCACTCCAGGCATATACGTACCCTTGCCTTCAACCGTAAACACATTCTGGAAAAAAAGGTCAGATCTAAGAAATCCTGCTTCAATAAGCTGGGATATTCCTGCAGCAGGCATGGAAGGAACTGTCAGCTGTTACCATGTAGCAGGGAAATATGCTCGTCATGAATATAAACGCTACTTGCTGGCAGAAATCCCCAACATACTTCTCCGCAGAGTCACCCCGCACAAATTTGTTGGAACCTGTCTGAGCAGTATGCAATATGATACAAGGAAAAATGCTCACCTCTACTACTTCTGTGTTAGCATATCTGGTTAAAGTCTGCTCTGCTGGATGTGCCACCGAGATCTGCACAAATGTGTTCAGCTTTCCATCACGGGCTGCGGTCAGTAAATCCTTGCATGCTACAGGAAGACAAAAAAAAAGGAAAAACAAATATAAATAGACTTTAAAAGTGCTAGGTTAATGTGCCAGTGGGCGAGAGAGACAGACTTAGCATAGCTGTGAATTACATCTCTGGAGACGCAGCTGATTTAGCAGAGGAAGTCCCTTGGAGTTACCTTTGCAGACATAGGAAGTCACATGTTAGAGCTGAGAATTCATTTCCACAAGCAGCTCCTGTAAGACTTCCCAGCCAGAGGCACAGCACTGGAGCATAATAGCAGGCTAATCCGAGGACAAATACACAAGCTGTAGTAAGAGAATAAGCACATCAGCTCTGACCTTAAAACCCAAGCAACGTCACTCAATGTGGTCACAGAGCCTGCGAGGAAGCGCTCAGTAAAGAGGTTACTGATTAACCGGCTGGAACAGAGCACACATGCTCCCACTGCCTTGTGAAGTTTCAGTTTTGCTTTTTGGGATTACATACATATAAATATGTGTACATATACATGTAAATATACACAACACACGCTGTTATTGTCTCAAGAAGTTTCAATATTTGAAATAATATATCTATAATCTTTATATTTTAAACCATGTACAGGCGGTCCCCTACTTAAGAACATCCGACTTACAGACAACCCCTAGTTACAAACAGACCTCTGGATATTGGTCATTTACTGTACTTTAGCCTCAGGCTGTAATGATCAGCTGAAACAGTTATCAAAAGGTGTCTGCAAATAAGCTTTATTGTTAATCCTGGTTTTTATGACAATCCAACATTTTAACATCCAATTGCCACAGAGATCAAAACATTTCTGGCTGGGGTTACAATGATAAAATATACAGTTCTGACTTACATACAAACTCAACTTAAGAACAAACCTATAGAACCCATCTTGTACGTATATACCTGTATATACATTCACATACAGAGCTGGTGGCAAATATCGTCAGCTTTAACGTGAAACTAAATGGAGCGGCCAAGACGCGGCCGGCAGCATCAATGAAGTACCGTAATTGTTCCTATAATTTATTACTTCATCATTATTTAGTATCAGTTTTATGTACGGTTAACATGAAACCGTTTCTAAATAATAATCTAAATAATACTTCATTGATGCAGCTGGACGCATCTCAGCCATGTCACGGCCGCATCCTGTCTGTTCCGTTTAGTTGCACCCTTACGGCTCCTGCAAAGATATTCACCAAGCTGTCCTAGCAGGCCAGTGATCTTCCATAAAGTTGGATTCCCACACAACATTCCAGCAGCATATGAGCCACTGAGGACATAAAAAGCAGATAGTGGGGGTCATTTACTAAGGGCCCGAATCGTGTTTTCCCGACGAATAACCCAAATATTTCCGATTTGTGCTGATTTTTTCTGAATTGCGATCAGATTGGGGCACATCGATCAGATTGGGGCACATCGGCGCCGGCATGCACGCGACGGAAATCAGGGGCGTGGCCGTAATCCAGACGGATTCGGAAAAACCGCCACATTTTTAAAAAAAAGTGTGGCTCGACACGCGCTTACCTTCACCCACGATAGGACGGTAAACTTCAGTGCACTCCGATGGTCTTCAGCGCAGCAGCGACACCTGGTGGACGTCGGAGGTACTGCCTTGGTGAATCCCGGCCGGACCCGAATCCACCGCAGAGAACGCGCCGCTGGATCGCGAATGGACCGGGTAAGTAAATCTGCCCCAGTCTGTCATTGGAAGGTAGCAGCAAAGTGCAAAGGATTCAACCAAATGTCATGTACAAGCTATAGAAAGTAAAATCTCACTCTATTTCATCTAAAATCTTCACTAAATTCAAGTGAAAATGAGCAGAGAAGAGTCATATTATACTGAGATAAGTTCAGACCACAGGGGGAAGCGTCAATTTTTACAAGTTTTTCCTGCAAGAGTTTCCATGAACTAGCAGGTGAAAGATGATTTTTTTATACTACAAAAAAAATGCATTGTTGTATAGCACTCGGAATGAACTCTGAATGAACAATGAAAAACTGACTTTTTGTGAGAAAGTCACACAATTTTTAACAAGCGTCCTAAAGTTGTGGGCAAGAGGCCTAAAAGATGAGAATATCATCTTTTATATCACATCAGGTTTGTGGGTCTGTGAGCTACTGAGCCGAATATATAGATAGTTAAAAGGGGTATTCCCACGAAGATATACTCAGGATAACAACATTGGGCATTCACTAAGGTCGTGCGCCCGATGTCCAGCAGGTGTCGCTGCTGCGCCGAGGTCCGCCGGAGTTCACCAGCTTCTTCCTGTTGCATGTAAGTGTGTGTCAAGCGTGTCAAGTAAGTGTGTGTCTAATCTGTCTCCATCCGTCCTGGTGTATGCAATTTCGGTTGCCCCGAGATCCAACCATAAATCTTATGGTTTTTATGGTTTGGCAGGACAGAGTCTTCTCATGAATTGTTTCTCCTGTTTGCTTGAGTGACGAGTTGTTCCCAAACAGGCTGGAACTAAGTGGAGTGAAGTGGGGTGACTAGCTGGACTGAGGATCTCTATTTTATATTTAATAGGGAGCCGTTCCAGAGCATGAAGAGCCAGCTCTTCTTAGTGAGCGGAGCCAAATGCCAATGTTTGTTATAGCTCAGATGTAGCAGAGCTGAAGTGTGTCATCTCATGGATCCAATCATCTCTCCTCTCATTTTTCATCTCTCTTTTTCTATGTGCCAGATACTAGTAGAATGTTCAGAAAATAAATAAAAGTGCAGATAAACCTGTACCCTGCTCACACTGGAATTTTACACTGACCATCAATAAGTGATATGAGCTAAAGCTGATTTGAGAAAATTTTCTTTCATGGGCAAAAACCCCTTTAAAGAGATAGTTGGAAATGCAAGCTACAGATAATCCAACTCCCGTTTTTTTCTTTTACTGCCTGTATCTCTGGTTCTGTAACTTGACTTGTTCAAGTAAATTATGATATTTCCCTGCTCATTTTCAATAGACTTTAACATGTGAGATTTTGCAAAGAAGGGGGAATTCTAGAAAAGTTTTAACAGGGTTAAATCTGGTTGCAGGGTCTCTTTAAAAATAATCATGTTATCCACATTAGTTACAAAAGGAATACTGCACCAAAATCATAATTTAGATTTAAATGAATAAATGAATATTAAATCACTGCCGATTTTCCCTGATAGAAAGGGGAACCAGTTTAAGTGAACACATTTTTTAGGTGGTGTCAGGCACAATGTGTAAGCAAAACAAATCTCAAAAACACAGAGGTAGTCCTTATCTTGAATCTCTAAAGGCATGAGACACAAGGCAATAAAATCACAGTGTGATAGCTGCTTCAAAGAGGACTTGTCAGGGCGATTTTGGACACCAATATGTCCTTATGGACATTTATCCGGTCCCTCTGTATCTGCTATTAAAAGCAATAATTCAATGAAGCTGAAGCAGTACACTTTGGTTTTATTGCTCAAGCAACGTACCCACGGCGCATGTTCCGTGAAGCCGTGATTTAGTACGCTGGTTTCACCGTGCAGGCTCGGGGGACCTTGGACAAAGGGTGATTTGGGACGCTAAACCACCGGTCCATAAGGCCCCATGGGTGGATTCGTTTTCAAAATCACCCTGACAACTGTCCTTTAATATTGGCATCTAAATCAGTGTTATCCAAAGTAGCAGCAGTAGTAGCAGTAGTATAATAAAAGACATAGTGCGGATGATTTTATATCCAGGCCAGCCGCATCCAGGAAAATTGCCACCAAGGCAAGCCCATGTTGGAAGAATATATGTTTGCACATTTGTTCAATTGGTAGATCATTCAGAAGACTTTAAAACAGGAGCTAGCATTAGTTTTTAGGAGGTCAAAGTGCTTCTGTCCTGGATGGTCCTCTTATCTGTGCTGGGTGCAGGAACCAGGCACCCATTTTTACAGGATGTTCTGTATGTAGCAAAGCTATCTTCAGTGATGTTTTTGGACGCTCTTTGCATCTTGAAAAAATGGACAGGAAATATTTTCTTCTACATCTGGCCACTTACCCTTTACTCCCTACAGGAACCAGCATCATTATTACTGCTTGTTCACTATTGATAGACAAACAGAGCAAGAAAACTTACTCTATCCCTTCATGCACCAAAATCCTTATTTGACTATAAATAAAGCATTTCTAAACATGGATTGTACACTTTAAAACTTTATATTTATTTTGATGAAATGTGTTATTTAGACTATGTGGGGGCTAGGTGCTAATTTTGGAGATCTTGTGTGTCCGCAGCATCCTCCTTGCTTGTGGCTTCATGGTCAAGTTTCAACTGCTCACACCCAAGGCTCGTAGGAACTATGTTTTATATATATTTTCTTATAAATTGCAGAAGATACAGAATCTGAAATATACAAGCTGTTAGGCGAAGCTTCATAAATGTTTAATAAAAATTGTGCTTGGCAAATGGAACAATTCAAGTCTAAATGGATATGTAAAGTGAGGAAAGTCAAAAACAGTAACAGCTAACAGCAGTACAATAAAACTTTAGTCATCAGGGAGACTGAAATGCATTTAGCCAGTTTATGCCTTGTAATGTGCCGAATAGTCATAGCACCAGCTCCAGGTGTCTGTAGCCTGCAGTTTACTCCTCAACTCCTAAAGAGTAAAATTAAGATTAATCAGAAATTAGGGCCCGCACACCACAGATCTAGGCCGACAAGGGAACGAGCCTGCTTCCTTAGTCCTAGCCATTACACAGAGGGCAGTGTGTAACTACACATGCCCAGTCACACTGCTCAGAACAGGGGTGGCCAGATAGAGGCAAAAAGGCACTACCACAATTCCAGCAACCAAGTCTTGGCAGGTTTTACAAAGGGAACAATGTGTTACTGCCCAGTCGGTGGTTCATTGCCTTGTCAAAACAAAATGCTATCAAAAAGTTTAAGATAGAAATTGAAGAACTGGGGAAAGAAGAATGTTTGGTAAACTGTATTTGATAATAATTTTGATTGACCATTGAAATAGCGGGTTTCAAGCCTTCCAGTTGATTACCCTTGGGAGCATTGCTTATATCCTAATAAAGAAATCATCAGGAATGTTAAAATACAAGTAGCGGAACCTTGTTTTCTCAGAAACAAACAGCAGGGCTCTATAGGACAGCTCTCATTCACATCATATTGTTAGCAGGTTCTGAATTCTTCAAAAGTTAGCTAATGTCCAGCACTGTAATCAACCAAATTTCTAAATGACAATCATACCGAATATGAGCAAATGGACCATTTTGAGGCCAACCTTGTACCAAATGCATATACTGTTACAGGGGTACAGAAGCTACACAAAATGAATGCTACCCACATGACCAGCCATGATGTGTGATAGAAATGGTTACTTTCACTCTATGGGAAACTTACAGGTTTACTTCCAGTGGATAGAAATCTGTCCTTGTCATGTCATGTCACACAGATGTAGGGTTCATTATGACACACGGCTCTGATTACTCCCTGTGATAACAGTTTGTGTACCTATATGATATCACATCATTATGGACAGATTTCTATCCACTGGAAGTAAACACAGAAGCTTCTGGCAGCGTAACTACATTGATAGCTGTATGGGGGCCCTCAGTGTTAGGGGGCCCTGGCATCTGAGACGGATGTGCACAATTCTATAATATTATGATGCACATTGAACAGCATAATACATATATATATAAATAAAACTCCACTCGTTATGGTCAACTCTTCAAAAAACTACTACCACTACTTCCTATACACAAAATGACCAGAGTGGCATCATCTCCACAATCTACTTCTTCCTGATCTTAATGAGAAACTTCTCTCAGATCTACTAGAGTTGCACCAATATGTATCTCTTGCCATTAATAGCAAAATGAGCCAATTATACATTATACATACAGCCACTTAACTTCGCTCATACTCAGAATAAAAAGTCGTACAAAACGCACAAATTTGGGCGCAAATCTAAGACTGCGCCTGATCAGGCGTAGAAACTAGCTTAGAACTGATTGCAACTTTTGGAGAGTTTTTGCGACTTTTGTTCTAAAAGAGCAAACGCTACATGAATCAATAAGGAAAAACCACTAAAATACATCTGACCAGCATAAGGGCCAAGAAAAGTCCCAAAAATCAGACAGACAAAACCAGACTTATGATACATGTACCCCAAGGTTCCCTACTGCAGCCCAGGATGTGCTCAGTGCAATTTTAAAGCATTAAAGTATTAATATCCTGGCATGCTTGGGACAATAGGTAGAGTAAGATGGTGCAGAGATTGGTCGAATTATGATTTGGGCTCTTGTCCCAGGCCATGCAACTCTTCCAGATCGGGGGGCCTTGGAGGGAAGCCCCAATCATAATCTGCATTCCTACCTCCCAATGGGCTTGGTGTCCTTAGATGCCTAAATTGTACAACGCTGTGAACCAGCAGAGAGCAAATAGTTAGCAATAAGTAAATTGCTTTGTTGGTACTTTGCAATAATTTAGTGGGTCCTAGGTTGCAGTTTGGGCACTTGGCATCTAAAAGATTCGCCATGCCTGAAATTCCATTCTGTGGCGCCTTCCTGTAGTTGAATACAGACGTATATATAGGTCCTACTACTACCACTACTATTACTACATCAGCCTCTCCCTCCATTATTCTTCTACACACCACCTGCTGGAGACCTGCCAGGCTTTAGGCTCGTCCCCTGGCCCCAATACCAAGCACTATAACCATAGCATGCCCAAGGCCGCATAAGCCAGTCACTCTAGTATTCTGGGCCACAGAGGTCTACAACCACCGAAGAAAGGCCAGGCCCTGGTGAGGGATGTTGTAATGGTCTCTGGTTTATCACAAGAAAAGAACTGCATTCCCACAAAATCAGAATTATTATATATTAACATTTACAAAAATGCATTATCTGAATTGAACCACATCTTTAAGATTGGTTGTGTTTGCTGATTATCTATATGCATTTGACATTTCTAGAGATTTATTCTTCAATCCTATAATCTTCAGGATAGGTGATAGTGTCTAATCACTGGGGAATCTATGGACAGAAAATCTTACAAAGATGGAATAGAGTGCAGGTCAATGATCCATCTAAGCTATAATGTATTCTATGGATTAGCATCTGTTATGGTACAATCCCTTTAACCACAAAAAAACTGTGGGCTATGAAGAAAGGGCACCCAGGGATTTGATATATCGGGTTTGTCCTGAAGGTTAACAATATATGTAATATAGTCACAATTCATTTATGTTTGTTAAAAAACCTTTAAACTATTTTCTGTAAAAGCAAGTAAAAATAGAAGGATGTTTTTGTCAATGTAGGCTCACCTATTTTGTCCATTACCACAAACCTTTCTACTTCCCTTTTGCAGCTCTGAAATTTCTAGCAAAATGCTTTATGATTTCCTTTTCCAGCATTTCCTTAACAAGCAAGTTCTGATCATCTGACAAAGAAAATGTTCTTTCATATAAATAGTTTTGTGACTACTCATTAGTCCACAAACACACAGCGTTTTCTGTATTCTCAATGCAGGGGTGAACCGAAACTCACTGCTGCCTGAGGCAAGCTATAGAATGGTGCCCCCACAACTGTAGAATGTCCCATATATAGAATGTCCCATCCACAACTGACACTATTTGTAGCTGGGCCCGTGATGCTGCACCAATTCTGCTGCAGGTGGTGCTGCCTGAGACTAGAGACTCAACTCCCCTCATGGCTGGTGCACCCTTGGCTCAATATATCCCAGGAACAGCATTGCCGAAATTATGCTGAGCAAGCAAACATCTTGACACACAGCTATCTTCCTAGCCCAGCCAATGACACCACTCTAGTGCAGGACATTAGCTGGCACAAGTATTGCCTCTGAGGGACAAAAACATGGTGTGGATCCAGCCTTATATAGACAGCTCTGTTAACCCAGTGTGGCGTGAACCCACATTCAGATCATTTGATACTAGTATACTTGCTTCCAAGTTCTTTAAACATATCACCAAAATGGTTGCATACAGGGATATCAACAATGAACAACTGTCTAATTGTCATAAATCAGAAGGGGGACGAGCATTGGGGACCCCAGAAGGTGAGTATGTAAGTTATTTTTATGCGGGCGGCTATACTAAGGGGTCTGGGTGTCTGCTGTATACTACAAGGGTCTGGGCTGGCTGGCTGATAAACTACAGGGGTCTGGGCTGGCTGGCTGTATACTCCAGGGGGCGGGCTGGCTGGCTGTATACTTGAGGCGCTGGCTGTATTCTTGAGGCGGATGGCTGTATACTAATGGGTCTGGCTGTACATAAGGGGCTGGCTGGCTGTATACTCGAAGGTCAATAGGTTTTTTCCAGTTTTTGGTGGTTGGATAAAATTAGGGGCCTTGGCTTATAATTGGGTCAGCTTATACTCAGCTATAGAGGTTTAAGTAGGTTTATTTCACTAATGTAATATTTGCACAAGAAATATTTTCAGAGCACCTTTTTCTAGTGAGTTACATGAACCTGCTCCTATATGGATCCATTCCAAAAGACAGACTGCTAGCCAGGAACGGCCAGTCTGGCGAGCAGAGCACTTTTCCCACAGGAACAATGGAAATTATAACAGATGTCCAGGATCATAGTTTGTGTGCAAGTTGAGCTTATTTCTTTCTGTGGATATGTCTTTACACTTGCTTTGTAAAGTTAGTAATTTACTATGAAACATTAACAGAAGCCAACCATATTAAGTGCCACATATTACAGATATGTAAATCAATCAAAACATTTACTAACCTGTTCATCATTAAAAAAAAATTATAGAAATAAAAGGATAGTTCTACCTGCAGTTGGAATTGATCTCTTTAGAGCTTATAAACAGGCCAGACTTAATAACTATGTATAAGCCGCATGTATGGCCTTCCATAGAGGTAACATGAAAACCTACTGATTCCTTCAATTTCACAGAGTTTTTCCGACAGTATTCTGTATATAAATACCGTCCGACCTTTTCATCCATGACCGATCTCCAAGCCAGAGGTCGTTTTAGCTAGTCATGAACGGTTAACACCCTTCAGACCGAAAAAATTTTCAGTTTTTCGACAGGTTCTTCTAATGGCCTCAAAAATTAGAGATGAGCGCGACACTAAAATGCTCGAGTGCTCGTTATTCGAGACGAACTTTTGTCCGAATGCCTCGATGGCCTCGTCTCGAATCAACGAGCCCATTGAAGTCAAGCGGGACTGAGCATTTTTTCAAAGGTACCATGATTCGGGAATAAATGTGTTATTTAATTGAAAAAGATATGTCTTCTGATTTTAAGTTAGCAGATGTTGGAAACATCTGCAATCTATTCTTCACATGTCTCCCCGCGCGTATATGATCTTCCCGACAAGTTTGCAGATTGGAGAACAGTGAGGAGAATAGAAAAAAACAGTGAACACAGTGATCACAGGATCATGTTAAGTGAAAAAATCAGTGAAAAAACACAGATGAGAAAAAGAATATATGCAGATGTTCGGCAATTGCTTACTTGTCGACGGTACGCTTGTCCCGGGATCCGCTCCTCTTCTTCACTGAAGTCCTCCCGATCCTCTCTGTCTCGCCCTTCCCGATGTCTCATCGCCCGATTCTCCGTGCTGCCCATGTCTCTCTGCCCCAATGTTCCGCCGACTGACCATGTCTCTGCCCCCGATTTCCCGCGCTGCCCATGTTCTCTCTGCACCCGATGTCACCGCGATGCCAATGTCTCGCTGCCCCGTGTCTCCTGCCTGCCATGTTCTCTGGCCCTGATGTCCTCCGAATGTTCTATGTCCGCCTCACCCCATGTCTCTCTGCCCCGATGTCAACCGGCCCGATGGGCCCATTCTCTGCGCGTGTCTCCGCCGCCCATGTCTCTCTGCCCCGATGTTCACTCGCGTGCCCATGTCTCTTGCACATGTCTCTCGACCGATGCTCTCCTCGCTGACTCCTGTCTCCTCGCCCCTATGTCTCCTGCTGCCCCACCTTGCCAGCTCCCGTCTCTGCGTCCTCGCAGGTCTCCACGCTGCCCATGTCTCTCTGCCCATGCTCTCTCTGCCCCGCTATGTCCTCGAACTGCCCAGTTGTCTCTCTGCCCCGATGTCCTCGCACTAGCCGTCTCTACTGCCCAATGTCCTTCGCGCTGCCCATGTCTCTCTGCCCCACTTGTCTTTGCGCTGCCCATGTCTCTTGCCCCGAGGTCTCCGATCTGCCCATGTCTCTCTGCCCGATGGTCTCGCGGCCCATGTCTCTCTGCCCCGAGTCTCCGCGCGTGCCCATGTCTCCTGCCCCGATGTCTCCGCGCCTGCCCATGTCTCTGATGCCAGATGTCTCCGACGCTGCCCATGTGTCTCTGCCCCAGCTCCGACGCTGCCCATGTTCTCTGCCCCGATGTCTCCGCGCGGCCATGTCTCTCTGCCCCGATGTCTCACGCTGCCATGTCTTCCACTGCCCGATGTCGCCATGTCGCTGCCCCATGTCTCCTCAGCCACGATGTCTCCGCCGCATGCCCGATGTCTCGCTGCCCATGCATATCCTGCACCCGAGTCGTCTCCGCTGCCCATGTCCTCTGCCCCGAGTCTTCGCGACTTGCCCTGTCTCTCTGCCACATGTCTCTGCCCTGTCTCTATGCCCGAGTCTCCGCATCGTATGCCCATGTCTCGCTCTGCCCCGATGGTCTCCGCCGGAGCCCATGCTCTCTACTGCCCGATGTCTTCGCGCTGCCCATGTCTTCTGCCCCGATCTTCGCCGACTGCCCATGTCTCTGCCCGATGTCTCCGCGACTGCCCATAGTGCTCTCGCCCCGATGTCTCCGCGACTGCCATTGTCTGCCCGATGTTCCGCGCTGCCCATGTCTCTCTGCCCGATGTCTCCGCGTGCCCCATGTCTCTCTGCCCCCATGTCCTGCTGCCCATGTCTCTGCCGATGTATCGCTCTGCCAGTCTCTCTGCCCCGATGTCTCCGCGCTGCCATGTCTCCTTTGCCAAGATGTTCCATGCTGCCCAGTGTCTCGGTGTCTCTGTCCTGCTCACCGGTTCTCAATGGTTTACACAATATATATATTTGTTCTCACATACTATTTGTTCACACGTTCGGCGAGTATCTCCGACAAGTAAGCAGATGTGCGAAACTTGTAATCTATTCTCACGTGTTTTTCACTGTGTTTTTCACCTTAAATGTCCTGTGTTCACAGTTTTATTCTATTCTTCATTGTTCTTCACTGTGTTTTTGTAATTAAATGATCGATCTCGAGGCAGGGGAAATACTCGGCCGGAGCAACGAGCCGTTCGAGTACCTTAATACTTGAACGAGCATCAGCTCGGAAGAGTTACATACCTCTTCTCTTACTCAAAATGTACACTTTTGTGCCCTAATGACAAGATTTTGCTGAAGTTTTCTGCCAAGAAATACAGAATCTATTTATTTTTTTTAAACAAAAATTTAGCTACTTTTGTGCTGCTCTGCAAAAAATGTACCCTCAAAACAGACATTACTAATATGTATTAAGATATAAAAAATTTGCGAGACATATTCCATATTTCTGGATACATACTTGACCGCCTTAGAAAAAAGGTGAATAACCTAACCCTGCAGGAACAAAAAGGCTTTTAGATTTTATATATCATAAAACCTGCTGATAAAGGGGATGCAATAGTCCTAATGAATACTTCTGCTATACAAGAAGCAAACAGACAGCTGTCCACCCCCCATTATAGTAAACTTGAAAGGACCCCACAGAGGCCTACAAGAACTAACTAATTGTTATGACCAATAAGATTCGACTCATATCCAACACAACCTTCTCATCCCAGGCCAGCTGTTCTAATGCTCCCCAAGATCACAAAGACTATCCAGGTAATCCGGAAGACTCTATTTCTGGCATTGCACCTTGACGGAAGAATCTCTGGTTGGGGGAAAATCTCCTAAAAACCGTCAGAAATGCTTAGCACTCCAGAGACTACTGACCTTTTAATAAACTCAAGGTGTAGGAATCACTTCCTATGGTAAATTCTGGCCACCAAGAATGTGGAATTCTGTACATACATCCCCAGAAAGATGGAAGAGCCGGCATGTGGGCCAAGGCCACATGGATAAACATAGCATACACGACAGAACTGTGACAGAACTCATCAATTTGTCGTCAACTACAGCTATTTACTCATTGGAGGGGATCTGTACCTACAGTGTAGGGAACTCAAGGGGTCAGGTGTGCCACAACAGATTATACCAATCTTTTATTGCTGAATTGGAAGGTGCTTACTTTATCTACATGCACCACAAACACATTATCTACCTCTTTATTGGACATTCGATCTTCTGCGAGCAGGTGAGGGGGCCCTGCTTCAATTCATGAGGGCTACAACAACTTTCACCCCACCATCAATCTGAAACAAAGCATTCCGATAAGGAGATACACTTTCTGCGATACCAAAATACAAATTAAAGACAGCTGCTTAACCACAACAATACCACAAACCAACAGACAGAACAATCTAACTAAGAAATAACAGCTCCCCCCCCAAACACAACAGACAATCCATCATATACAGACAGGCACATACACTGCAACACCGTATCTGTTCAGACAAGAAGACCGGGAAAACACCTCCGGGATTCAGGTCTGAATTTCTCCAGTTGGGCTAAGACCAAAAGTGACTGAGAACCAAATAGGTAAAGCAGTAGCCACACAGAGATGATTTACCACATATAGGAGACCCAACAGGAGGCCAGAGTAGTCCTTACAGCCCACAACTGAGATCCTACGTCAATTGCCAAGGAACTCCAACAATTCTTCATAAAGATACAAGATTCAAGAAATATTTCTAGTCCCTCCTCTCCTGTCCTTCTGGCAACACAACTTGAAACAAAATTGTTGTCCGGAATGCTCTGAGGCCCCCCATCAAAAATGGTACCTCACCCTGTCTGCAAAACAGGTGTAAAACGTTCCAGCACATGAACATTACCCGTACCTCAATAACAGCAGGTATAAAAGATCAAGGGGGCTTTCTGAGGTCATTACTGTGGTCTACCTTATTATGTTGTGAACGTGTCAACGACAGGACTTTATGTTGGGAAAACATGTCAGAGACTTCATCAGCGCATGATCTCGCACAGGGGCGGACTGGGAATTTAAAGTGGCCCTGGAAAAAACTGTAAAAGTGGCCCCATTCGCGTGGGCGGGGGTCAAAACAAGTAGGTGGCTTGTGAGTTGGGTGGAGTTACTAAACTCTATGCAACAATGTTAATAGATGTCTAAATCAACATGTACACGCAGAGAAAGAGACTCATACTGCCTCCTTGAAAGGAATTACACTTCTATTTTAAGAGCACACACTTAATACTGCCATACATGTACACTAAAACATACTACAATACCTTCTCCAAAAACATGAAGTAACTAGTAAATACTAATGCCCTAAGAAAATATATTGTAATACTGGCCCCTCAATAATATGCTACTTATTAATACTGCGTCCATGTACAAAGATACTACTTAATACTGCCCCCTATGTACAAGAATATAACTACTAATACTGCCCCCTATGTACAAGAATATAACTACTATAATACTGCCCCCTATGTACAGAATAACTACTATAATACTGCCCCCTATGTAAAGAATATAAAACTACTATAATAATGCCCCTATGTACAAGAAATAACTACTATAATAATGCCCCTATGTACAGGAAATATAACTACTATAATACTGCCCCTATGTACAAGAATATAACTACTATATACTGCCCGCCTATGGTACAAGAATAACTACTATAATACTGCCCCTATGTACAGATATAAATACTAAATACTGCCCCCTATGTACAGAATAACTCCTAATATGCCCCCTATGACAGGAATATAAACTACTTAATACTGCCCCTATGTACAGGAATATAACTACTATATACTGCCCTCCTATGTCAAGAATATAACTACTTAATACTGCCCCCTATGTGCAGAATAAACTATATAATACTGCCCCCTATGTACGGAAGATAACTACTATAATACCGCCCCCCTATGTACAGAATTAACTACTATAATACTGCCCCCTATGTAAAGAATATAACACTATATCGGCCCCCTAGTACAACAAATATAACACTATAATACTGCCCCATGTACAGGAATATAACTACTATAATACTGCCCCTACTGTACAAAATATAGCTACTATTACTAGTAGCCATACCCCCCCCCCCAGTATATAGCCAGAACCCCCCCCCCACAGTATACATCCAGCCCACTGTTAGTATATATACAGACCCCCAGTATAAGCCAGCCAGACCTCCTGTATATTCAGTCTGCCGTGCCCCAGTATGCGGCCAGACTGCCCCAGTATACAGCCCATAGTCCCCAGTAACAGCCCATAGCCCCAGTAACAGCCAAAGCCCAGCTATTAAAGCCAGAAAACAGCCCGTAACACCCGCCAGAACAGCCCCCCTGCCCCAGTATACAGTCCCATAGCCCAGCGATTAAGCCCTGAGCCCAGATTACAGCCCCTGAACCCCAGCATTATAAGCCCCCTGAGCAACAGCATACAGCCCCCCGAGCCACCCAGCATTACAACCCCTGAGCCCCCAGCATTAAGCCCCTGAGCCACGCTTTACAGCCCCTGAGCCCAGCATTACAGCCCCTGAGCCCCAGCATTACAGCCCTGAGCCCCAGTATACAGCCCATCGCCCCAGTATTACAGCCGTAGCCCCAGTATACAGCGCAGCTCTGATTATATCAGCCGTAGCCCCAGTACACAGCGCACCGCCTCTGATATACAACCCATAGCCAGCGACTATAAGCATCGCCCCCAGTATTACAGCCCATCGCCCCAGTATATACAGCCCATAGCCCCAGTATATAAGCCCATAGCCCTGTATACGCCAAAAGCCCCTGGTGTACAGCCCATAGCCCCCGTATATTGCATCCCATAGCCCCTGGTACACAGCGCCAGCCCTCTGATATACAGCCCATAGCCCTGTATACAGCCATAGCCCCTGTTTGTAAGCCCATAGCCCCAGTATTACAGCAAATAGCCCCAGTTATTACAGCCCGTAGCCCCAGATATCAGCCATAGCCCAGTTAGCCATGACCCCAGTATTGCGCCCATAGCCCCAGTATTTGCAGCCCTAGCCCAGTTATTGCGCCCATAGCCAAGTATTGCAGCCCATAGCCCAGTATTGCAGGCCCATAGCCCCAGTATTGCAGCCATAGCCCTGTATACAAGCCCAATAGACCCTGGCTGTACAGCCATAGCCACAGTAAGTATCGAGCCCATAGCCCTGTATACAGCCATAGCCCCTGGTGTACAGCGTGCTCCCGTCATATCAGCACCAGCCCCAGGTATACAGCGGCCAGCCCCAGGCGTACAGCACATAGCCCCAGGCATACAGCATCAGCCCCTGTGGATACAGCACAGTACATAAAAACAATAAACATGAAACTCACCTCTCTGAGGCCGACGCTGGCTCCCTGCTTGAACACATGGCCGGCCGCGGACAGCTCCGTAACGGGCCGGGTCGCACAGACCATGACGTCAGCGCTTGCCGACTCAATGGTCTTGCGACGGGCGCGTAAGTTGTTGTCACCGCGGCCGGACGGTATCAAGCAGGGGAGCAGCGTGGGCCGTCAGAGAGGTGAGTTTATGTGTTTATTGTTTTACCACGGCCCACCAGTACCGACCGGCCCCAAACCAATCGGCCCCACCGGGATTTCTCCCGGTGTGGGGTCTTATGGCAGTCCGCCCCTGTTTGATCTCGCACCAATTGATATTTAAAAATGAAAGGAAGGATCTACTGTAGCTGCACATTTTCCAGGCAGGACCACATATGGAAGATTTGAAGATTACTTTCATAGAGAATAAAATCGCAGAGAAAATGTCAAGATATTTCTCCTAAAGGTGGTTCTGGTCTGAAATGACCCATCAAAATAGTAAAGATTTTTAGGCCCATTCTTCCTTACAAATGTTGACTCCTTTATTGAGGTTGTGGGCATTTGTTTTATGCTCGGTCTTTTAAATTTAACTAAACTTCTAATTTGTAAGTGTTGTATATTTCAGAAATCAAAGTGCCAGTATAGTAGTCCATTTTTATTATTTTATTCAAAATCTTACTTTTCCTCTACACTAATAAGTATGAAAAAGCATTTATGGGGTCTGAAGCTAAAGCTCTAAGGGCTTAAGGGAACCTCCCAAATTTTACATCATTTAAATACCAGCACCTGTCTTTTCTAGAATTCTCTTTTTTTACGTGAAATCTCATCCATTTACTTTAATCCATCTACCCTATACAAACATTTCTTCAAACTGGATGTTGTAAAATGTACCTGTGTTAAAAACTCCCCACAGTCAGTGAAAGTGAGCAGAGAAGAGGCATTGAGAACAGTGTAGGTGCTGCAGGGGTAGACTCACTCTCGGTGGCCCATCTTCTGTTCTTTAGTACCTAAACATGTTTTAGTGTCATATTAAATAAAAGAATCATATATCTTTCATCATATCAGACTTTTACTTCTGAGCAGTACTGAAGATAAAGACAGTTAAAGACATGCAAAATGGAAATAAAACCGCATATAAAAATCCATTTCAGACTTTTCTTAACAGGCCTGCATCCCTGTTCTGTAGCTCCCACACAATTCGGGGATGTGATCGCGTAAAAATTTGGTATATTTGTATCTTAATATGACTTCATGTTTATAGGTTCCCTTTTATCAGAACTGGAGTATATTTAGAACTTTTAACCCCTTTTTTAAAAAATAATAAATTAGCCCTGATATGTAAATCCTATAATTAAAGAGATTGTTTCTCAAATGACTATACATGTATATGATATATATTAAGACAGCACCTCCTGAGCCTTTCAATCAGATCAGTGATATGTATTGTAATTGAGATTATTTCCCCTGTGAAGGACGGTTAATCAACAGTTTGTGGTTTTGCCGTTCTTGCTAAATTCTGAAGAACAATTAAAATAAAAATGAAGGTCAAAGGATTGGGTGCTCAGTCATCATATAACAATAACAAACAGTTACAAAAAGGTCACGAGGCTGTAGACTCATAAGGGACTAGAATATTAGTACCTTGTCACCTACTCTATAGGAAAAACATCTGCTTATATACTGGGACCAGAAAGAAATCTTCATACAAACACGACATGAAATGACTAATTACTTGGTTTACTTATCGCACATGTATACCTGCCATGGATTTTTTTCCTCATGCCTAAGGGTATTTAAAAGTACATTTTTTTCATGCTGAAAAAAATGATATAAAATTAAGAAGCAGAGTTTTGTAATTTTTTTTTTACAGTCTTCAAATGTGAAATTAAGAACCAGTACAGCAAGAAACAGCTAGAGATTATAACATCCAGTCTATACCAGTTTTTTGAAGAACATAGAGACATTTATTTTTTTATAAAACCCACCCACTATGCGCGGCAGTAGCAAATGGGGATTCTGTGGTGTCTTTTTCCCCAGTAATAAACAATTAATAAAGACCATAAAGGAAACCTACCACACGGATCTACCTATTAAGGTAGATGTGGTAGGGCCTAATGTATGTAAGGATAGCCCTTTTTAGGGCAATCCTTTAGTCCCTTTATCTTTTTAAACTTAATTGTGGTAATTTGCTAATTTACCAAAGTGGCTACTGGGGCGTGGAGTGCCGGAGCATGGGCTACATGGTGTGGTACTCCACGCACAGTAGCCTCCTGATCCTCTTACCCAGATATCTTCAGAGCGTGCACTAAGAGGAGCTGCGTGCCCTCGTCTGACTGTGCAGAACGAGGGCCCTGGGTGATGGATGTGAGTCTGTGTGGGTAAGCAGCCGGGGATCAGGGGAGGCAACGTTGTACAAATCAACTTACAGTTTTTATTGAACAGAGGCAAAGCCCAAGCAGGTAACAGTAGATTTTTTATGCTGGAAAAGTCATGGAGAGTTGGTCTGCAGGAAAGGTGCACAAAGCCTGATAGTGCGATGAAGCTGGGCGGTTCGGTGGAACTGAGACCAAATGGTGGAAGCTGCAGTTCTGGGCTTAAGTCTTTGGACTTGCCTGGTGTGCCAGGGTAGTAGACCTGGGCCGTAGAATTCATGGCGATTTGGGCTGTGGCAGCAATGAAGTGGGCTGCTCAATCCTGACTGTTAAGACCACTTGCTTTCACGCCAGCAGGGTTTTTTCAAATCATGCCTGGTTATTGGTTGCCACTCTCAATCACCTCTAGCTTCCATAACCAGACAGATCATTGGATAATTACATACACAGTTAACTGTTGTCTTGCTGGGCTAGTATCTACAGCTGCAATCACACTATATCGATTCTATAATTTTACTAGAGAGGTGATCAATCTCCCTAACAGCTTCGGACGTGAGGAGGGCGCTATTCGCAGCCTGCCTATGTGTTGGCAGGGGTGTTGCTTCTCATTAATAAATGATGTTTTACAGGATTAGTATTTCAACTAATCTACCTTCATCTGTTACCACTAAATGTTCATTTGTAATGACATATCTGTCCTATGAGAGAGCAGGGGACATTCTAATGCTCTTCAATTCCCCTTGGACAAGTGCTCTCATTATAGCATTTAAAGAACTTTTTCAGATCTTTGAAGGATGCTATTTATTTCTTTGGGAACCTGTCGGAGTGCTGGATGGTAGGTTGGTGATAGTTTTTTAACCTAGATCTCATGACAGATTCCCTTTAAATGGCTGAGAGGGTGGGTCACTGGTTGTGCCACCCTATGTGTAAAAATGGTGAGGTCAGAAGTTGCTGGTCCTCAGGGGAAAAAGGTCCTTTTATTTCAGAGATATTTGGTTGTCTTCGCAAAACGCGTTTCACGACTCGAGTGCTTTCCTCAGGTCTAAACTACAATACACAAAATCATCATATTAAAACTAATTTAAGTTAAAAAAGGAATAGGATGCAGAGGATGGCACAAAAGAATAAAATCATAGGCTAAAAGTTCATAAAGTTAGAAATTATCGATGTATCATTATCATCAATATTAAAATTTATTTATGTGTATTGAGAACTCGTGGAGTGCGAATCGTGTTGTCCAAAATATCTCTGAATAAAGGAAACCTTTTACCCCTGAGGACCAGCGCCTTTTGATGTCCCAGTTTTACACATAGGGGTGGCACACCAGTGACCTACCCTCCAGCCCATTTACTATAAGCCCTTGTTACCAACACTTGGGGTGAGGGTGGGACGCGGCAGCGGTTACTCTCACATATACCTGACCCAGCTTTGTGCTGTTCTAGCACAACCAACAAAGGTGAGTACCCAATCTCACCCAAGAGCACCTCTTACTCAAGAGCACCCCGGAACTAACCAAGGATAATCTCGCACTAGGTGCGCGTGTTCTCTCTGTCCCCCTTTTTCACTGATATCCACAGAGGTTCCCTTTTAAGTTTGCAATCCAACCTTTTGTACTTCTAGTTCTGTATGGTGTGCAGAATGGGTAATTTAGGCATGCTTTGCTTTACAACACTAGTTACTCTTGCCAGCAGTTATCAGACATTGCACACTTATGTTACCTGTATAGGTCATTATATTCAATGCACTTAACTTTTCCAGTATCCATGAAGTTTTGTTGCAAAATTGCATGCTACAGATATAAAATGAAGCATGGAACAAATTCTTTATATGTGGCATAGCTGTAAAAATATGGCTGGAGCCAACCTTTTATGAAATTTATTCATCCTTTTTTCATAGTTTTCTTTTGCGCAGACTGATCCCTTTACGAAAGAAAACAATCAATCAGTATCCTTTTTTTATTCAGCTCTAATTTTTCATTGCTACATTTTAAAAGTCATACCTTAAGGGGTATTATCATCTAGACATTGACACTGGAATAGAAGGGAACCTTCACCAAACTCATTTAACTACCGAGCACCTTAGGTAGGGTATGAATTGTGTTTCTAGAAGTTCTCTTTATGTGAAATCTCACCCATTAAAAGAGGTATTCTTGTGTAGGAAAAAAGGATTCCGTTCCAGCTTCATCCAAGACTAATCCACACTTTATAGGGCATAATTGTTAAAATTCCAGAGTGTTACATGGCCAACATGTTTCAAGCGGCAGACACGCTCTTAATCATGGCTTAAACAAACTACACAAACAAAACTAAAAAGCATTTGCTTAGACAGACACACCCCCAAACTGATGATGCCCGTTGTGTCACTTCCTGGAATCCTCGAACATCGTCATGGAGGAAGAAACAGACCGGAATGTTGTCAAGTTTCGTAAACAAATGCATGTTAACATTAGAAAAGTGCAATTAAAAAAGACAAACAATGTGGAATACATGCAAGTTCAAAAAGACATGCTGGAAGTAGTTGACAAAGATAATATACATTTAAGGAGACACATATCCAAAATTGTTTAGTTTCAAAAATTAGAAGTACATCACAGCATGTTAGAGATAAGTTAACAATAAGTTGACAATAAGTTAACAATAGTAACCATACATGAAATACAATTTAAGAAGAAGACACAATTTGGTAGGCATTAATAATAATAATAATAATTATTTATATAGCGAACACAGATTACGCAGCGTTGCACAAAGCATGACAAATTTGTCCCTGTCACCATGGGGCTCACAATCTTAACAGCCTACCAGTATGTTTTGGAGTGTGGGAGGAAACTGGAGTACCCAGAGGAAACCCACACAAATACGGAGAGAACATACAAACTCTTGCAGATGTCTACTGGATGGATTCGAACCCAGAACCCCAGCGCTGCAAGGAGAGAGAAGTGCTACCCATCAACAATTTATTCATCCTGCCCTATAGAAAAAATTCTTCAAATGGATCTCGAGATTAAATGGGAGGCATTTTGTGTTTAAGACATTGAAAAGTCACAAATACCTCATCCCCGATTAGTAAATTTTAACTTTTTTTTGTTACAAGACTTGCTTTTTTTTCTAAAATTACTAAGCCTGCCACACAAGACTTGCGCAGGTTATAACTGAAATCTACACCAGGCCGGATCTTGCATTGATCTTGCTCCAGAATTACTGAGCAAGAAATGATTAGCAATTCCAACATGTTGTGCATTAAATTTTGTGGAGGAGAAGCGCCCAGTAGTATACAGCGAGTCCAGCATTAAAAAAAAAAAAAAAAAACTTATATACTCACCCTCGGTGGCCCCATGCCGCAGCGATGCTCCCCAGATGTCGCGCGGTCGTCTTCAGGCTTCAGCGCCCGTCTCTCTCTTCTGCAGGGCACCGCCATTGTTCTCGGAGGGCGGCAGGCGCATATAGCTATGACGTGCCCTGCAGAAGAGAGAGCGGGCGCGGAAGCAGAAGAGGAGCCGCGGACATCGGGGGAGCAGCGCTGCCCACGTCGTGGCACCAGAGGGTGAGTATATAAGTTATTATTTTAATAATTTTTACTTTTGTATTGACTCGGTATAGTCGAGGGGACGTTTTTCAGCAAATTTTTTTGTGCTGAAAAATCGGCTTATACACGGAGTATATACAGTACGTTTGTTAACTTTGAGCAGTCGCGGGTAAGGATTGGTATGGCACTCAGCTACCCATATAGCCACTTGACAAGACTCAATATGATTTTGACTTTTTTCCACTTTTTATATTAGTTATTATATCTTTTTTTTGCCTTTTGAATTAGTTAATGAAGATCTAAATGAAAAAGTTATCCATAATTCGGTAGCTCCTGTTCTTGTCGCAATACTAGCCATGGTCTGAAGATTTGGCTCTATAGCTGATTCATGAGCAAGGACTCATCATAAGTTGACATACTTCATTTGTAAAATGGTCTTGAACTAGCACATTGTTATTACATAGAGACTATTACCAAAAACATCTTCATTTGTTACTGGAGTTTGGTATTCAGTAGAGAAATAAGAATTTCAGCTTCAGTAGACACAATGATCTCTGGTACTATCTATATGTAACACCAAAGAGGTAGATTATGTTGAACAGGCAATGATAAAGAGGCAGGGAAGGTTGGATTCAGGTAACAACAAGCACATTTATAAAGTGGTCATCAAATACCACTTTGATTTAACACAGTTAGAGGAGGCAGTGGTTATTATCAATAATTCTTTCAACAAACAGATTGATACAATTTACTTGTATGGCTCTATGGAAATCTATTCCTAATTCACAGTAATAAAATGTACATTATGGGATATAAAACAGATGCTCGGTCTTACTTCTTTCTGTTTCTCCTCTATGAATACATTTTTGCAAACACTGTAATCTCCTAGCAGCAGGCTGTGAAAACTAGGGGACATCAGTAAAAGGACTAATATTTACAGGACCCATACACATCTTTAAAGGGCCATGAAATAGACATGATCTTGAAGGTGTTCAGCTGCTTGATGACATACTGGTATTGGTTTAAAAGGTTAATTTCTGCTGACTGATTCCCTTCAAAGAAAAGTCAAATACAATAGAATAGTAGTGATTTCTTAACTTCAAAAACAACTTTTCAAGCTGTACCTAAGAAAATCAAGTTAATGTGACCATGAGCAAAAGTACACGCAAATAAGCTGAGCTTGTTACAAAAGATCGTACTGGTCCAAAGGATTTTTAAAAAAAAAAAAAAACTTAAAACACTTTTTAAATTTCACTAAGCTTCCTATAAACAAACATGCAGACTCTGGCAGAAAAACTGATGATTTCTTCTGTTTTTGAGGTGGGCCTTAAATGTCATGACCGCTACTGATCATGGAGTCCAATGGTTTGAGAAGAGGTTAATTTTTTGGAAAAGAAACGAAAATGATTATATAGTCACTGTATGTATCCCAAACAGGAAACATTAAAACCAACAGTGTGTGGCCCAAAAACAAGCTCTTCCACAAAGAGTAATAAAAGTTAAAGGGATTTTCCCATAGACCACGAGAATGGAGGGTCCAATGTACCATCGTCAGACCCCCTCATCATTCCCCGAGATGAGCAGAGCAGCTGGTCGCCCATTGTCCGAGATGCCCCTTTTGCCTGTATGGAGCTGACGGAGATTACAGAGTGCCGTACTCAGCAATCTCCAGTGTAGGACTGGAGAGCAGAGGGCCCTAAAGCTATTAAACATAATGTTCACCATCACAATTAACAAAAGAGCAAAATAGTAATGTAATATTACTACCCATCTGCTTACTTAAACAAATGTCCGTTCGTGAAAGAAAGTTCTAGTGTGAGAGAGCGAGTGCAAAGAGATATTGAAAAAAAGTCTAATTAATATTTAAAAAGCATTGGAAACTAATTTTGTAAAAAAACAGTTCAAACTTTCTTTGAAACAGAATTACAGATGAAATCCGGCTACTATGCGAGTATGCATTCCTTTAAATGAAAGCAACATTTTACTTTTCAAACATTTCTACATCTAATTGCAATTTATTTACATGTTACGGACACTCATTTTGTGGGTGGCACAACGGGGTAGCAGACTTGCACAGCAAGTTTCACACAAAGTAAAAATAAGGATGGCATCCTCAGCCAAGGATGTAAACAAGGAAACACGCTACCAATGTTTCTTTCATCCTCATCTGATAAACTGATACATCTCTAGGAAAGTCAGCAGGGAATGCTTAAATTGTGTAAGTGAAGACAAAAATTTAAAACATCCCTATTTTTGCAATACAGTAATTATCTATAACATAAAAAATTCTGAATGGATAATATTGGTTTTGAATATTGCTGCCAATACACTAATATATAATGGTTTAGAATTTTTACTCATCAGCGAACATCTTGTAAAAACGTTCCCGTTTCTCTTAGGAGTAGACACAATGGGGCAGATTTACTTACCCGGCCCATTCGCGATCCACCGGCGCGTTCTCTGCGCTGGATTCGGGTCTAGCCGGGATTTATGATGGTAGTTCCTCCGCCGTCCACCAGGTGGCGCTGCTGTGCTGAAGTCCTCTGGAATGCCTCGAAATACACCGGCCTATACTGGATGAAGGTGAGTGAAATTTTCGCAACACAATTTTTTTTTTTAAATGCGGCGGTTTTTCCGAATCCGTCGGGTTTTTGCTCGGCCGCGCCCCCCTATTTCCGTTGCGCGCATGCCGGCGCCGATGCGCCACAATCCGATCGCGTGCGCCACAATCCCTGGGCAATTCAGGTACAATCGGCGCAAATCGGAAATATTCGGGTAACACGTCGGAAAACCGCGAATCGGGCCCTTAGTAAATGACCCCCAGTGTGCCACATTTTTTTCTAAAACTAGTGGAGTCTGTACTATGTGTAGTTTGCTTATGGAGAGTGCAGAGTGCAGCAGATTCATCAGCACTGGCGCATGGTCTTCATTAATCTTGCGCCCCCTGTACTGCTTCTGTAGAATGCACCATTTTTCTCTGGTGCACTTTGTTTATGCTGCAAAATTGTGCTGCACGTCAGTAATAAATGTGGCACAAACTCTGACCAAACGCTAACAGCCTTTTAGGCATGCATTTTTTTTGCAAAGCACAAAATCAGACAAAAACACTGGCACAAACACTTTAATAAATGTGTGTAATCTAGTGCAATATATGTAAGAGAGGGGGCATCAGCTAAGTACTTCTAATTAAGGTCTCCTGTAATCTGTGTCTTCTTTAAGGTTCCCAGCAGTTGTGATCAATTAGAAACAGTTTGGTAAATATAAGAGCTTGTACATTTCTGGCGGTTTGCAAGGAATCACGATTATTTTCCACTGTAAAGGTTGCTATCCCAGGTGAGATTATACTCCAATTCTTTGCCAAGCAAGGTCTGGCATGGAGTTGTCTGGCAGTGCAGTCAGTCAGCTGGTATACAAGAAGGCCGTAGCTTCCAGATATATCCAATATGGTGGAGGGGCTTATATCATACGCTGGTGCACATAGAGCACACATTAGTTACAGGGGTTGTTCAGAGGTTGAAAAAAAAAAGCAAGACATCTGACCATAGTTTGTACTGGTATTGCAGCTGAGCTTTATAGAAATGAATGGAGATCAATACCATGATCTACCAATGGTAAAGAGAGAAGATGTATTTGGAAGAAAGCAGCCATGACCCTATTAAGGGTCAGCTGTACGTGTGTGTGTGTGTGTGTGTGTACACCCATATACATACATGGTGTATGAGGGAGAGCATTTGGCTATTGACCTGAAGCAGCAGCAAGGTAAGTGCAGACTCACATAGACAATTTCTTTACATGAGCATTTGAATAAACTAGAATACATTTATATTTGATTTTGGCATTTATAGGGTTTACCAACAGTTATAACTCTGTGTATAAGAGAACCTAATGAAGAGGTTTGGGGCTATAAAAACATTAGAATCTCGTTAGACATCTGCCATATTATTCTCTCAAACCTGTTAGTTTTAAAAAAAAGACATTACACTTTTGCATTCTTTAAAAAATTTGTTTTATATAGTACTCAAGATGAGACTGGAACCAATCTCCTGTCCTGGAGAGGAAGCAGAGGACACCATATTTCTTGAAGTTCTCAAAATTTGCCAAGAAGTAATGTCTGTCACCTATGTTGTATTTAATATGAGTTTCATTATGAACTGGGGCCACAGTAGTCAGTATTGCAACCTAGAGTAATATTCTGTGCCATTCTTTGTCAAAATTTTAAGAATTTTTCCAAGAGGTTTTTTTTTAAAAATACTATCAATAACATTCAACCTTCAATACCGATGAGCAAATCTAAATCACACAATTCGGGGTCGTACTGAATTTGGCGGGCTCGGCACCCACAAGCTCGGAGACTGAAAAAGCACTGCTGTATCAGTGTTCAGGAAAATGCACCAAGATGCTTGATCAAGCAATATACACAGGCATGTTATTGCCCTGTTCAGGGTGTATGCAAGAGGCTGCGGTTCTGATTTCATCTGAAATAATTGCCCTAATGAGGGCACTCTCAATAACTGCATAAGGCTAATAATAAGCTACTATAGAGCAGGGATATTCTTAATGATTATAAAGAATTATAAAGCAATACTTGGAAAACCAGACAGGAATAATGGCATTTACTGCATCATGCAGAAAGATCTTGAAGGTCCTGTCTTTATATACTATTCATCTCCAGAAAAATCATAAATCATCATCAATCATACCCTGATTGTGAAGTTATTCCTATCAGTGAATAGAGCACAGTAATACATGGATCATATAAGTGCCCTTGATAGTGAATAGAGCACAGTAATATGTGTATCATAGAAGTGCTCTTCATAGTGATTGTTGTGCAGTAATACATGGATCATAAAAGTGCACTTCTCAGGGAATGGCGCACACTAATACCTAGATCATAAAGATGGTATTTTCTGTGAAAAGTGCATGCCAATAAGTAGATCATAAAAAAGCTGTTGTCCCTGAATAGCATCCAGCAATACCTTTATTGTAAAGGTGCTCCTGTCAGTAAATAGTGTTCAGTCTGAACACAATTCTGTTGCATAACATTGCATGCATCAATTAACAAAAATATTAAATTTAGTTATGCTTTATGTTTATGATATGAATCGTTTTTGGTAACTACACGGCCAAACAATCGAGCTGCATCCCAATACAGAGGGAAAAACATACCAATTCCTCTGTGGTGTGGCGGGTACTGCAATATGAAAGTTTATTGAAGGGGTAAATTTCTTGGTTTCAGTATTCAAAGGTATTTAAATACGGACAAACCTCATCATTCTACTTCTAGATTTCCTAGGCAACAACCCATGAGCTAGAGCAATGAGTTTAGGGATATATCTTTTCAGTAAATCAATGGCACAGTTTGCATGTTTCTACATCATTATCTTTCTACAACAGATTTGGCCCTTGAATAGTGGTCATTCTTCATTGAGATCTTATCAAATTAACACTAAAGATAATCCATCAAAGAAAACAGTTAAAGAGTTAAAACACCAACATTTTCAGGAAAACTATGATGAATAATGTATGTGGCGTCTAATCTTCAGGAGAGGAGCATGGTCATCTGTATACAGCACTGAACCCTATTGTCCTTTACGTCAAATCTTGAAAGATGAATACGCCGAAATGTGTCAATCTTACATTGTTTTTACACTATGTCAATATGAGCTACATGTTGGAATGATGTACAGGAGGACGTGAAGCTGGATTTTTCTTCTTGATAGTTGATATTGTATCTCGTTGGATCCGTGCACCGTCCGTCCATTTGGCGTCCTAGGAGTGGGTGAGCTGGTATTCATATATTTTTATCAAATCTTTCAATTTCGCATTCCTAAAAGGTCATAATCAAATCCTTCTATTCCTTGAATTCCAATTTGAAATCTTTTAAAAATTCTGCATTCCCGAAACATCATCTACAAATCTTTCGATTCCATATTCCTGGAACTTAAAATTCAAGCCTTCCTATGCTAAAATATTGAATTATTTCAATTCAGCAGAATTCAACATTCCTTGAACATCAACTTCAAATTATGACTTTAATAATAATAATAATAATTCTTTATTTATATAGCGCCTACAGATTACGCAGCGCTGCACAAAGCATGCCA
Organism: Engystomops pustulosus; assembly: GCA_019512145.1. Lineage (NCBI taxonomy): Eukaryota > Metazoa > Chordata > Amphibia > Anura > Leptodactylidae > Engystomops > Engystomops pustulosus. The sequence goes on along the minus strand of CM033641.1, from coordinate 75,370,177 downwards.
AATTGGTTGTTCTGTATTACCATAATTTTAAATGCAGGAAGGGGGTCTTCCGCTTAAATCTCTATTTAATAATAACTAATACAGGCAGTCCCCGGGTTACATACAAGATAGGGTCTGTAGGTTTGTTCTTAAGTTGAGTTTGTATGTAAGTCGGAACTGTATACTTTATTATTGTAACCCTAGTCAAAAATGTTTTGGTCTCTGTGACAATTGGATTTTAAAAATGTTGGGTTGTCATAAGAACCAGGATAAACAATAAATCTTAATTACAGACACCATTGATAACTGTTAAAGCTGTTTATTGTAGCCTAGGACTAAAGTACAGTAAATTACTAAAAACCAGAGGTCCGTTTGTAACTAGGGGTCGTATGTAAGTCAGGTGTTCTTAGGTAGGGAACCGCCTGTAACTGAACAGCCAGAGCACTATTTTTTTTAATGTTATGTTATCATTTCAACTACTTTCCCTAGCCCATTGTGGGCAACTGCCCTGTTATTATCTGCATTTTTCAGCCCCCTAGCCCTTAGTAGCCACATTTTACATCTATTTCTGGGTATTAAAAGCCGGATTCCCATTTACATCAATGGAGTTTGTGTCCAGTCCAAGTTTTAAGGGTCACAATCAATTTTTCCAGGATTACTTAGGCTATATGTGTTTGGTTTACTTTAGGTGCAAAGTGTGTTTCTGGGACATAGATAGTGTTTTAATAAGAAGTTGTGCAAAGTGTAGAGTGCGAAGCCATAGTTAATTTACATATGAAAGAACACATTTGGTTCAAATTACTATTGTCAACACTAGAAGAATTTTATTTGAGAACAGAATCTGCTCACTCAGATTGTACTTAGCAACACTACAGAAAATTATACACTGTTTAGTAATTTGATTCTCTGCACTGCTGGGTGCTTAAAACCTGGTTATCACTGGCAATGAGATTTCCAATGATGCAAACTCTATTAAGCTAGCTTGAAGGCATTTCTATATAGAGAGCCACCAGTTTCCAATTCTGTACATGTCTACACAATATAACTGCTATTCATTTAGTTCATAAGTGTACCAGAAGCAGAAATAAAATGAAAAGATTCAAAGCATCTGCTTTTGGGAGCTATGGCACACACCGGTCCAAATAACCACTTACTTGCCTCAGATTATTTACTTTCCAATCAGCAACCTCGCTCACACAGGGGGGAATAAACAGCACCAGCTGAAAATAGACTAGAGACCTTCATAGACTCTATTGTCTTGAAAAGATCCGTCTGTAACACAAGTTGAAAGCGTTTTTTAAAGCTTATTGATGGTGGGAAAACAAGTTCTAGTGCGCTTATACCTAAATGTATCACTCCTTAAATAGAACAATTCCTAGCTTTGCCTCTAAAAAAGAATACTTACACAACTGCCTGTGTAAATCAAGCATATATCCATGTTTACCTACAGTATAATAATACTGTATCCCTATAAGGAGAAAGTGCACTCTTGTGTTGTAGAGTCTACCTGTTGAAGAGAACCTGTCATCAGGAGCCCTTTTTCTGGCTCCTCCATGTCCCCATAGAGAATAGTGTGCACATTGCCAAAGTGTTCTTATAATAAAATGGTCTTTTTCCGATAAAAAGAAAGTTAGATGAAAGTTTACCTTTCGCTCTGCAGAGCAGTGTCCAGTATACCATGAGAGTGGTCAGTGAGAAGCAGTTTAGCCCCACCCTTTGGAAGACCGCTCTGCCACGCTTCTATTTCAAATTTAAAAAACTTCCAAATCCTTCCTATTCAAAATAGACCCATGACAGAGCGGTTTCCCAAGGAGGGGGGCACTCTTCACAATGACCAAAATACTTTGGCAATGTGCACACTATTCTCTATGGGGAAGCTAGAAAAAGGGTTCCTGGTGACGGTGACAGGTTCCCTTGAAAGGAATGGAACGAATTGCTGTCCCAACACTTGTGGATAGAGCAATCCTCACGGTCTGCCCACTAGTGTGATGCATGAGCGGGTGTGTCTAAATGTCACCATGACAGGTAGCCATTATACAAGATACATGCACAGTATGAAGGTACTCATGCTAGCTCTGGTGACAGGCATCACCACGACTACCATCTGTGTAGTCTGAGGCTACTGCTACTATACTTTAAATCTAGAATTCAGTATAAACTTGGATAGAGACAAAAGGGTTTTCCTATAGTGACTATAGTATAGCCAGCTGTTCTTTTTCCTCTGATGAATCTGTGTTATTACACAGAAAACATGTTAAGTATTTCTACTATATCTAGTGCAGGGTATTGCAAGTTTGAGGGTCAGCTGTGGCCAGTTTGAGGATTAAGCTGTTCCTTGTAAGGACAGGAATTGGATAAGGGGATTCAGGACTTAAGTGGCTACAGGCTTTGTATAGGTTCATGCAACCAGGGCCATAGCCCAGGACACCTAAATGTCTTAATAGACCCTGCACCCCACTCAAGGACCCGGAGAGATCCTACCAATTCTTTCCTTTCAATGATGGTGGCTATGTATTTTGGTGTTACAACTATGACAGTCATATGCCACATAAAAAAGGTGATCTACCTACTATCTACCCTCAGCACATTTGGCTAAACTTGATTAATCATTTCCGTTTGTAAAATCAGTGATATATAGCATATAGTTTTTGTGACAGAGATACAGTCTCTCACTAGATCGGTCTGTTTACTTTATCAGTGATGCCTACGGGGGCAAAGAGATTGCGCCCTAGGTACACGACACAAAGTGACTATAATAATTAGGTCCAGGGATAGTGACTGCACCACTGTTTATGTCAATTGTAGCTATGGTACCAGTACAAATGGAAATAAAATATATAACTTAGATGATAGGACAAGTGAAAGAAACAACTAAAGGAGTTGTATCAATTTTAAGTGGTATCCCCTATGTACAGTACAGGGTATGGGATAACTATCTAATAAGTGAAGGGTCAAAGAAGCCAGACTGATAGGATTGCTACCCCCTATCCTGTGGACAACCACTAATGGCACAACCCCTTTAATGTTGAGTAATCCACTAAAACCCTCACTAATCACTAAAACAGACCTAGCTTGCCTCACTAGAAGGTCACAGGAATGGTGGAGAGGTCACATATGCAGATATTTTCTATTTGGCCAACATAGAGCAAATGCTCCTCATTGATCAGACATTTTATTACTTGCCCTGTGGGTACAAAGCAAACAGTATATTGTTCTTTGGGTAACTTTGTCGCTACCACAACATCTTTAACACATGCAAAATTCCAAGACCTGCCACAACGTTATGGTTACCGTTATATGCCATATTAATTGTTGATAAAAATATTTATATATGCCTGAGAATGAGATTATTTGGAGGCTTAAATTACTTCAATTGTGTTTCTCTCCATGAAATACTTACTGAATCATTCTTAACTGCACTTTATAAGTCATAAAACAACAGATCATTAAGTGAATAACTTATAAATAAAGCTGCATGAATGAGATCCATGTAAATGATTTCTGTAGTTTCAAGGATCTTTGTAAATGTGAATAAAAAGACAACTAATATGACAAAAGCACATCAATAAACAAAGTGACAATTACTTCATCATTCATGATGACCACATTATTAAACTATATAATATTAGTACATTAACATCAGCAGTAGATGGAGATGATAGTCTAAGAGTTTTCTAAAAAAAAAAAATTGCAGCCCCAGGACAAGAAAACAAAATCCAGAAGTGCACATTATTCAGGGGGGGCCAGAAGAGATCAAAAATTTAAAAATAAGATTAAAATTAAGAAATCTACCTTTTAAAGGAGATCTCATGGTAGGTGGCAAGTAACATGCTAATCTATTTTTACCTAATCCCAAAATATTTCCTAAACTAAAGTACAGTTTTTCTCTACTGGGGTGTGGAGTAGCCTCTCCAGGTAGTGAGAGCAATGGCTAATCCAAGTAGCCTCTGTCGATAATTAGCATATTAGTTAGATAAATTGTAGTTTAGTTTAGGAAGTATTTTAGGATTAGGTAAAAATATATTAGGGCTTAGCATGTTACTAGCCACCTACCATCAGATCTAGCTTGATAGGTAGATTTCTGATGGTAGGTTTTCTTTAAAACAATGGAGACTGATGGGACAAGGGGAAAATCTGTGAATTTGGGTAAGCCATTGGCTTAGTGATAGAAAACAGAGTGTCATCATTAATGGCACATTCTCAGGTTGGGTTCATGTTACCAGCGGAGTGCCACAGGGTCAGTATTGGGGCCACTTTTTTATATTTTTATGAATTACCTTGTAGAGGGTTTTCACAGTCAAGTTTCAATATTTGCAGATGCTACTAAGCTGTGTAAAGTAATTAAAACTGAGTATATCATTACAGAGGAATTTGTGGAAGCTGGAGGAATGGGCGGAGAAATTGCAAATAAGGTTTAATGTCGATAAATGTAAAGATATGCACTTGGAAGCAAAAAGTTACATAACATTAATGTTCTAAACAGTCCATTACTTGGTAAAAGTGCAGCTGAAAAATACATGGGGATATTGGTGGATTGTAAAATTAATTTTAGTGACCAGAGCCAGGCAGCTGCTGCTAAAGCAAATAAAATTATGGGATGCATCAAGAAAGGAATAGATTCTTGCTATAAGAACATAGTTTTGTACTTATACAAATCACTGGTCAGACCACACATGGAATATTGTGTACAGTTTTGGGCACCAGTGTATAAAAAGGAAATAGTAGAACTGGAATGGGTGCAGAGGAGAATACCACAATGTACAGATACCTGAATGGACAGTACAAGGATCTCTCCAAAGATATTTTTATACCTAGGCCTGTGGCCAAGACAAGGGGATGTCCTCTACGCCTAGAGGATAGGAGGTTCTACCATAGATGGGGATTCTTTACTGTAAGATCTATGGAACTCTCTCTCATAGGAGGTTGTTATGGCGGACTCTATGTACATGTTCAAGAGAGGCCTGGATGCCTTTCTTTAGAGTAAAAATATCATGTGTTATGTGTAAAAACACATTTGTTTAATTCTTAATGGTTGAATTTGATGGACTTGAGTCTTTTGTCAGCCTTATATACTATGATACTATGATCGATTGATAAGATTAAAGGGCTATTCTCATCTGGGCATTCACATTCTGTTTCATTAATCTGCCATATATAAACATTTTTTCAATTAGATGTTATTAAAAAAAATGTTCCTGAGTGAAGATAATTTCTCATAAATGTAGTGATATGGTCCCTTAGAAACAAGTCCCTTACGGCCACCTCTGCTGGAGGGACTGCACAAATAAACAAAAGATTTTTGTATATAAAATTGTCCGGGAGTTACTGCATGTCCCACAGCCGTCCTGTGGTAATGATTGCTGAATCCAGGACGTCAGGCAGAACTCAATAGCCCATGTCTGGCCACTGCTTCCAAAATGTGAGATGGTCGTATCCGAGGAAGCTATCTCATTTCTAAGGGATAGAATGACTACATTTATGAGAAATTATCTTCACACAGGAACATTTTTTTAATGACATCCGATTGAAGAAATGTTTATATATGGGAAATGAATTCAATTAAATGTGACTGCCCGGATGTGAATACCCCTTTATGCCTTGGATTGAAACCTTGCTTTCATTATGGCATACACAGGAGGCTGTATATTGGAATACAGCTCGTACAACAATACCGCTATAAAATGTTTTTATAAAGATATACAAAGACATTTTTGTGTGTTTCCTACTATGGCACTATAAAGCTCAGATGTTATATATAGGCATAATTTGGCCCATTGAATGAGACTTTTAATACATATTAAATCATATAATGCTGTAATATATTTTAAATAGCTTTATTCATTTATTTTGACGCCTCAAAATATATTTTCATATTGGTGACCTATCATTCCTATAAATTTTAGATTAGTGATTGTTCCGAATCCTGCCAGCCCTGCTAATCGGCTGACTGTATATCAAACACAGGACCATACATTTTGTATTTGCTTTGCCTCGTTTTGCAGCTTAGTTATGAGAATCACAGTTGCTTGCAGGTCAATACCAAACATTTCACTCCTTCATTCTGCTAATGGGCGATAGCGCAAGTAATGAACTGCCATTGATTTGATGCCCATTCCAAGGGAGAGATGTACATTTATATGTCTAGAATGACCATAGAGCTGTAGTCCTGCAGGGATACAGGGACATGTTTATAATCAAATGTGCCTTTTGAACACTATCAAATGTGTGGAATACATTTAAATACATTCAAGACCTGTTTCTTTTTAAGTCTTTTGGACTGCTGGCCATTACTGAAACATGGATCCAACAGGATGAAGCTGCAACCCCTACCCCCACCCCCGCTCTGTTCTATGGTTGCACACGTCTGAAACCTGTCCTGTTCAGCAGTGTTCCAGTATTGTCAAACATTTGTGGAGAAAATTGCACACAACAGCAGACTTTCTTCACTTCACATTTATGCTCAGAACCTATAACTCTACCTCCCACCTTTCTAAACAGGTCTGTTTAAGCAATTTAATATTATCTCTTTCTAATAATCCTAAATGGCTCTTGGATACTCTTCACCAAAGGTGCAGCCACCTGTCACGGGCCTTGAAGCTGAAGATCAAGACACCAACTTAAAAGATAAAATTGACTGCGTTCGCTAAGAAATAATTCACAATCCACAAACACCATAAATACCCGTCCCTCTGGTACCTCTCCATGTCAGGACCCCTGAAATCTGTATGTTGAGAAACCGTGTAGCATTCTGCTGAACTATTCACAAGCCTAACAAGGCTGCTTATGGTGCACATGATTTATGGTAAGGATCAGGACCAGAATAAACAGAGCAGGCCATTTTATAAAGAGTCCATTACAAATCTGTCAGGGCAGACTGTCAGTTTGGGCCTATACGCAATAAGCTGGTTGCCCTAGGAAAAGAGGTTAAATCATCATGATAAAGATGGATTTTTGAGGATAAACTTTCTGATAAACAATTTAGAATTTTCATAATGAAACCAGTTCAATACAATATATTTACAGGTTAATAAACCCTCAACATGCAGCACTTCACCATACAGCTATATACACAGTCATACAATATCTCAGATCAGTCAACACGGGACAACATAACATGCCACATCCAGTGGAAAGGCAATAAAGGATGTAGAAATAAATTATATCAGGTGCTGAATTATCTATATAAAAGTTATTTTCAAAATGAAAGATCTTGTATTTCCTAAGTTCTAAAGATTTATTGTCTTTAGGCTTAAATTCTGGGCATTGTTAATATTTTAATCAAACTATACAAACCCGCAGACTTCAATACAATAATAAGATAATTTAAAAAATTAGACATAAAGAAGCTGCAAATGTCTCTGTTTGTTATTGCTCTGTGTACTTTGAAGCTTCATCTTCTCTTAAACCTTCCAGTCGTCCCGCAATGCTGAAGCTGAAGCCTCCGAGAGGCGCAGTGGTTGCACCCTAGTTAATTACCCTTTGCCATTTAAATATACATTAGGTCAATCCTGTGAAGACTTTTCTGCTAGTGAAATAACCCCTCTTCTGAACTCTCCCTTGATCATGTAACAACTCTTAATTACTTTAGTTGTTCATTTCTAAATCCCCCTGTAAGATCTGTGATGTCTCTCAATCACCGGAACACTGTGCACACAACATTTACATATTATTTCATGTATCGTCAGTCTAAGGGTTTAGTCTGACGATACTTTCATTATTCCCACTTTGATACACATTTCTTCCTTGGCAGATACTTTCAGACACTTGTTGCTAAAGCTTAGTTTTACACCGAAATAAGTTCTCACATGTCAAGTGCATAAACCGACAGATTTTATATATTAAAAACCGAAATCTTTGCTTCAATGGCAACTTATCTTCTAATGAAGGATACCATTGTGTAAAGGGCTTGACTCAAACAACAACTCCAACAACAGACTTTGTGGCCCATGTTTCCAATGATACTAGAAAAGATTGTCCAAAACGCTAAATGGGGCAGGATTTTGCATTACAGGCAATGGACTTCCGCACAGGGACAGGGAAGCACCACCATGTGTTTGAGCCCATAGAAAAAACAGTGGTCTGTGTGCTATGGAGAGGGTGTAAGCTTGCTTTTTATGGATTACACAGGGACTCTGCCAGCCTGCTACTGTACATCACTCCAATGATTTCAGGTATGCTATCAACATGCCACAACATTGTATTCTACAACGTAAAGAGCATGCTTGGTCAATGCCAAATAAAAGTTCTCTTTAAGAAACTAAAAAGCTTCTCTTGGACCAGTTTGTTTTCCTGCATTTCCTGTTATGCTCCTTTTATCCCCCCCCTCTTTTATAATCCATTCATTATTATTACTATTCGATAAGTTAAAAAGTGAAGTGGGTCATCAGCCATTGGTTGGAGGATCAACAGCTTTTTTAAAATGTTATTTCAAAATTTAGCTTTCAAGAATAGTGACCGCTGCATTGTTTTTCCCAAAGCTAGGATAAATCCCCTTACATGACGTAGATGATTCCGAACTTCTTGAAGAGAATCTGTCATCTGCTATGTAATTTTTACATGATGACACGTAACAATAGACTTTGGCAGGACGATTTTACAAATGCTTTTGTTATGCATCTGAATAATTCTTTAACATAACTTTCAAGCAGTGTGTAGCAGGTCCTGGGGACAAAGAGGTGGGACGGTTCAAACAAGAAGTGGTTGCAGTAGTTATGCAGGGGGAGGGAGAATGTGAAACGCTGAGTGTGGGGGAGGACAAAGAGTAAGGATTTGTCGAAGCATTTAGGAGTAGATGAACTGCCCCCCCGAGACTCACCACACACTGCTGGCAGGGTGCCAGGTAATGTTAACACCTTAAAGGGGTTGTCCATTTTTGGCACCTTACAGCAAATAATTAATATTTTTTGTGTAATGAAAAGTGTAAATTTTCCAATATATTTTCTGAAATGCAACAGGAATGTTCAATTTTTACTTCCTGTAGATAAACACTGATCCATGGTCATGTGATGTCACAGAGGTGCACAGTTCATTAGTATCACACACCTTTGATACACTGTGTAAAAAAAAATTGCATTAGGTCTTATTTATTTCTCATTTTCACAGCAACAGGTTATAATATAGAATATAGTAATGTATAGGAAAATAGGTTATTTTTTGTGTTTTTTAAAAATTTATTTACCCCTGATGAAGCCCATCTAATGGGCGATACGCGCGAGGCATTTTCACTCCCCTTGTGTTGGACTACTCTCTTGGTAATGTAACCAATCTGTCTATTTACATATGGTTGTTTATAGGGATTATTAGGATCTGAATGATACCATGTACCATTGAATTAATATAGAGGGCACTTACCTGTTTACCTTTTTTCTCAGTCCCTACGTGTTATGTTGCATACCGCATCTTCATTATTCTCTTATTCTTATGTGCATTCACAGAATTGGCTTCTTATTACACTTATGACTCTAGGGGAGTTCGCGTTTGTACCCAAATGAAATTTTTTTTCTTGATGTTTTTAATAGTCCTTTTGTATATTCAATAAAGATTGATATCCATTTGCATCTGCTATCTCTTGTTTGACCTTATATATTGATCTATTCAGATCTGGGAAACTTTATTATTTGGTGTGCGTCGCCCCACTTATCCCTGTACAGTTTAATCTATTTTCTTAAAAACTTTTTTTTAATACTGTCTCACTAGGGCATGTGCACTATGGATACATTGATCACTCTTCTAACCTGCAATGTATTATATCTGTCAGTAGTTTACTGATAGTTTGCCTATTAGACAAAGTCTTGGACTGTGCCCAATGGCAGACACAGAGGTCTGAAGTTGTTATGGCTACCCCCTGGCACAATTGTGTTTGATCGAGGAAGTTAGGGGGTTAAACTGCCCAGCAAGGACAAATTTCCCTGCCAGGCTGACTACGCAGGGACAGGCTGTATGTAACAGCCAGTCTCCTGGAGCATATTGCTCTGGCACACTGGCAATGCCAGTGTGATCAGAAGGATATGATAGATTGTCCTAATGTGGGAAGAACCCACTTATTAGGACAATCTATCTCGTCCTGCATCCTTAAGCAGTTAAAGAAATAATTAAAAATCTGTGGATTTATTCAGATGCATGACAAAGGCATTTTTTAAATCAACATGTCAGAGGCTAATGGAACTTGTCATTATATAAAAATGACCTTACTGATAACAGTTTCCATTTACATATATATGATGGCTCAAACAAACAAGAATAAAAACATTGGAAATTCTGCACATAAAATCAGAAACCTCTGGATGGTGTACTATAAAATGCAAAGGAAATGAAGCTGTATCCAGTCCAGAAAACATGGCATTTCCTGTACATCTTCTCTGCTTCCTCTTTCCTGATCTCTCAGGACAAAGTGTTACATTTATCACAATAAAAATACGGACATGAAAACAAGAGGTGAAGGAAAAGGACAGAACTGTAGAACAGTACAACAGTATATTTAGACAATTTGTGAAAAGAAGAATGCCAACAGAGGGGGATCTTGGCATTTAAGAAAAGGGTAAAATGGCATACTGTGAAAATACTAAATTATTCACAAGCTACAGGAAGGGTTTGCAGTTCACGAGTGACTTGAAGTATAAACTCCTCTACCAATGAAAGTTATTCTATAAACTATGTACCGTAGTAAAATATATTCAACAACAGTAAATGTTGCTCAAAATAACTTCCTTAACCATCTTTGTGTTAATATTTTACATGTTTTTATTGGTTCCACTCTAGTTCACAAAGTACCAACTAGTATATTTTTATATTGTTTCATACATTGTATAAACCCAAACACACTAAACACCATGAAGGTTATAAAAATGGTGAAGGATCCAGCTGTGATCTGAGCAAGCACTTGTACAATGGACATTGAGAAGAACAGAAGGGTTGACGGCCTTTGTATAAGAGCAGTAGCTGTGTGTAGCAATGACCTTGTAAGAGAAAAAGCATGGAAAGGTATTTCATGCCATTGTGAAGAGTTTACAGAGAATCTGTCATAGGGATATATACTCCTAAGCTGTAATAATCATATTATATTCTATTTTGCACCTAAATGACCAATCATTTCTTTCCGATTTTCTTTGTCACCATTTTAACCCCATAACAATTTTTGTGTTGCATTTACTATGTTTCGTTTGTGCGGGACAAGTCACATTTTCAAATGGTGCTATATTTGCGGTATAGCTTGTTGAATAGCTTTTATTGACTCTTTCTGGGAAGAGATGGACAAAAAATAAACCCATGTAATTATGGCCTTTGTGTTTTAAAGGTTATTCCAATCAACATTTTTTAGTTCCTCTAGGAGACTCCAGACTCCAATAAACACATGCAATCAATGCTGCCACCGATTCCGGGTGCAAAATTCCACAAGTTAACTTCTGCAGCACTGTGGCATGAGGGTGCTGCCATCTTGTGACATCATTGCGGCCCAAAGATGAGTTGCCATGACAGCCAAGGCCCTTAATGAGAGTTCCAAGCCTATCATAGCAGGATCTGTAGATACTATTGTACAGGTCTTTTTATGGCCTCACAAACATGGTTATAGTTTCTACAGTCCAGTGTGTGAGCCGATTGCTCGACAGCAAAATATGGAGTAGGTCACTTTCCTACTAGCTAGCTGAGTTTGCAGCTTGGGCAGTCATTGGAACCTTGCAATTGTAGTTTGGGGGAACTAAAGGTGACTGAGCCACAATGGACATACAGCTCCATGACATAGCTGTGACAGGTTAAAGATTCATAAATATAATATCCTATCCTGACTACAAACAATGACATGCTTTTAGTTTTCCATTGGCGGCATCATCATTGCAATACTTATTGGAAATAGTGATGAGCAGTGTACAAATATCACATGATAAACTAGCCTCAGAAGTCACACATCAAGCAATTGGCTGAAAAGATCCTGTAACAAGAAAAACCCTTATATGTGGCCATGATGGAAATCAAATCCTTAAGAAACAAAAATGGCAGAGCTGGACAGGAGGGACAATTTGAACTTTTCAGAGACTGTTGTAGGAATTTTAGGAATTTAGAACTGTATAAATGTTAAGTTCTACTGCAGTTTTGTCAGGCTCCAGGGATAGTGGACCCACTGGACCACTTAGGACGATGACATAAGTCGACAACTGGGACCGGAATCTAAGTGGTACCCGGATGTCCCCTGCTCAGCAAGACAGTTGTCCCACTGCTCGGGCAGCTCTCCCCACTCTTACCTTTTGCGCATTCAGATGCAGATAGAAGGGAGCACTGCAGTGTTGCATGAAGCCATTGGCTATGTGCACCACATAATGATCCCATTACACCATGCCTCCTGCTCCAAGCAGATTAATACAGCTGCTAGGAGCAGCGGGCTGAGTATAGAAGTGTATTAGTGTTTATTTTTTTATGACCTAATGTGAGAGGGAAAGCACAAGGAAAGGAGACTAATGTGGAAGGTGTCACATGCTGGGGGCAGTGGGGGACGCTGCATGCTGGGGGCAGTGGGGGACGCTGCATGCTGGGGGTGGTGGGGGACGCTGTATGCTGGGGGCAGTGGGGGGACGTTACTTGCTGGGGGGAGTGGGGTACATTACTGGGAGGGGAGGCTTTTTTAGTGCAGGAGAATTATTCAGTAGAAAAAACGGTATTATTATTTAGTGTAGGGGCGTTGAGAGGGCATTAGGAGAGGCAACAGCGTGGATTGCATTTTTTACATACCAGGCCATGCGAGGGGTGGGGTTAATCATGTTATTCTAGAAAGCATTTATTAATCAGTGTTTATGGTCAGAAGGACTTTCCGTGTAAGTATATTTAATTATTTGAGGAAGAGTGTTATGTAGGCACAATGATGAACGTAAGATGTCTGTGTGGTAAACTCCACGCGGATGATGCACAACTGGAAGAGGAATCATGGTGAAGCTGGATCTAATGGAGATTCTGGATCTAATGGAGATTATAGAGAACAACTACAATCCAAAGATATCTGACCTGCAGTCACTGGATGAAATAGGTAGGGATTTCTCCTGTGTTTTCTGAACCTTCTGTATACGGGCCCCACCATACAACATGGCATTATAGCTGCTGGCTCCTTAACATTGCATGTATTTGTCCAGGCCTGCTATGCATTACACAACATTTCACAGCACAGATACCATCACTAACTGGAACACCTCACATTATGAATTTGAGCCAGTGTGTTAATAAAGCCCCGCTAAAAGTAAAAGTAACTGACTAGAATGCACTTGTAAAAAGGACAGATTGACAAAGTATTCTCAAAATAAGATGTTTTTGGTTGTCAAAAGAACAAAGGTATATATTACAGTGATTTGACGTTAACTTTTACAGGAATTTAATTTGTTTTTAACTCAAAAAGCCATAAACTTCTTTTTTATTTTTCTCTGTACAGCGCTGCAAAAGGGCTTTTTTCCTGTTTAACCCCTTCATGACCGATGGTCATTGGTGCCTAAATATCCAGGTCAATTTTTAATGTTTTGCTATGCAATTCTTTAAACGACAATATCTCTATAAAACCTTTACATATCATAACAAGTTTTATTTAGTTTTTTCAAGACATGTGAGACTTTATCTTAATACAATATTTTTAATAATTGCATATTTAAAATTTACCCACAATTTAAAAATAAGCATTTTTGTTGTTTTTCCATTTAAAGTAGTAACTTTTAACACTATGTTATAAATATTGTAGGGGTTCAGCTCACTAGTGAGAGCCAAGACAGTTCACAGAGACGCTGAGTCCAACTTTTAGTTCCAAACACTGGTTTGACTTCCAGTCTTTATTGTCAGTTGTGGTCACAAGCCCAACTTGTACAGACTCAGAAATAAAATACAAAACAAAAAGACCTGCCCGTCTAGGCACTAGCTAATACAATAGCTTTTTCCCTCTCTAGCTAAGTATACAAAATAAAATCATTGGCAATCTTTACCTCCAGGCTTGTTTCACTCACAGCATCACCTCTAGCTCTGGTCAGAGAGACAGCTCTCATCATGCAGGTGTGGGCTAACGAGCTCCATTAACACAGCCCCAGAACCTGGATTAATCATCAATGGCCATGCCTTTACCAAGCAAAGGAGAAAAACCTAGCCACTGCCTTACAATATGTAGACTATTATTTCATCACACTTCCCCAGGTTCAGCTTGCACCTAGAAACAAAATTCTGGTGTCATATTAAACAGGAGAGTTTCCCCTTTAACATATATGTATTGTGTATGGATGCTCAACAGAACTGGAGACATCTATTGAGTTACATTCGGCATTAGAAAGCTGTACATAAAAATCTACTTTTTAGTGCAAATCCATGCACAAGGGAGATTCAGAATTTTGTTTCTAGATGCTAGGGTTCAGGATATATAGCCATTTGAAGTTGGCTACTGTCGTGACGTAAATTAACGTCCTTTTGGCTGTCACACTAAAAACTGATTACTACGTGGAATGGTGAAGGGGTTAACAAATTGTAATTCCCAGTGTCAAAATGTAATATTCTGTGGAATGTACTGGGAGTCTAGAAAAAAAAAAAAATTCTAAATGTGGTGAAATTGAAAAAAAACAAACAATTTGTGGCATTGTGCACTGCTTTTACCGTTTTCACTGTGTGGTCCAAATAACACCTTCCCTTTACTCTTTGGACCGGAAAGATAATTGAGATACCATATTAGTAAGGTTAAAAAAATGTTGCTGTTTCACACTATTCTGATGCCCATAACCTTTTCATACTTTGGTGTACGGACCTGTATATGGTGAAATTTTTGTTAGATGAGACAGCAACTTTGTTTATATTAACTTTGGACTTAAATGAGCTTTTCACTAAAATTTTTATGGGTGACATTTGGGTACTATCTTCTGTCATGGCATTCATAGAATGCAATAATAATTTTTTTATACTTTGATAGATTTTTGATAGAATTTTGGGACACAGCGATACCGAACAGGTTTATGATTTCATTTGTATATGTGTTTTAGGGGATGATTTGAGTCTTTACATTTTTAATTTTGGTTTCATATTTTTTTATTACTTTTTCCAACCATCCTTTAACACTGGGTGGTTTATTCCCTCCTGCAATATACTGCAATACAACTGCACTGGCCAACTTCCTGGTCCAAAGGTGAACAATGTCAAGGCTCATGGTCAGTGAACCACCTGGACCACCACGGGAGACGGTACTAGCCGACACCTGGGACAGGAATCTAAGTAGCAGCTGGTCTTCATCAGAGCCCGCTGCAAAGCAGGATGGTCTCGCTGCGGCGTGGTACCATCATGTCCTGGATCGCCGTTCCCCGATGACGTCACGGTGAGTGGCGATCCATCGCCATGGTAGCCTCGGGTGTTCCGAATACCCAAGGCTACTTCGTTTTAACCCATGCATTACAATGTGCTAATTGCACATTGTAATGCATGGGGAGTAAAATCCACACATACTGCCATACAGTAGTATGGCAGTATATGATAGGATGAATCAGACTACCTAGGGTTAGAGTACCCTAGGGAGCCTGAAAAATAGTAAAAGTAAAAATAAAAAAAGTAAAAAAAAAATTATAATAAAAAAACCTAAAAATTCAAATCAACCCCCTTTCCCTAGAACTGATATAAATACAGTAAAAATCATAAACACATTAGGTATCGCCGCGTCCGAAAATGCCTGATCTATCAAAATATAATAAAGTTTTTTCACTGCGTTTAACCCCGTAATGGAAAATAGCGTCCAAGTTAAAAATGGCATTTTTTTGCCATTTTGAAAAATATAAAAAAAATTCATAAAAAGTGATCAAAAGGTCGCACAGTATGAAAACATTATAAAACCTATACAAATTTGGTATCCACGTGATCGTACCGACCCAAAGAATAAAGTGGACATGTCATTTGGGACGCAGAGTGAAAGCTGTAAAATGCAAGCCCACAAGAAAACATCGCAAATGTGGTTTTTCACCATTTTCACTGCATTTGGAATTTTTTTCCCACTTCCCAGTACACGCCATTGAATATTAAATACCGTCACTATGAAGTACAATTTGTTACGCAGAAAATAAGCCATAACACAGCTCTTTATGTGGAAAAATAAAAAAGTTATAGATTTTTGAAGTTGGTGAGTGAAAAATGGAAGTGAAAAAACTAAAAAAGGCCAAGTTGTTAAGGGGTTAAATCTTCGATAGCTGATGGCACAGTGATGACAAGTTATCCTTTTCTCAAATATTCCAGAGCCTGCTCCCTATTTTTTGCCATCTCTCAATTCTCTGTACGATTTAGAATTTTATTCTTCAATTTCTTTTTTCAAAGACCAACCTCAATATCATCCTGACCACCCAAACCATTGCAGTTTTGCTGCATTTACAACACAACTTTGATATTGTTCTCACTGCTCCTCATTTTATAAGCTAGATACAATACTTGATAAATATTAATAAAACATTGTTCTGCCACCATCTGGAAACATAAACATAGTTAAAAGTACATACGGGTTGGTTTTAGAAACAAACTCGGTAATCCTATGCTAGAATTCTTTTTTCCTAATAGATAAAAGCAGGTCTACTTCTGAGGATGCAGATGGCTGCTTATTCTACGTTCAGGTATTTCAATGCCATTAGCATTTTTTTATATTGGTAAAGAAATAAAGGAACATCTGAATGTTGTCTTGCTCGTTTACATTAGGACTTCATTGTGATGGCATTTATATTCCTCCTTGGAAAATATGTATTGTACTTTAGTTTTATGTATTAACAATATCTCCATGAAACTACTTGTTCTCCAAGTGTAAGTTGTCCTCAATTGAACTACAACTTAAATATTGGTGAATGGGAAAAACAGCATTACATGCTCCTTATTGTACAGTAATCTCTTCCTTTTCGTGATATCGAGCATAGGTTAGCAGTGGACAATTCAGATGTCCTGAAACCATCATGTATCCACCAGCATTCATTGCCTCCATAAGGCATCCTAAAACAGTTAATTTGCTGTCATACTGAAAGTGAAACTGCTGGAGACATGAGTTCTGTTGGCAGTGCTAGCAATGGGAATCCAGAGCATATGCTAGAGACGCATGGATCCTTAGAAGGCCCGCAGACTTATGAGGATCTGTTGAATCTAGTTGTAGGAAGTCTTCACAGCTAGCCAGATGGACAGGGTGAAAAGAGGAGTGCTATTCAGACAGGTATAAATATTTTGTCACAAACTACAACTATTTCTATATTTCTATATTATGGCTTGCTTTATGCTGGACAGGCTGCAGTTTTCATTAGCAACAGCTTGGGGGGGGACATACTACAGGAAAAAAAAAACTATTCTGTGATATACCAGATATACTGATACGTGCTCCCTTACTCTATCCTCTTGGTTAGGCAGTATATGGGGATTCTATAGATTATCTATTACAATGTGCCACTTGCACATTGTAACAGATGATTAGTAACTATACAGCCAAGGGTCTTACAAAGATCCGAGCCTGTCATGACAACAGATTTCTGTTCCCTGATGACGTCAAAGAGAGCATTCGAGCAAAGATGGCCACGTCCACAATTTGCGATTGCGGGTGTCACCGTTGTGCGTTGCAGCACACTCCCACCTTGTATAGAGAGCCCTCAGTCTCTGAACCCTCTCCATATACTCACAGCAGATGTGTATCATACATATACGTCACATTGGTAAGTGGTTAAAACAACAAAGAAAGGTAATATAACTAGAGATGAGCGAGCACTAAAATGCTCGGGTACTCGTTATTCGAGGTCCCCTTGAAAAATGCTCGAGTCTCCCATTGACTTCAATGGGGCTCATTATTCGAGACGAGCACTCGAGCATCGGGAAAAGTTCGTCTCGAATAACGAGTACCCGAGCATTTTAGTGCTCGCTCATCTCTACTTCTTACTATCCAATTTAAATCATTTATGAAACAGTAAATAATAAGCTATATTTCCCTTAAAGGGGTTTTTACATAAGTTGCCCACGTGCCTTTACTGCCCTAATAATCCCAGAAGGTTTATCAAGTGATTCAGCATTCCTAATCCTTACTTTTGTGCTGTCTGCATGAGCCTCCATAATTCTTTGTTTAAATGTGTGAGCTCTGATAAATAGGAGGGGCATGTGCAACGCCCCTGCCAATGCGCATGGCAGAGGAGTGGTTGCAAATAAGCCCCTCGTACCATTCAGTACATCAAGAGGTAATATGCAGCGGTAGTTTCTGCCTAGATAGGCAAGGGTTAATATTATTGCATATTGTTATCATCCAATTGCATGCTTCATTGTGAACTGGAGTGTGATTGGAGAGTGAGCCACCACCTGACCAGAAGGAGTAACTAAAACATCTGGACAGGAAATGACAAACTCTCTTTCTAGCAAGCTCTCTTACCAGAGAGATCTTAGAGCACATGCTTTTACTACAGGCCTCCTAGGCCTCAGCTCTCACTATAGAGCTTGCAGAGTGTCAGTGCACCACTAGCACAGAACACCCAGGACTAAAGCTGCAGCTTCCAGCATTGTACACAGCTCGATCCCAGCCTGCATCTGCAACCAGGCTGGTGACCTAACTCCTGAGGTTCACTCTCCAAGATCACTCCCAGTAATCAAACCATCTGTAAGGAATCGTTTAGGCAGGTGTCTGCTGTTGGTTCGAATAAAGAACTGTAAGTTATTTTTGCACAATGTTGCCTCCGTCTGGTCCCTGCTACGGCTGTCACCATCAAGGGCGCCCCCATTCACAACCCAGGGACTCCTACTACGGACAATAAGTGGATGCCCCAGGATGAACCAGTACATCAGCCTCTACCTCATCTAATTTCTTGCACACACTACCTGCTGGGACACAGTGGGAGACCCCATGAGGGTGGGCTGAATCAGTGAGATACAGGAAGTTGTGTGTACATGTAGAGAGCAGCATGGTGAGAACAGGGAAAGGCTTAGATCTCTAAGAAGGTAAAAGTATAGGTACATATGCATGCAGAAAATGGGATGTATTATTATTGAAAAGTGGTCAATGCTTTTATTCACGTTATGGAAACTTGTTACACATGCACACAAACAAAAAAAGGTAGACATATGGTTTTAAAAAAAAAAAGAACAATAGAAAAACAGAAAATGGGAAACTTATGTTTCTTCAGTAAAGAGCTTTACTGTCTCATTAAGTTGTTAAAGGGGCTATCATGTATCTGACTAATGTATTTTCTTTTTGGCTGGCTAAGAAAGAAATAATAGTGTTTTTTTTCAGGAGCTTGCAATATGATATAATAATAGGAGATTCCCATGCAGCAGCATGTTATGCCCTGATTCAATGTAACTATATAAAGGGTTGATCAACAAACTAGAATGTTCTGTCTCCCTATAATCACATCATATTCATGATTTTGAAAGGAATATCTAGCACCAGGATGAAGGATTGTACACCAAGCACACTGACATACTGGTGTACATCCCCTCTGGCGGGATCTGCACTTCTTTTAGTTTTTCATTCCCTATTTTTTATAGAAAAATGCTTTTAAAATTATGCAAACAAGCCTGAGGGACTCCAGGCTCCATAGATGTTAATGGAATTTAGAGCCCCTCAGGCTCATTCACTTAATTTTAATAGCACTTTTTTATAAAAACCAGGAAATGAGAAGCTAAAAGAGGAGCAGATCCTGCCAGAGGGGACACGCACCAGTATGTCAGTGTGAAATCCTTCATCCATGTGGTAGATATTCTTTAAGGGTTAGTGACTAGAGATGAGCGAGCACTAAAATGCTCGGGTACTCGTTATTCGAGACGAACTTTTCCCGATGCTCGAGTGCTCGTCTCGAATAACGAGCCCCATTGAAGTCAATGGGAGACTCGAGCATTTTTCAAGGGGACCAAGGATCTGCACAGGGAAGCTTGGCCAAGCACCTGGGAACCTCAGAAAAGGATGGAAACACCACGGAAATGGACAGGAAACAGCAGGGGCAGCATGCATGGATGCCTCTGAGGCTGCTTAATCGCACCATTATGCCAAAATTATGGGCAACAGCATGGCCATGACAGAGTGACCGAATGAGGCTAGATAGCATCTAAAACATGCAATAATTGACCCTGACACTATAGGGGACGGCATGCAGAGGCAGCGGCAGCAGTGGCAGGCTAGAGAGTCTAATGGCGACATACCCTAAATGGACTCAGGTTTCACCAAAGGAGGTGAAATGATTTCCTATGTGAACAAAAGGTTGACGGTATATTTAGTCGATAACACAGCATGGTGGTGACATAGTGACCAAGTTCCATAACGTATCTGGTGAAACACCCGAAAAATGAGCCTGACACAGCTCTTTTGATAAGGGGACAACATGTGGAGGCAGCCATGGAGACGACTTTCATGATTAAGAGCGACAGTATAGGGCATTTATATTGCGCTGATATGAATGCAACTTCAGGTCTCCAGCATGGCGGCGACAGATGGGCCGAGTTCCACTATGTATCTGGTGAAACACCTGAAAATTCTGCCTGACACAGCTCGTTTGATAAGGGGATGATGTGCTGCATATCCGCTCGTGCTCCAGCGTCTGCGGTATAGAGAGTTAAAATGAGACATTGGTGGACGCTGTGGAGGATCATGGAGGCAAAATGGACAGGAAACAGCAGGGGCAGCATGCATGGATGCCTCTGAGGCTGCCTAATCTTGGGATGGAGCTGGCGGTCCACTGCCAGGCGAGATTTCGCCTGTCCAAGCCCCTGTCTCTCAGCCGAGACTGGGGACAGGTGACAGTGTCTTGCTGGGGTGACATAAAACTGGCAAAGGCCTTGTAAAGCGTACCCCTGCCAGTGCTGGAAAAGCTGCCTGCTCGCCTACTCTCCCTCGCTACTTGTCCCGCAGAAGTACGCCCTCTGCCGCTAGCACTGTCAGAAGGAAAATACTGTTTCAGCTTGTGCACCAGGGCCTGCTGGTATTCATGCATTCTCACACTCCTTTCCTCTCCAGGGATGAGAGTGGAAAGATTTTGCTTGTACCGTGGGTCCAGGAGAGTGAATACCCAGTAATCGGGGCTGGAATAAATTCTTTGAATGAGAGGGTCACGGGATAGGCAGCCTAGCATGAAATCTGCCATATGCGCCAAAGTCCCAACGCGCAAGAATTCACTCCCCTCACTGGCCTGACTGCCCATTTCCTCCTCCTCCAACTCCTCTTCTTCTGCCCATACACGCTGAACAGTGAAGGACTGAACAATGGTCCCCTCTTCTGTCTTGCCAACATTCTCCTCCTCTTCCTCTTCATCCTCCTCCGATATGCGCTGAGAAACAGACCTAAGAGTACTTTGGGATCTATGAGTAGGTGTCCCTGGTTTATCATGAATGATTTTGATGCCAGTTTTACTTTACCACAGATCTATAAGCTGCTTCACAAGGCAACTAAATTTATTTAGCATTTGGTAGCTCAAGTAACAACAGCCTAGAATTCATATATGTTCCGAATATAGACAATGCAATTATTATGGAGACACAAAATACTTAGCTCTACCATAGAGTAGCATTTCAATAATATAGAGCAAGGTTAAAGCTGCCATCACCACACCAAAGATTATGGTGGAGATCTATACAAATTTTTGTAATTTAAGACGTAATGTGCAGAGTTAGGCCCCATTCAGATGGCCGTCATGTGGACGTATATCTGACTGTAAGTTTATGGATGGATATACGTCCCCATAGATGCCTATGGCACCAGGGCGTTGTACATTACACACAACGTGTTCTCACCGTACTATGCCATCACCACAAAAAAGATAGAGCTTGCTCCATCTTCGGCCGTAAGAACAGCCGTGCGGTGCCATTTCCTCTGGGTGCATTTCCGCCCTCGGTTCAGTGCAGCCAAGAAGAGCACAGCCACTGTGCAATATGCTTGAATTGAAAAAAAAAAAACAGACTGGGAGAAGATGGGGAGGCGACATAAGCTAGGAGGCAGGGGTTACCTCACAAGGCGGCCTTGAGGGTGGCTGTCTGCTTGACTGCAGCTCCCCAAAAACCACCCCCCTAACTACTAGCTGTCCAAGAATAAAACTTTATTTTTCTGGATAAAGGTAGCACTGGCAGTTTTTAAAAGACATGGCCTATAATGGGTAAATATATGGTAGGTTTTGGTAGTTTATAAGCCATGGGGATGGTGACAGGTTCCCTTTAAGACACATGAGAGTTGGACTCCCTGGTGTTATAATTATCATCATCTCCTCTCTGCAGGAGGATCTAGCAGTCATGAGCTGACAGATTTACTTTGAGCACGGGGTCACTTATAGCTATATGAGGAATGGGGGAGTAAGAAAGAAGGAAGAGCCAAGAGCAAATAATGATGATGATTGAGCCTTGTACACAAGCCCCTTTGGCTCTGTGCAGTTTGCTTATAGGGACCAGGTAAACCTTTATATATTTTTAAAAGTAAGCAGAAGCAATGATGTCAATGATAAAAGCAGAATAGGAATTTGTATTAAAAAAAACTATGTATATCCGACGTATATCCATCCATAAACTTACAGTCAGATATACGTCCACATGGCGGCCATCTGAATGGGGCCTAACTCTGCACATTACGTCTTAAATTACAAAAATTTGTATAGATCTCCACCATAATCTTTGGTGTGGTGATGGCAGCTTTAACCTTGCTCTATATTATTGAAATGCTACTCTATGGTAGAGCTAAGTATTTTGTGTCTCCATAATAAATGCATTGTCTATATTCGGAACATATATGAATTCTAGGCTGTTGTTACTTGAGCTACCAAACCTGTCCATACGTGAAAATGTCTGATCCAGTTGATAGGTTGACTTAGTTTATAAAAGTTTTCTATGACAGTTTTGTGATTTATTGTGATAAATCTACACATGCCCTATTTTGAAACATCCCCTTTCAGTACACAATTTTTGGAAGACCTGTTTAAAACAAAAAAATAAAAATCTGTCCAATCTTTCTTGTTTATCTTTAAAGTGTCATATGTACATTGATAAATCAGCCACTATATACAACTCAAATAAGATGATGCATCATCTTATTTGAGTTGTATATAGTGGCTGATTTATCAATGCATCATCTTATTTGAGTTGTATATAGTGGCTGATTTATCAATGTACATATGACACTTTCAAAGCATAACATGAAAGATTGGACAGATTTTTTATTTTTTTTGTTTTAAACAAGGTACTCTCCAAAAATGTGTACTTGAAAGGGGATGTTTCAAAATAGGGCATGTTAGATTTATCAACAATAAAATCACAAATCTGTCATAGAAAACTTTTATAAACTAAGTCAACCTATCAACTGGATCAGACATTTTCACGTATGGACAGGTTCCCATAGTTTTTTTTAATACAAATTCCTATTCTGCTTTTATCACTGACATCATTGCTTCTGCTTACTTTTAAAAATATATAAAGGTTTACCTGGTCCCTATAAGCAAACTGCACAGAGCCAAAGGGGCTTGTGTTACAAGGCTCAAATCATCATCATTATTTGCTCTTGGCTCTTCCTTCTTTCTTACTCCCCCATTCCTCATATAGCTATAAGCTGACCCCGTGCTCAAAGTAAATCTGTCAGCTCATGACTGCTAGATCCTCCTGCAGAGAGGAGATGATGATAATTATAACACCAGGGAGTCCAACTCTCATGTGTCTTAAAGGGAACCTGTCACCATCCCCATGGCTTATAAACTACCAAACCTACCATATATTTACCATTTTATAGCCATGTCTTTAAAAACTGCCAGTGCTACCTTTATCCAGAAAAATAAAGTTTTATTCTTGGACAGCTAGTAGTTAGGGGGGTGGTTTTTGGGGAGCTGCAGTCAAGCAGACAGCCACCCTCAAGGCCGCCTTGTGAGGTAACCCCTGCCTCCTAGCTTATGTCGCCTCCCCATCTTCTCCCAGTCTGTTTTTTTTTTCAATTCAAGCATATGCACAGTGCCTGTGATCTCCCCTCTGGCCCTGCACTGACCCAGAGGGAGAAATGCACCCAGAGGAAATGGCACCGCACGGCTGTTCTTACGGCCGAAGATGGAGCAAGCTCTATCTTTTTTGTGGTTGCATAGGTACGTGTGAAACACGTTGTTTGTAACTGCAACGCCCTGGTGCCATAGGCATCTATGGGGACGTATATCCATCCATAAACTTACAGTCAGATATACGTCCACATGACGGCCATCTGAATGGGGCCTAACCATCATTAACTCTATATGGTTTAAATTTCACAGACCCCATTAGTGTCTATTGGATCTACAGATTCCACTTGTTCTAGGAAACTTGGGAAGATGACAGAGAATAATAGTAGATGATTCATAGAAGGAACATCACAATGTTTTTTTCTTTCAGTACCTGTAAGTGGGTTACACATTGCATTTACATCTATATTTAGGTTCTGGCACATTGGCCTCTTTGTGCTGGAGCTTTACACACGTAATATTAATTCTCTTCAGGAATCAATGGAGAGCTGCTGTAACCTGGCAACCATGACACAATGGTTTATTCTCTGACTACTATAATTTTTTATTTGATTAAAGATTATTGAGAATGTGAAATTATGATAAGTTTCTATTTTACATAAAAGTATTTAGTTTGTAAAGAAAATCAAGCTTCTCTGTAGAGAGATCCCTGCCTGTACAGTGTGTGTCTATGGAGGCTGCATGAGCTCACATCTAATCTCCCTGCGTTTACTTAAACAGCTCTGAGATGGGAGGACTAAGGTCCCTTCCACACTTGCGTTTTTCAAGCGCATGTTCTGTGCACACTTTTGACATGCATAACTTGCATTGCACTCTGACCTACTGTAGTCAATGGGCTTTTTCAGACTTGCATTTTTTTTTTCACACACACATGCACATTTTTTTTAACGCGCATTTAAATCTCAGCATGCTCTACTTTTTGCAAGTCACGCGTGTGAAAAACGCGCCATACAAATCTATGGAGATGCATCAAAAATGGATTGCACTCTGAGACACATGCAAGTCCAATGCAAGTGCAATGCGTTTTTCACGCATCAATTTCCATAGAAAAGATAGAGCTCAGTCCTGAGTCCTTTTCATGCGCTTGAAAATGCATTGAAATCGTGCATGAAAAACTAAGACATCGAACAAACTCTGACCAAAAACTGATTGAACTCTGATAAAAAACGTCAGCTTTTCACTGACCAAACCCTGAACGCACCCTGATCAAACTCTGACGTGATCTGCAAGTGTAGAAGGGGCCTAACTCCTTAACTTTTAGTGTAATCTTTGAAAATACTGATCATGGCCTACTACGGCCATGGAGAGAGCAATAAAGGTTGACACTCATAGCTGTGTAACAAACAGAAGAGGCGAGTGAGTGGCCTGTCTTCAATCCTGTAGACAGAATTTCCATAGAAACGTAGAAGCAAGATTGTAACTAGGGGGCATATTGCAGTCTGTTTCTTTACAAACTAAGCTGAATTTCTAAATGAAGTCGAAATCATCTGAAATGAAGGTTACTCTGTTATGCTTTTGTGAAGAGGAGGCATGGGCTAACCATACACGGCAAGTATCTGCTATTTTATAATGCGATATATGCTGGCATTGATGCTCACTTGACCTGACTTGACTTTGAACCCAACAGTAGCACCTAAATACCTGTTGCACATGGGCACTGATATATTGAGGTCATCGTTGATTAGTTGCCAAGACAAACAACCCCAAAAATCCTAAAAGGGCTGCATACATACCAACCTCACAGTCATATCCTTATACCCCTCCATTATAAATATAGCTAGCATGTCCATACACTGATCAACATATTGTGTGGATTTTTTCATTTTAAATATTAAGTGCCATAGTTACAGGAGGAAAAACCAATATGTTCTGCTGAAATCATAGACATAGTATTGTAGAATTAAGAAGGATTTTCCATTATCAATTTTTTATAAAAGATATAAAACTACAATAAGGTAAATCTCCAGATTTCAAGCACTGCAGCTCATAACCCACAAGACTGCAAGGCAAGAATTTAGATGAAAAGTCTGCATAGCACCTATGAATTGAAGTAAAAAAAGACCCTGGACCCCTGGAGCAGATACACTGGTGAAACCTTGGTCCTAATTTAGTGAAGTCAAAAAAGGCTCTTCTTTCTCAGCAACAGTAGTTCTATTAAGGGTCATATGTGGCCTTGAGTTACACGGAAAACCATAAGCTTGTAATGTTAATAAAGCTAAATAAATAACCAAGGGGTCAGAAAAACACAACAAAAAAAAAACCTGAGAGTGCATTGCAGTGCAAGACCTAAAGAGCAAGGTTTTTCATGCTCAACCACAGATTCCCCCCAAGTGGGTCTTGTGACACACTGGCACTTGCAGCAGCCAAAGACCAGAAGTACTGGTGCAACACAGGAAGCAGAAGTTGGGGCAGGGTAAATACACTTTGTTTTATTGTATTTTTGACACCCTATCATAATCCTCAAAGAGTTTTTTTTAGAATTTGGGGGCCTAATAGCAATAGAGCCACTAACAGGGGACTGTTTAATGGAATTTATTCAAAATCATAAAAATAAAGCTTTAATTTAAAGTAGAATGTTTAAAATGTTTGCGTAATTTAACATAATCACAAGGAAAATCGGTCTATTCTCAGAAGAGAACAAAATGGACTTAACAATGTATCAAATATGTGTTAATTTCATTCCCATAATAACATTTAGCAAAATAACACTTACTGTAAGACTCAACACCATACTGCAGACCGGCAGGGAAAGTTCATAAACTACGCTCTGCAGTACAGTCATAACAAAATGCATATAAATGGCAGCCTTTAACTCGCTGACCCCAATTATGCAGTATAGAGCACTACAGCGTCCTGGGCACACAACACAAACAAATTATTTCTATTTCATAGAAATGTGTTAAGAACACAAAGTTAAATGCAGAAATACACCAAACTAAAAACTGATGCATAATATTAGTTGAAAAGAACATTTTCTTACCAAGAGCAAACTCGAGCTTCGGGTCAGCTAAAGTTCCCTGAATCCCTGTGGACACAGAAGCAAGATAAATAGTAATTAAAAATAAAGATTTCACTACACAGAATTTCATTAGCAACTCTGCATAATTTGGCAGACAAACATTAATATTTTATTTTCTGTCCATCCAGGTTGATTTTCAACTTTGTTGAAAGGTGAAGGAGGTCAATTCTGCTAATGTCTATTTTACAAAGGCAACCACACAAAATCCTTCAACAAATCACAGAAATTTTCACAGTTAAAGGGGAACATAGAAACCTGGCCCTCTGAATGTCATGGCTTTGTCTAATTTACTCTGGAGGTCTCACTTTTAGGTCCCTCCATTCTCCAAGTTTGTGGAAAAGCATACAATTTTATCACAGTATCATAGTATATAAGGAAAATGAAACAGCTCCATCAAGTCCAGGCCTCTCTTGAACACGTACATAGAGTCCTCCATAACAACCTCCTGCGGCAGAGAGCTTTATAGTCTCACTGCTCTTACAGTAAAGAACCTTTGTCTATGTTAATGGTAGAACCGCCTCTCCTCTAGGCGTAGAGGATGCCCCCTTGTCCTATAGGTATAAAAAGATCTTTGGAAAGATCCTTGTACTGACCATTCTGGTATTTGTTCTGGTCTCCCCTTAACCATCTTTTCATTGTATTCTAGTCTGCCCATTCCAGTCTTAAGCTTGGTCGCTCTCTTTGGCACCCTTTTCAATTTACTGGTGCCCAAAATTTTACAAAAAATCCAGTCACGGAGCACAAATGGGGCTTTAGGGGATGCTTCTACTATTATATATTAATATTATATCTCAAGGACGAAACTCAATAACTATGGGTACATATAAACATGTCCTTGCTACAAACAGCTACAATTCAGGCTAGATTGTACGTAGAGCGTCTTGATAAACGATCCACTTGGAAATTCGATTGGGATTGTGATACTAGCTAAAATACAAATCCTATTGCCAACATCTTCAACTAAATGGATCTCCAGCCTTACTAGTAGTAGTTGAAATCCAGCCTGAGACAAAGCCTTTGCAGTTCCCTCCCCAACTGTTACTTAAGGCCCCTCTTCAGAGATCAATAAAGTTTATTGTATTGTATATGCCAACCGAGATATAGAACAACCTTTCTCTGTAACTGTACATGACTCTCTGATGGCCATGTATATATATATTTTTTTAAGAAGAGAGTGAAGATGAGTGCTTGCATATCTGATTTTTGCCAGCATCTCAAACATTATGTCATCAACAGTCACACCAAATACTTTTACCACATCCACCCAAACACTTTAGACTTTTCCTATCCTGTCTGGACCAGATCTTTGATTTTCATTATGCTACACACATACTTTATAAATACCATCACACATTACAGTAATAGCAATTATCACAAGAGATAAAGTTATGATACATTAATGGCAAACCTCTAGATACGGTTTTAGACAAATATATAGTTAAAAATGGTTTTTTTCAGATTTCTAAAATCTAAGGACAGTTGTAGTATGTATAAACTTGGAGTAGACTGTCTAAAAAACATCAGATTTATAATATAAGTTCACTCAACCTCCAAAACACATTTGCCAGTATCCATTTTGCTAAGTCTTGTCTCATCATCAAGAAAGATATACAGGCTCATAAATAAGGAATATGCATAAGTTTATATAAATTCTGATACTTTTTTGTGTATTTTTTATTAACCTATGCCTATGAATGCCTAAGCTATGAATTGTATAAAGCACAATACTGTTCTTAGCATGTTTTTCACTACATTGGCTTCTAGTGATAAACAGATCCAATGGTATGGAAAAAAAAAATTATAGTCATTTTAAAAGTCATAAAAACAAAGAATTGGTAGAGGTTCAGGGATTTGTCCAGGGTGTAATGTAATCCATGAATCGGGATTTTATTCCCCCATATAAATAGAGAGGCGGGTTCCAGTAGACCCCCCACAATAAGAGCTTCTGCACAAACCCATGGACTGACGACAGTGCAGAAATGTGAATCCCACTTTCATCATACAGATATGTGATGCAAGGAGTCCCTGCCTCCTATCAAGCAGCAGAACCAACAACTGTTATAACTGTTACACCAGTTGTTTGACTGGCAGACAGAGCTTCTTGCACCATATATCTGTATGGTGCAAAGACTCACATCCATTGCACTGTACTAGATGCATGGGATCTGACCAGGACATAGATCTATTTCCACAGATTTGTGTAAAAAAAAACTTTCAAAGACCTTTAGGAAAAGGTTTCCTTCTTTGAAACACCATGTAAAAATAATGCAACCCATGAAATAAAATGAACATATTTTATGTGAGCCTTTACTACTTCCTGAGATTACCCAGCCACGCACAGCCAATAAAAGGGCATTGACATTAAATTCACCAGCCATATACATACATTTCTTCAACGGAATGTTATTTATTTATTTTTTTAAGTAGCTGTGTAAAGATAATTTCCCATAAATGTCACCTTAAAATGAGAGATTGTTGTCCTTGGAAATGACCACCTCTTTTGGAATGTTTATACAAAGAAACTTATTGTTATTGCATATGAAACGTCCGGGAGTTACTGTGGTAATGATCTCCGAATCCAGGTGGTCAGGCCGAGCTCAATAGTGCATGTCTGAGTACTGCTAGAAGAGCACACCGGTGGTCCTATCCAAGGACAGCCATCTTGTTTTTGAGGGACAACATGGCTACCTTTGTGGGAAATTATTTTTACACAGATGCATATTTTTTAATAACATGCAACTAAAAAATATATATTTGGCAGAAACATTAAATGTGAAGTCACATATAGGAATACCCCTTTCAACAAGGTTTTGGGGTCTCTTACACACCTGCACAGAAGGATCAATCATTGTGTGTGCAATAATTTGCCATGTCTAAAAAGAAGAAAGTATAGAAGCAGGAACAAGAAGGTGTAGGAATTAAGGCAGCAAGGTATTGGTGAGGTGAGCATCAGTTCTACTGCTGGACAACTTCTTTAAGCACACAAATCCCTCAGTGCTTTTGCAATGATGTTGGTATTCCTGGCAAGCACTTCTATCTGTGAAGAATGAATAGCGAAAAGAAATCCAGAAATATTGTACACTGTGCCGATGCCAAGGATTAGAAATTTTACTGCAGGTCGGAATATTTCCAGATTTCTCCAGGTCACTACTTTCATTCTAATTGTATGTTGCTTGTGCTATAGTTAGGCTTTCATTACAAAGGATATTGTAAAAGAGACATGTTAACATCGTATTGGACCAATTCATTCCTCTGTATAAAGTAGAGCTTCCAATAAATAAAACAGCATCAAGTATATTGAGTAAAAGTGTGTTGCATCTTTCCTTTCTTCTATACCATTGTTACCAGCACTTTATGTTCAACAGAATCTGCTTTGTGTTTCAGACAAAAAAAATCTCTGTTCAATAATTCTTAATCTTAAATATTCTTTTCAATAAGCTCCAAACCGATTTTTGCACGGAGGAGATTGTTTGTCTTTTATATACATTTGGGGCTCATCCTTTCGGATTAAAAAGGGGTTGTGGTTTTGGGCACTCTTTGTACCAGCTCACAAAAATGGCTAAGGCCCAGCAGCTGCAAATATTGTCTATGATGCTTGTAAAGGCAGTTTTACTGCTCAAAAATAGACCGATGTGGATAAATCCATGACACTCTCCCTGGCCTCTTCATTGCTGCAGCTCCTGGCCTGATAGAAGGTCATGCAACCTTAGCTCAGTTATTCAGTATGAGCTGCTGAACTCTGGTCAAATGATCTTCTGCAGAGGCAAGGTGTGAACTCTGCCCATCCACTGCCAATTCTCATACAGTCTCATCAGCAGGATCGGGCCATTAGTATGACAACCCAATTCCCTACTGTGGCAATGGGGGGGGGGCTGATATTATTAGTACCCTGTAATTACTATGTGAGCACAGAAATAATGGGCTGTAATGATTGTCTTGCATAAATAGTATCTATAAAAACTATATACACATAGGTGTTGTTTGTATCAAAGAAAATTTCATACTCCTCGTTGGCTAAAAATACTCCTCAAAAATTGTAAGAGGAGCATTATTACTATCTGGAAAAATTGCTAAGGCCAGTTGCTTCACATGTCTGTTGTATTTGCCGTTCTTCGCCAACATGCATGCAGCATGTGGTGTTATATGGGATGCATAAAACAGTCCCGTGGTCGTTGCCGTTTCTAATACACTGGGCAGACAGCTCCTGCATGTGCTTATGGAATCCATGGCCATGTGCACATAGGAAGATATGAGAACATGTCCATAAAACCCAGTTGTGTGCATGAGTCCTTAAACTTACAAATGCGGAGTTCAATTCAGAGTTAAGTTCTCACCAGTTAATCTGGAAACACAAACAGTTTTTTGGACCAAACTCTTGCGTACAACCGGCCTAATGAAATGGAATTCTAAGTAGGAGATACAGTACTTCCACTATGTCCAAGGACGGCAGACAGATAAAAGGTTGTCTTACTCAACAAGGAGGTTTCCAGTAGCAAAGAAACTGGAGGCGGTGTGCTGTAAAGAAAAGATACAATAACTACACCTATGTTACCCATGTTACCCATTCCAATGCTGCATGGGTCCACACCATTCTCTATTTCCTGATCCTGTTTTGAAATGCAGAAAATACTTACAGAGACAATCGGGCTTAGGCCCTGTGTACATGACATGGCATGTGTACATGGCTGCATAAAATATGTCCAGATCAGGGCCCCCATAGAGGTCTATTATTTCCATCACGGTGAAGTGAGCACAAAGTATCTTACCACACCGAAGTCGCTCAACTTCCTTCTGGCCAAAAATGGGCAGCAAACCTGGCTCGGCTTTAGAATAGTTGTGTGCATGAGGCTTCAGGCTGGATTTACACAAATGTGTACACGCTGGACAGTAGCCCGGCAGGCACAATGGAGAGGAGGAGGGTTGACCCCTTCCCTCTCTATAGAAATATTTCCATGTTTAAGTCAGAAGAAGGGAATCTTCCCAAAACGAGTCACTTTTTTTGGACAAAAAAGTATCTTTATTGTATTAAATTTATGTTTTTACTCTTGCATTTGTCTTAATAATTTTATTTAGTTTTATCCTCAATAAATGTCCATTTCCTGATATACTGGTGTGAGTAGAATCAATTAATCATCATCTGGTGTAGACACTCCACCGTTTAATGCCGTGCAGCGCCCATTATTGTAAGCCCCCATTTTTTCTTTTTTTGAATACTCTCCATAGAAATGCAAGTCGTACTGGCCGTATCGACATTAATGGCCCCCACATGTGGCCCCCATATGTAGACATCTAATATTCCCTAATGCAACCCAGCAACATATGCACCTTTTTAATTTTATCCTCCCTTTACATTTAGTCCCCCGCTTTTATTAATCTCCCCAAATTTATAATGACCTAACTTTCTGAACTCCTACTCCCCCCCTTCTTACACTGTGGCCCCTATTTCTCACATTGTGGCCTCCATCCTACCCTCATACGGTGGCCTCCTGTCCTCCATCCTACCCTCATACGGTGGCCTCCTGTCCTCCATCCTACCCTCATACGGTGGCCTCCTGTCCTCCATCCTACCCTCATACGGTGGCCTCCTGTCCTCCATCCTACCCTCATACGGTGGCCTCCTGTCCTCCATCCTACCCTCATGCGATGGCCTCCATAAAAAAAAAAAACACGTTAACCCTGCAGCAGTCCCACTTCCTAAGCTACCTCCTCACATGAAGCTGACATGTGTGGTGGTAGCAAGGAGCTGGTCATGCCTCCTTCTGGTCCCGAAGCCTCTGCTGCTCTGAAGCTGTCATGTACAGGACCATGAGGAGGCGGAACAAAGCAGGGGAGACAGGAGCAGTCCCGGGACATTCCTCAAACCTCCCAGGATGGTAGGACAGTGGTGAAAATCCGGGATGGTTGAGAGCTATGCAGTCCCCACTGTCAGCTTTCCCTTCTGCAATTTAGGACAGATGGAAGACCTTCTAAGCTCCTATGAGAGCTCTTGTATACATGTGTGTCAGGAACAGACACACATTTATAAGGATTTGAGGGTGGAATGTCCCATTCTTTGGGTAGAATTCATTAATTTGTGGCACCAGGTCTGTTAACTGTTGCCTGACTTTAATCTTGTTTTGAACTGTAATTTTAAATTGTGGGGCATGGTTTTAATGTGTCGGGCACATTGTAAGAAGAAAAATGGCACATTCAGGGGTTTAGAATTTGGTAGATATGCTTAATGTTGGTCTAAATGTACACCAAAAATAGACGTCGGGAAACTGGAAGTGCAGAGACTTTTAAACAACAGCCGAGACCAAATTGTCAGACAAAAAAAAAAAAGGTGTGAGCCTTTGAAAACCGAGATTTTAGTGGAGCCAACACTCTGTAAATGGTGGGTAGCTCTGGGTGCCCACGGGGTTGCTTCCACTGTCACCCATATTATCATATTATCTAAAATAGTCTGCAATTTTTCAGCATAATGTTTATGTTTCTAGAATAAAATGTAACATAAAAAAAAATTTAAGTCTGGACTTGTACTGCAGAGTGAATAAAAATGTAGTTGTAATTCTTGTTTTTTTAACATATTTGAACAGAACAAAGATCACCAACCAGCAATGAGTTTTGTATTGCTCAGTCAACACGAAAAGCTAATAGAATTACCACCCAACAATAGCATAAGCTTTTGAAAGTGGTTTGGAACTTTCCTATGAAATTCATTGTTTGACAATCTTCTTACTGGGTTATTAAACACGTATTTAAGAGCAGGAAACATAAAGCCCAAAATAAAAGCATCATCTGTGCCAAATGCAATTGTAAAGTAACACAACAAAGTCATTTGCTTTGTTTGTGCATAGCAATGTAAAAAGCAAAAATAATTCAGAGCAATACAAAGCCTAGAGCAAAAAGGAGGTAAAAAGATAAAAATAAAGAAAACAAGATATTTAAACAAAAAGTGCACCCGACGGATGAGGTACCACAACTAACGGAGGGCATTATGGCGATGCTGTCGTATTATGTTCCAACACAAAACATGTCTTAGCCTATTTTATATCATTGCAGGAAAACACTGTATTCTTTCCATGCACAAGCTGAAGAACTATGGCACAAGCCTTTCTATGTATTGTGCAGTTGAAGGATGAGTAATGCAGACTGTCATTGCTACAGGATGGATTCTTGTATGGCTTTTACTTCTGTATAAAGTCAAGATATGCTTTGTGTAGTATCCATTAAACCTCTTGTGCTCTGCCCATCCTCAGATTCGTGTGTCTTTTCTCTCCTACTGTAGCTTTTGATTTTTCTTTTTTCTCTAAAATAAGAAAAGATGTTGAAAGGAAACCTGTCCCCTCCAACCAACTAAGTAAAGACTATAACTTATAAAAGACTGTAAAGTCATCTCAGTACTTCTTACATGTTTCATCTGCATTGGTCTAAAAACAATCGTCATTAATTTATCCAGTCAAGTAGACAGGAGAGTTTTCTTATCCTGTCTAGCGCCCCAACCTCCTCACGGGCACTATAGCTTGGACCACCGCCCCTCTGCATTGCCCTCAGCTTGAAACACCTGGGTATGTGCAGTGTGCATGTTAGTTCACCACTGGACTCTGCCTCCACATGCAATTGAGAGCTAGCCGCTTGTGCCCTGACATGCACTGGCGCATGCGCATTGCACTTGTGGAGCTGGCCTGTGCCGAACTAATACTGAGGGCAGTGTGGAAAAGCAGGGGTCCAAGTCTGGAACTTGACTGGATCCAAAAGCTCTCTTGCCTCCTTGACTGGATAAATGAAAGAAGAAATGGGGAATAAAAGTTGCTTTAAGAACACTGCAGCAACTCAGATGAACTCTGGGGTTAATTTAGTTGGTCAGAGCTGACAGGTTCCTTTAATGGTTCTCCACCACATTTTTAGATGGTAGGCTAAAACACTATGAGGCACATGTACGTCATTTTGTCTTTGTGCTCCTTCCTTTTTGCCACTTCTTCTGCTTTTCTGCTGTGTCTTAGGAGTTATGCCTTTTTAATACATGTCAGTTAATACACTTAGTGACTTTTTGTCAAAAAAATCACAACGAAGCCCTAAAAGGTCTCAAACAGCTTAAGTTTGCCAAGAAAAGGTATGGATTTGTGACTTTTTACAAAAAGTCTCAACTTTAACATCAGACTCTAGGTAATAACTCAGAGAACATTGCAGAAAACTAGACAATGGTGAACTGTGAAGGGAGGTTGTCTTAGGCGCAAAAAAAGACAAATGTACAAATGCAGAAAAAGGAAGAAAAATCCAAGACAAAGCAAATGTATATGTGCCTCTATGTTTATTCTTCTCCTGTGACTGCATCCCTGGGTTATGTGTAGTCTTTCCAGGGTTCACCTGTGACGGTTCCTTCTGTGGTTCTCTTTGGAGAGACTCAAATTTTGTAAAGCTAAAGATTATCATAATGGACATGGATAATGTGAAACCAAATTCTTTAGGGAATGGTTGTATGTATAGTGCAGCTACATAATAAATATGGAATCATTCATCATAAATAAAATCACCACAACATATCTAGTTAAGCATATTAGTATGTAGGTTGTTTTCTTCTGAATAGAGCTTAAAAGATTGTGATGGGTTTATAATATATAATGATTCTAATCATCTTGAATCATTTTCTCTACTTTTCCCCTAAAAAGAATTTTTTAAAAAATGGAATATCTTCAGTGCATATCTGGTATCTTCAGCAGCTGACAATATCTGCAGGCGTCAAGTGAAATCAACTGCATGTTACAAAGAGGTAAATGTTATGGAGCAGAGCCTCAAAGTACCCCACAGCACGGCTTTCTAATTCCAGATGGCAATCATACAAAAGCTCCAGACACGTTGTATGTGATATATATTGGATACAATAGTGTTGGACCCTGTAGCTTGATGCCTGTCTCCTGCTGCCAAACTGTGTTGCTATGGACACGGGATAAGACGGTACTAAGACCGATTTAAAACAAAATGTGCAAGGCAAAGATACACCAGACACGTTGAAAATATAATTACCATCATTTAGTCACACATATGGCGGTAGGAAATAAACCAGGATAACATAAACATCCATCAAGCATGATCATTAAAGAGCAGGCTGGGAAAATATAAATCAGCAAAATTGTTGCTTCTAATCAGTGATGTCTTCACTTCCTAGTCCTGCGGGTGCGAGAGGGTTAAATTCCTAATCAGGTTAGAAAAGGCCATAGGAATCAACTTTGCTCAGAGCTGTGACAAATGAGATGTTCAGAACATATCATAAAGCTGTAGACTAGAGAAGCTGCATTATGCTGAGTATCCGGAATGTGCTAAAGGTTTATTGGATTACTACCTACACTATTTCCCATATTATAGAATAGCTTCCTGTAAATTCCTACATGACAAACACATTCAGTCCAATGAGAGAGCATCAATTCTGACAACAATGGAACACAAACATATACAATTGTAGCAGAGGTTTCAACACTTTGAAAAAAAGGACAATATCTAATGTCCATTGCAGTCACATGAAAAATCACTGATCTTACATTGGGACATCACAGACGTGTGATCTAGTGAGATAGGATCCCAACATAACATAATGTGATACTACAAGTTATAGGAATTTTAAAACTTGGATTGAAATCTTATATGTCTATTCAAGTATACCGACCAGAGAATATTTACCCTGCATATGTTCTATGTCCACTATCCTCCTAGGCAGTGGATAGATGTCCTTTGACATCTTACCAATGGAGATATTTGGGGTAACTGGGCACTATGCTGTTCAGATAACATAACTCCTATAACTGATTGTGGAAGTGAATGGGTCCATTTAGGAGATATATTGCATTTGGTGTCTGGAGAAATCTGCAGAAGTGATGATATAAAGATGACAAACTTTGCAACCACAAATATAGCAAAGAGTCTACAAGCAATACATCACACACTGATGTCTGCACATTCAGCAAGAATAAAATATGTATCTATTTTTGATAAATTATTTCAGTTTAACAATTTATAGATTCAATAATTCTAAAAAACCCCAAATAAATAGTAAGACTTTACAGAAATCTATATGGTAACAAAGCTTTATTCAGCCCTGCAAAGACTGAAACAAGGGGATACAGAACTTGTGCTCTCAGTCCCAGGTGAAGCACCAAGGAATTGGTGTCTTCTATATGTAGTAAAGCCCATTCAGTCATCATTCCTATATCTCTGTCGGGCATGTTCAGTGTATGCTGGAACATGAGATCACCTCTAGTATGAGCTTCCTCTGCCTAAAAACATAGCAGTTCAGCTCAAGCTGTGTAGTGAGAGCAGCCCTTACAGGAAGCCAGCTGGGGAAGGGTTAAGGATGTAGTTGTAGTGTAGTAGATGCACAATACATATGATACTGGCATGCTGATAGAGCTGCTGCACTTACTTGTAGACTGTGACACAACATCATTGTCCCCTTCAGCTGCAGAAATCAGATCCTGGGCTGCATCACAAGTCCTTTCCTCCTGTATCTCCATGCTCAGCTTGGTGAGAGTGTTAATTCTCCTCTATGAGTTCTCTGCTCCCAAGATTTGCAGTTCACCTTAGCTATGGCTTGAAGAAACAGCTTCCTTATCCCCCCAGTGTGCAGGATCTCTTCAGCCACCCAGGCTAGAGAGGGGCAGGTAGCAGATAGCAGCAGCACAAGTGATGCTGTGCCTAATACAGACCATTATCCATGGATCTCCCCAGTCACTGGAGCGCACACCTAACACACCTCTCCACAATCAATCCCCTGTTGCTTCTTGTTCAGCTCCTGCACAGTCCAAGCTTCACAGCAATTAATGCATTGGGAAACTAGGTGGCAGAATTATCAAACCTTCCTTGCTCTATACACTGTGCTGGCAACTGCTGGAGCTGCAAACTTTAACAAGAATTCAATACATGAGCTGCAGCAGCAGCCTGACAGAGGGAGCACAGGGACTCAGTGAGGTGAACATGTCCATCATCTCCTCTATTAGCCCTGTCCTTTATGCTAAGCTTCCCATCTATCCATGTCACAGTGTGGGGATAATTCAGGATGACACAGCATCTTCAGCAGGCAACAGGTTGAATGTGGGAGCTGCCAGCCTCATTACTTCCCATGGTGTCTGTTGCTGTTCTGCCTGATAAAAGTCATAATTGTTTCATGAGTGACCTTCTGGGAAGAAATTCCAGAGCTGATCAGGAAATGGAGAAGATTTGCTTCTTCTTATTTCTCTTGCAGGGACCATTTTCAGTCTGTTAAAGTTAATGAGCCATATTTGAAACAGACATATATTCATTAGGACACAAATAAAAGGACTGACTGCTACCAGCTGCCCCTTAAATGGCACAATATTGGGAAATGCAAAGTGCTGCGCCCACTGCTTTCTACATCCCCCCCTCACTAGCTTTTGCTTTGTCATTTTCTCAGAAACACATTAAATAGCACTGTAAAATGCTCGCCGTTTTACAATAAGGTCACAGTATGTAAATTCACTATTCATTTAGAAAAGACAATTCCATTTCTATTCTATCTCTGGTTATTATAAATGTATATATGTATATTGTA
The DNA here is from genome assembly GCA_019512145.1 of Engystomops pustulosus. Lineage (NCBI taxonomy): Eukaryota > Metazoa > Chordata > Amphibia > Anura > Leptodactylidae > Engystomops > Engystomops pustulosus. Next base: position 75,331,713 of record CM033641.1, on the reverse strand, counting down.
TAGGAGCGGACGTGCATAATGTTAGACTGCACCTAAGTGCTTTACTTACGTATTATTCTCCTTGCAGGGTTTTTTTTTCTAGGCCTAGTAGAAAATCATTAAATTGCCACAGAACTTCATTGAATATTTTATCATTCTTAAAATATACATCTAATATTACAGTTAGAAGGTTCTGCTCTGGGAAAAGGCAGCAAAATATCAGTTATCTAATTATTTTTATGAGTAAACTGGTACTAGGTGGCTAACATGAAAGCACAAAGCATTACAGGGGTTCTCCTGAGGTAAAAAAACATGTCTGTTTTCTTCCAAAAACAGCGCCACACCTGACCATGGGTAGTGTGGTATTGCAACTAAGCTCCATTCATTTCTATACAGCTGAGCTGCAATACCTGCACAAACCATGATCAGGCGTCGCGTTGTTTTTGGAAGAAAGCAACCTTTTCAACCTTGGGAGAATCCCTTTAAGGGCGCGTTCACACGTTGCGTTTTGGTTGTGTTTTAATTGCGTTTTAAAGCGCATTAAAACCGCTGAGGAGAGGTGATTTGCCTAATTACATTACTATTAACAATTGCATTTACAAAATGCAGTGTAAACATGATGTGCTAACAATGCATTTACGTTTTTGTTATGTTAACACATTGTTAACATTGTGTTTACACTGCTGTTGTAATGCGTTTCAAAACGCAATGAAAATGCGACCAAAATGCACTGTGTGACCACAGCCCTAAGAGCGCGCTGGGGCTGTACTATGATTGCGTTTTCATTGCGTTTTTCGCATGCGTCAGCGATTTCTTTGTAATTAATTTTTTTGGGTTTTCTGCACTTGTTCAATTGATACGTTTTTGGTTTATGGATGCATCTATAACGCAGTGTATTGTTTAATAGGTTCCGTTTGCGTTTATGAATTAAAGATGGAGGGCGCGTTCACACGTTACATTTTGACCTGCATTTTCATTGCGTTTGAAACAAAACGCATGCGTTAACATTGCGTTTACAAACATAAACGGTAATGTAATTAGGCAAATCACCTCTCATCAGCTGTTGTATATGCGTTTCAAACGCAATGAAAACGCGACCAAAACGCAACATGTGAACGAGCCTGGACGGATGCGTTTTGTCTGTTTTTAAATGTGCCTTTTAAATGTGTGCATTTTGCTTTATTTCGAAGATGCTTGCCTCTGATGGCACGTGCCTCTATGTGCCGCCAAGCTACCATGGAATATCCACAGAAGAGAAAAATGTGGCGCTACAGATGGGTGCGCTTGTAACCCAGAAATTTTTACCAACACACGGTTTGAAATCCAATTTTAATCATTCGTAATAAATACTAAATTAGCTTTTATACCAAACCGTGTGTTGGTAAAAATTTCTGGGTTACAAGCGCACCCATCTGTAGCGCCACATTTTTCTCTTCTGTGGATACTCCTTTGCCTACGGTTCCATTGGATACCGGTTCTTGTGTGCGCATGGGAAGCTGCTGAGGTAACCCCACGAAGGACTCATTACCCAGGGCAACCAAGGCCCCCACATTTATATCTGCGATTGGCCAAGTGGCCACCAGGTGAGCACCTCCTATTACTTACCTGAAGAACAAACCTCCCAAACGTTATTACACGAGGCGCCGTCCTCCCTGGTTGTCTTTTTTGTCTTCTCTCTCTCGCCAAGCTACCATGGCAGTGTTTATTTGATTTTCCCTCAATTTTACCTCACAAATTTACATCATCCATTTTGATGACGGGGCAGTGAAGTACAAACTTCTCTCATGATTTCTGCATACCACGGCCTGAATTTGGATGTCTCTTATTTAATCTCTTTGGTAAGTGCAATGTTGCTGTTGTTTATGGCTAACTTTTTTATTGCATTGTAGTTTTTCAAGACATTTATTGTTTTTTTTTTTGGTTCTGTGGTGCTGAAATATTTCTTTGTATGTTGGTCTTATTTTCAAGACATGTGGTTTTTATTCTTTATTTTATTTGTGAACATTTGTCCATCTTCATGTATGTTTTTTGAGTTTTGTTTTCTTTTTTTTTGGGTGTAATTTTGCTGAATTGTTTCACATTTTTAGTGATTACATGGGTACCTTTTTAATAGGAACTACACTATGTGCATTTTAATGGAACTTTGCTTTTGGCCTTTGTATAATTCATACTGTCACACGGATTTTGTATTTGGACAAACTTGGACAAAGTGAGTGTTTGGTCATCCACTTGCAAATGAGGTTCAATGTAGATAAATGTAAGGTTATGCACCTGGGGGCTAATAATCCAAAGGCAAAATATAGGGGGAGTAAATCTGGGAGAGTCTCTTGTTGAGAAGCACCAGAGTTCTAGTAGATCATAAATTGAATAACAGCATGCAATGTCAATCAGCTGCCTCTAAAGCCAGTAGGATCTTGTCATGTATCAAAAGTAGTATAGACTCTCGGGATAGGGATGTAATATTACCACTGTACAAGGCACTGGTTCGGCCTCACCTGGAATATGCTGTCCAGTTCTGGGCACCGGTCCATAAAAAGGATGCCCTGGAGCTGGAGAGGGTTCAACATAGAGCCACAAAAATGATAAGGGGTATGGAGGGTCTCAGTTATGAGGAAAGATTAAAACAACTAGATTTATTTAGTCTTGAAAAGAAACGACTACTGATTAATTTATATAAATATATGAATGGTCCAATCAAAAAATATGATAGTAAATTGTCTCCGTCTGGAGAAATCAAGGTTTAATCACCAGATGGCGACAGGGCTTCTTTACTATGAGAACTGTCAATCTGTGGAATATAAGTAGAAAAAGAAGTGCACGGTCCAGCCAGGCTCCAAACACTGAAGATTTCTTTATTTAATATTTCATAACAGGATAAAAAGTCCACTCAGACAGAAAGTTAAAATGCCTACGCGTTTCGGACAGGCAACCTGTCCTTAGTCATGGCTAACATATAATGACATGAGTCTACATTTATAACACAGTGCAATCAGTAGTACCCCCCCCCCCAGAAAAACACCGGCACTTCCGGTACCGCCCATAATCATTGAAAAATCGTACTTGGACATATAAGTATAAGAACATGGTACAGCAATCCACATTTAAAATAAACTTAAACATCATGCCAATGAGGTATAAAGTTTCTCGGATCTGGAATATTTGCGTTGGATGAAATGTGGAGTTACATGGCACCACCAATGACTCGTGTTCCGTCGTGCGGCCGGAGTCACGAGACACCTCCAAGTCACATGGTCCGGAGTCACGTGACCCGCCGCGGGTTGCATAGCAACTGGTAGCCAGGTAAATAATGCTGAAGACCTAGGCGCACGGGTAATATGCCAGTAGGAAAGTGCCACAAGGAGGGGGGGGGACCTGGACAAGAAGGAATCCCGTTGGCACCACAGCAGAGATCCACGACGAAAACCGCAGAGGAGCGATGAGGCCTGAGCAGCATCGAAGGGGATCCATGCGGCGCAGCCGAGACGACTCCCCCACAATCCAAAGTAGGTATCTAGGATAAATCAAAGCAAAATTACAGATATGACAAGAATTAAAACCAATTACAACATGTAACTCAGGTAAAAGAAAAACGGAACTTCATAACAACATTACTGAGATATGAAATATATTTGTAAAAACAGATAAAATGTCATTATGGTTTGAAAAGACTACAGAGCCTAGGAGAAGGCACCACACAAATAAATAATGGTACATTAGCTCTCTTTTGATATTCAACCCTTGTGGGGAAGAGGTGCCCAAGGAAAAAATCCAATATGCCTCTCTATTAGCTAGGCGGGCTCCAATGTTGCCACCTCTGGTATTTTTGTGGACTTTTTCTATGGCATATGTACTCAGTGAGCGAGTGTCTCCTTTGTGTAATCTGACAAAATGTTCTGATGCCCCAGATAAATTACGGCCCGTGGGATTCAGAATGTCATGCAGATGTTCTAAGAATCTAACTTTAAACCTGCGGGTAGTATGTCCAACATACATTAAATTGCATAAAGAGCAGTGTATGATATAAACAACATTGTCAGAATTGCAATTCAAGAGCTTCTTGATAGGAAATTTCTTCGCACCATCACTGGAGAAGAAATACTTCCTTTTGTTGACTACAAACTTGCATGTGAGACAACGGGAGGCACCACATCTAAAAAAAACCCTGGGTGAATAGCCAGGTAGAGCTGGATTGTGTGGTAAATAAAGAAGGAGACAGCATATTACCAAGGCTTTGGCCCCTTCTAGAGACGATCCTACAATCATTGTCAAGAATCTTTTCAAGTGTGGGGTCCGATTTGAGTAAAGGTAAGTGTTGATGGACAATGTTTGAGATAGCATTAAACTGTGGGCTAAACTGCAGAACCAATGTAGGAGTAAGAGTGGAATTCAGGCTCTTCGTATGGCTATGGTTTGAATTATGGGGTTGTTGTGGATAGATAAGACTATGTCTATTCCTATTGACGACTCTATTATAGGCTCTCTCTAGTGTCCACTTTGGATACCCCCTGCTCCTCAGCCTGTTGCATGTTTCTGATGCCTCCGTACAAAATGTAGTGATGTTACTGCAGTTTCTCCTCACCCTCGTCAGCTCCCCCACCAGCCTGTATCGTGTGTGATGGATGTTGAGATTCGTGTAAGATAGTATTACCGGCCGTGGGTTTACGGTATGTTCTGGTGGTAATGTTGTCCCCGCTAATGCCCGATAGAAATAAATCCAGAAAATCACTCACTTGGATGAGTGACGTGTGAATTTCAAATTAAAAGTATTGTCATTCAAATGGTCAACAAAGAGTGGTATGGCAGGACATCGCCCCTCCAGACGATCAAAATATCGTCTATGTACCTGCCATGCCACTCGATGCAGTCAAGGAAGGGATGGTCGGGGGGAATAGATCGTAAGTTCCTCTCACCACGACATGGTAAGATTTGCTAATGATGGGGAAAATTTGGCCCCCATACTAACCCCCTTAATCTGTAAATAATAGATATATACATAGATATATAGTTATCAAAAATAAAAAAATTATTTGTAATCAAAAATTGGCATGTCATGATAACAAACTCCTTGAACTCGGGTGTATAGTTGGTATACTTGTCCAAATGAAACTGGAGTGCTCTAAGGGCTATACTGTGGGGGATGGAGGTATATAATGATACCACATGTAAGCCAGTGGAAGTTATCACTCCAGATGATTTTATCTAATGCTTGTAAAACATCACAGGAATCCTGTAGGAAACCCGGAACTCGTCTTACCAAAGGTTGTAATACTGCTGAGATTCTCGCCAAGTGATCCAATGCCAAAGACAATTGGACACATTGGGGGTGGTGTCAACCCTTTGTAGGTCTTGGGAAGAGCATGGATAATAGGCACCACTGGATCCTTGACAAAAATCTGCTCAGTCTGGCTTTTGGTAAGTGCACCTAAACTAACACCATCTTCTAGCAGTTTCAATAATTCGTTGTTGAAACACTTGGTTGGGTTTTCCCGAAGTTTTCTGTAAGTACACGGGTCATTGAGTAACAACATAATTTTATCTTTGTACATCATTTTGTCCATCAGAACAACTGCACCCCCCTTATCGGACATCTTTATTGTGACGTCCTGCCAACTCATAACCTTCTTTAATGCCTGTTTAAGGGGAGGATGAAGATTGTGTGCCCTGCATTCATTGCGGGCAATAGGATCTTTTAATATTTTTAAATCATGCTCCATCCTCTCCTGAAACAGGTCCATGCAGTCAGCTCGAAGGATCCCCTTCGATGCTGCTCAGGCCTCATCGCTCCTCTGCGGTTTTCGTCGTGGATCTCCGCTGTGGTGCCGGCGGGATTCCTCCTTGTCCAGGTCCCCCCCCTTGTGACACTTTCCTGCTGGCATATTACCCGTGCGCCTAGGTCTTCAGCATTATTTAACTGGCTACCAGTTGCTATGCAACCCGCGGCCGGAGTCGTGTGACCCCTGCAAGTCACGTGACTCCGGCCGCATGACGGAACATGAGTCGTTGGTGGTGCCACATAACTCCACATTTCATCCAACGCAAATATTCCAGATCCAAGAGACTTTATACCTCATTGGCATGATGTTTAAGTTTATTTTAAATGTGGATTGCTGTACCATGTTCTTATACTTATATGTCCAAGTACGATTTTTCAATGATTATGGGCGGTACCGGAAGTGCCGGTGTTTTTCTGGGGGGGAGGTACTACTGATTGCACTGTGTTATAAATGTAGACTCATGTCATTATATGTTAGCCATGACTAAGGACAGGTTGCCTGTCCGAAACACGTAGGCATTTTAGCTTTCTGTCTGAGTGGACTTTTTATCCTGTGATGAAATATTAAATAAAGAAATCTTCGGTGTTTGGAGCCTGGCTGGACCGTGCACTTCTTTTTCTACTTATGTTCATACCCCAGCAGAGGGGTGGCCCGTGCCTGACTTGATACCATATGGAGAGGTGAGCTGGCAACTGTTTTCGTTTTCATTCACAATCTGTGGAATAGCCTGCCTCAGGCGCTGGTCACAGCAGGAACAGCAGAGAGCTTCAAGAAGGGTCAAGATGCCTTTTTACACCTTAATAACATTGACGGTTGTTTTATAGAATTGTTTCCCCTAAATCCCTTCCTCATCCAATCCCTTCCCTTCCTTGTTTGAGCTTGAACTTTTTTCAACCATATAAACTATGATACTATAATAATGACAAAAGGCAGATTTGTAAAATTGCCCGTGTCCTTAAGGTGAAAATGATCTTGGTCATTAAGGAGTTAAATGCCTTCTGGTTGCCTACCCTGATTTATGTGTTGAAACCATGCAGCTGCTATAAATATATTGATAAGTCTCCACTATACAGCACTGAGCGATAAAATTATCTGCCTATAGACCCCAACAAAGGGAGGCTTAGTACCTAAGAAACTATACAGCTTCCATAAATGTCAATACAAACTCGAAGGCTGCATGCACACATTGGGGCAGATTTACTTACCCGGTCCATTCGAGATCCAGCAGCGCGTTCTCTGCAGTGGATTCGGGTCTTCCGGCGATTCACTAAGGCAGTTCCTCCGACGTCCACCAGGTGTAGCTGCTGCACTGAAGTCCGCCGAGGTCCGCCGGAGTTCACGATCCTATTCCTGTTGAAGGTAAGCGCGTGTCCAGCAACACTTTTTTTTTTTTAAATGCGGCAGCTTCTCCGAGTCCGTTTTCGCTCGGCCACGCCCCCGATTTCCTTCGCGTGCATGCCGACGCCGATGCGCCACAATCTGATCGCGTGCGCCAAAAACACGGGACAATTCAGGGAAAATCGTCGCAAATAGGAAATATTCGGGTAACACGTCGGGAAAACGCGAATCGCACCCTTAGTAAATAACCCCCATTGAGTTTTGATTGCATTTTGAAAGGGAGGGGCCACTGAAACTTATGAGATCAGTAACAAGTACCAGGATTTTTGCATTCTTTACATGTAAAACACATGGTGCCCCAAACCCCTGCCTTTAAAAACACAATTGAACCTCAACGTATGAACGCCACATGAAACAGAGGGGCAGATTTATTTTCCAGCACTCTGGTGTAGTCCATCAATGCTTCCAAACTTTATTGTTAAAATTCCATATTCTCAAAACTTGTCAAAGTCCATAACAAAAGCGATCAATGCATTTCGGCTAGAATGTAGCCTTAGTCATGTGAAAATGAGTCCAGCTGTGTTTAATTACACTGATTATACTTAATTAGGAAAGGCCCATACCTGTCTATATAAGACCTCACAGTTCATAGCACATGAGAATCATGAGGTCTAAGGAACTGCCCAAGGAGCTCATAGACAGAATTGTAACAAGGTACAGATTTGGCCAAGTTTACAAAAGAATTTCTGCAGCACTCAAGGTTCCTAATGGCACGGTGCCTCCTTAATCCTTAAATGGAAGAAGGTTGGGACAACTTCAACTCTTCCACGGCCTGGTCGTCTAACAATCGTGGGAGAGAGCCTTGATGAGAGAAGAACCACCAGATCACTGTGGCTGAGCTCAAGAATCAGTCGAGAGATGGGAGAATCACTGCACCCCTCCACCAGCCAGGGTGTAATGACAGAGTGTGCTGACTGAAGCCTCTTCTTAGTGAGAGACATATGAAAGGCTGCATACAGTTTGCATAAAAAACCTCCCAGACTATGATAAATAAGATTCTCTGGTCTAAGGAGAAATAGATTGAACTTTTTGGTGTTACTTCTAAGTGGCATGTGTGGAAAAAAACAGGAACTGCTCATCGCCTGCCAAATACCACACCAAAAGTGAAACATGGTGGAGCCAGCATCATGCTGCTCACATAGGATTCTGTCTGTAAGAGATGGCTTTGGAAGTGTTTTGAGATAAGATCTTGAGGCTCCAAAAATTGTATTGTATGATAATGGTTTCATGTCTACTGTGAGGGAATTCTGGTGAATTTCAAATGTATTATATTACTGAAATAAAATTTGGCATGGCAACTGCATCACCAACCCAAGCCGGTAGGTCATCATTAAAGTTGGCTAAAGTTACATTCACCAGAACATTCAGGTGTTACTTTGAGATGATGAAACAAGTTGAGAGATCTTTGTTATACAAAGACTGGAAATGGTCTTTGGGCCCATAAATGCAAAAAGGTGCTGCTCCCATGTGACATGTGTAGTATTCACCAACCTGGAGAGAAATAATACAATCATAGGTTTATCTGAAGTAGGGGAATGTAAAATTATGTCACTGACATGAGGTTATTAAATCAGATGAACTACTCATGAGCTTTTCAGGAGCGTCGGGACACATGTATTTAATTATACGGCTGTAGAAGATGCTGACAACCTCTCTCACATTATTCCTAGTCATCTAAAATTGATGCATGAATATCATCCTAATATGTGCTTAAAGGGTTCTAAAAGGAAAGTCTGTTATATGAAAAACTGTTGACTCATTGTGATATATTGATTGAAAACATTGTAAACAATGAATTTTTTCTTTTTTAAAGTTACAACAATTTATCCTTTTGCAAAATGATGTCTGTGATTGACTTTTATATGTTTTTATTCTCTATTTTGTCTGATTTCATTTTAGATCTAATAGGTTATACTGGGCGTCTTTCAAGGACTCCAAACTAAAGAAGCAGAATGAAAGAATCAATGTATAACATCAGAGTTTATAGTATCACTGTGAGGATTTGGGTTTTGAAAAACATTCTATTTTTAATCTCAGTCTGCAGTTTTTGAACTTTTTCTTTTGTGTACTAGACAAAAGAATTGCTCCTTTATGTTTTTTTCTGATGAGTGTGAATTTCTTTATATAGATTTTCTCTTTATTTTGATCTTTTTTTGCTAGGTTTGTTGACTTTTTTAAAAAGTTGCAAATTTTTTTCCTACACTAGCATTGAAGTAAAGCATTTGCACACAATAATTTGTGACTTTTTTTACATCATCATCTGGATAACAAAGATAAATCAGGCGCAACACTGAAAAACATATTAACAAGTTCATAATAATGGCAAACAAACTTTCATAGCATTTCTGTTTGTTTTTATAGTTCTTTTTCCAGATTGTAGCTTTGTCTAGGTTATCCAAATTTTGTAATGTTTCTATTGTTATGAAAATGGAATAAAAAGCTGTACATAAGGACTCATGCACACTAACATATTTTGGGGACATAAACCAGCCATTGTTTCAACAGCTAGCGCGTTTCCCCATTTACTTCTATGGACTCATACACACGGTTGTAGTTTTTTCCCCCGACCCTGTGAATGTGCTGACTGCCCGAGACGAATGACTACTCCTGCCTAAGTTTGCGGCTCATGCAGCCTTTTCTCCTGTAATTGGTGTGTGTGCATAACTCACATGGCGATGATAAACGGGCTCCAAAAAAGGGACCACAGTGATCAAAAGATGTTTGAAATTGAGGGAAAAAATTGAATCTATACCAAGAAGTTTTAAATCATAATCTTACCAAGTGATAGAAAACTATTTGATAATAATACATTTAAGGTCTAAATTTATGTTTAACCCCTAGACGCACATGGACATAATAGTACATTCCCTGCATTCTATTGCGTCCCCAGCTTTTGGCACCGGCTCCGTTCGGTAGCAGCGTGTATCAGCTGTATATAACAGCTAACCCTGTTCTCTTACACACGCAATCAGATCTGGCTCTGCTCCCGGGTGTTAACCCCTTATACGCCAGGGTCAAGCATTGCTGCGGTGTGTAAGGGTCTATAACCTATGGATCGGGGCTGCCCAATATTCCAGGCAGTCAGATCCCTTCTGGGTCGGAGCATGCATGAGCCCATTAATGTGGGCCCATACATTTTTTAATGCATTCTTCTTCTTTACATCACTATGGCATTTTATGGCATTTTCATTGTTGCCCTTAGTTACCATGAAAGGAAAACTACCATGCCTTTTCTGGTAGATTAAAGTAGTTGGGCCCTTTATATTTATATTGTAATGTGTGTGCAAGTGTGGGGGGGCAGGATATTAGGTAATTTGCCAATTTAAATAAATTAATAGTTCTGCACCATTTTCTTGATATGTAAAGTGAAGCCTCTTACCTCATCAGCCGGACATTCCTGACCATAAAATGGCTGCAAATAGAAGATCATGTGACCTTCTGACCATGAGCAATGTTCCTGTTCATAAGGTCCTGGCAGGGCGATTGCTCATGGGCAGTTACTGATCACATGACCCCAGATATTTTATATTCAGGAATTTCTGGCAGATGAGAGCTTCACGTTACATATCAAGAAAGTGAAGCAGAACTTTTAATAGATGTATACTGATAAATTAACTAATATCTTGCCCCCCATGATTACACACGCTTTAAAAAAAACCTGAGGTAAAGTTGCCAACCCCTTTAAGTGTATATTTTTAAGAGCTTAGCTCCTGTACCTTTTGTAAAAATTAAGTTTAACCGAGCCCTATCCATAGCCGCTAAGTCTTTGCTGCATATCTTGCTGCAAGATTGCTAGCACCGATCGCGGGTGTTTTCACGTCGATCGCCGCCGGCAGTGCTGGGCGCTGCCATCTTGTCGCGGATTGTCGCTCCCCGATGACGTCTCGGGTAGCGGTGATCCCTTGCCATGACAGCTTTGATTGTCTTGTTTTAACCCATTGATTACAATGTGCTATCAGCACATTGTAATGAATGAGGAGTAAAATCCCCACTGCAGTATGGCAGTATATGATAGGATCGATCAGACAAGCTAGGGTTAATGTACCCTAGAGAGTCAGAAAAATAGTAAAAGTGAAAATAAAAAAAAGTTTAAAAAAATTATAATAAAAATACCTAAAAATTCAAATCACCCCCCTTTCCCTAGAAATGATATAAATATTAACACCTTGCCAACCGAGTACGAACTATATCATCCTCGTGCCGCAAGGGGTGTTTGGAGAGAGCTCTCGAGCTGAGCTCTCTCCATACACAGTGGATAACGGCTGTATAATACAGCCAACACCCCCTGTCACTGCCGCAGTCGGTGCTGGCACCGATCGCAGCAGTTAACCTGTTAAGTGCCACGGTCAAACCCGACCGCGGCACCTAACTTACCTTTACATGGGCGCTGCCATTTTGCTATGGCAGCCTAGAGTCTCATTGAGACTCATAGGCTTGCCAGGTGCAATGATTTCTAATAGCTACCAGAGGGCAGGCTATTTAAAATCATTGTAAAATAGCTAGATACAGCAATACAGTAGTATTGCAGTATATAGTATTAGCAATCGGACCCTGCAGGGTTAAATTACCCTGGAGGATCTAAAATAATGGTAAAAAATTTTTTTTATTTTTTTAAAAAATATATGAAAAAATAGTAAAAAAAGTAAAAGTTTAAATCATCCTCCTTTCCCTAGAACTGATATAAATATAAATAAACAGTAAAATTCATAAACACATTAGGTATCATCGTGTCCCAAAATGTCCGATCTATCAAAATATATTAGCGATTTTTCCCAGCGTTTAACCCCGTAACGAAAATTGGCGCCCAAAGTTGAAAATGCCACTTTTTTGCCATTTTGAAAAATATAAAAATTTTTATAAAAAGTGATCAAAAGCACATACAGTCCTAAAAATGAAAGCATTGAAAACGTCATCAAAAGTCACAAAAAATGACACCACTCACAGCTCTGTACACTGAAGTATGAAAAAGTTATTAGTGCTAGATGTGCAAAATGAAGAATTTTTTTTTTTGTACAGAAGGTTTTCATTTTTTTAAATGTATGAAAACATTATAAAACCTGTACAAATTTGGTATACTCGCTATCGTATCGAACCAAAGAATAAAATAGACATGTGATTTGGGGTGCTCAGTGAAAGCTGTAAAATCCAAGCCCACAAGAAAACGGCGCAAATGCGGTCTTCATCATTTTCACTGCAATTTTTTTCCTGCTTTCCAGTATACGGCATGGAATAATAAATACCATCACTATGTAGTTCAATTTGTTACGCAGAAAACAAGCCCAAACAGAGCTCTTTACATGGAAAAATAAAAAAGTTACAGATTTTTGAAGGTGGGGCCACATCCCTAAGGGGTTAATAAACAGTAAAAATCATAAACACATTAGGTATCGCCGCGTCTGAAAATGCCCGATGTATCAAAATATAATAAAGGTTTTTCACTGCGTTTAACCCCGAAACGGAAAATAGCGCAAAGTAGAAAATGGCACTTTTTTGCCATTTTGAAGAATATAAAAAAATTAATAAAAAGTGATTAAAAGGCCATATAGTCCTAAAAATTATAGCAATGAAAACGCCATCTACAGTCGCAAAAAAATGACACCACTCACAGCTCCATACACCAAAGTATGAAAAAGTTATTGGCGCCAGAAATGACAAAATCCCCCCCCAAAATTTTGTAAAGGAGGTTTTAATTTTTGTAAATGTATGAAAATATTATAAAACCTATACAAATTTGGTATCCTCATAATCGTACCAACCCAAAGAATACAGTAGACATGTCATTTGGGGCGCTCAGTGAAAGACGTAAAATCCAAGCCCACAAGAAAACGTTGCAAATGTTTTTTTTCACCATTTTCACTGCATTTGGAATTTTTTTCCCGCTTCCCAGTACACGGTATGGAATTTGTTACACAGAAAATAAGCCATCGAAGAAATCTTTATATGGAAAAATAAAAAAGTTACAGCTTTTTGAAGGTGGTGAGTGAAAAATGGAAGTGAAAAAACTAAAAAGGACCAGGTCATTAAGGGGTTAAACTTTATCTAAATTAAGTGTAGGTGTATAGTGCTCAGGGGGCATCATCAGAGCCACTCAGTAATCTGGCTGTTAAACCCCCCTTCCCTGCTCCCTCTGCGCTCTACCCTACTCTCTGTGTGTGATCTTGTGGCAGTAAACAGATTGCAAGATTGCAAGATTTTGGGAAAGTGCAGAGGAAACAGGGAGGAAGGGGAGAAGCAAACCGGGTAATAGATGGACCCATAGAGGCTCTAGGGACCTCCCCTAGAGGAATTGCCCTTAATTTACAGGAGCAGAGGTCCTAAATAATATATAATTGTATCAACACTGCTGGGATTAACCACAAAAGGCATGTTAGATTCCCGATTAGTGTTAGATTACCATTAGTGTTCACATTAGAGCATTCATTCTGAAAGGTGCACTTTTTTCATATCACTTACACTTTACATGTACAAGTTGCATTGTCCTTATAAATGTGTTTGATGTTACTGTTTACGTTTTTATTTTTCCTCATAGGGAATACATTTATTGTGAAGCAGTAATTCCTTATTGATAGTTTGTGTATAGAATGTTTATTGTATTTGCTGTACTATATAAACCACTTTATAATATTATACTTTGCCAGAAACTGTTCTTAAATCTGGAACTCAAATAGTTTTGTACAAAGCTCAGGTACATAATACCTTCCATAGTTCAAAGTCCCATAATAACATGTGGATATGAATAGTGTCATACGGTAGCCGGATATATAGCACAGGAAAAATTAATGGAAAGCAAGAGAAAACTAAAATAACATAAACCAACAATGATAATTGATAGTAATTCTGAGAGAAGAATTAGAACAAAGAAGGGAGGGTATATTCTTTTATGTGGCATCACTGGAGATACTTCTGACCTTTCTATTAATGGCCTTATAATTTAAAGCAAAGCCTCCTATAGAATTTAAATGAAGGTCATCTCTGAAGAATTTCTTAAAAAATGTATCCATAATGCATACCGGCTTATAGTGTACATTCCCAAACATTTCTACAACTTGATCCTCACTCAAATATGCCAGATGTTGGTAGTAAGAGAAAAGGGCCTAAAGCACTGATGAATATGTCCCATTACAGGGCCATTTTAATTTCCCACAGTTCATGCAGTGTCCAGTTTCATGGAAGGCAAATAACAAATAACACAGATACTGTGATCACTCTGTGAATCAAGGGTCATGCAGTATCCTGTTTCATGGACCGACCACAGTGTAGAGGACAGGTCTCTGAACTATATGATGCATGGAGTCTCATAAACTGGTGTATTGTAATCAGGATTACAGATCAGTGCTGCTGGTTTGAAGGGAAGCAGGGACCCCTTCTATCATTTGAAACTATAATGTTGGTTGTCCATTCCTCTGCTCTGTGATCAGTTCATGAAACAGTCCATGATTCACAGACCAATCATTGTAGTGTGAATGCCCCCTAACAAAGTGTTCTTTGCCTTCTTCCTGATTAACTCACTTTGCCTTATGTTTTCTGTAATGTGTGTGGAGGGCAAGATATTGGGTAATTTACCAATATACATCTACAGTATTAAAAGCTCAGGACCACTTTCTTGACATGTAAAGTGAAGCCTCCTGTCTTTTACCTCATCAGCCAGACATTCCTGTCCATAAAATGGCCACAGATGGAGGGTCATGTGATTTTTATCTGCCCATCGCCCTGCCAGGACATTATCACAATATTCATGAATATAAAATCAAGGTCCTGGCAGGGCGATTGTTCATGGACAGATAGAGATCACATGACCCTCTATCTGCGACCATTTTATGGACAGTGGTGTCTGGCTGATGAGGTAAATACTGGAGGCTTCTCTTTACATATTAATAAAGTGGTGCAGAACTATTAATAGATGTATATTAGTAAATATCCGTCCCCCCACACTTACAAACATTATAAAAAAACTTGATGTAATGTGACCAACCGCTTTAAAGTGCTTTTTTCAGCCCACTTACTATGTAACTATATGTTGAATGAACAAATTTTACAATTAGAGTAATGATACTGTAGAACATATCTACTATGGTTATGATTTATGAACTTTTAAAAAAAGTTTTGTTGCTGTTCTTGACGTTACACCACTCCTTACTAAACCCTCTGCACGTACTGGGATTAAATCTATGATCAGAGACAGAGAGATTTATTAATTAACACTGTGTTGCTATTATCACAGCATAGCCAATTATATGTTTCTGACAGCTGCTAGTGTGTCAGTGTGTACTGCAGGTTGTCTAAATACATAGTGCATCTATTCTTAGTGTCAGATAATCAGTGCATGCTACTTACTGACCATAAGTGTAAGAAAGATGAATATTATACTATTGAACCCAATTGTTTAGGACCACTTCCTCTGGCACATAGTACTGTAATAACTACAAAATAGAGAAAAATATTTTCACTATGACCGGAGCTCCAAGGATTCTAAAACTTCGATGAACAGCACCAATCTTCAATTTCTCCTGCTGAAAGTATGTCACCATTCAGACTAGCACCATCGCACTCTCATTATCCTCCTTTATTATATTGTAACTGGAAGAAAATATGCAGGTAGATGTTGGTACGTTCAACAGGTTACAAATTTATTCCAATTCATTATACTCACAAAAATCCATAAAAATGCGCATATCACAAATTCACATAACGGATATCTAGCTTTTCTCTCCGCCCGACCCAATGGTTTTCGGCCTGGCAAGGCTTCTTCCGGGCGTTGCTAGCGTCTCAAACATCGCGCCCTTCTTTTATACATATTCCTAACCTACATACAACATAAACTTTATTTTTCAACAAACAAACTATTCTGTATACATCAAACCCTAATAAATCAGTTACCATTTACACATAGACTAATAATATAAATGGATTAGTATTCCATGAGGTTTCTCATCAGCAATGTTTTTTACATTTCCCATATATTACCATATTAGATATTAGATACAATGATACTACATCGTTACAAAATCCCTTGACAAAATGTTACACAAGTTTGCGATCGTATAAAATTATACGTACATTTTGCGAGTAGAGACATTAAAATCGGTGGTGGTGGAATTTTAATCGTCTCTACTCGCAAACTGTATTATAATTTATACGATCGCAACATTGTACATTTGTTCAGAGGAGTAACGATTGGTATCTTGTATCTATATCTAATATGAATTATAGGGTAATAAATTAAAACATTGCTGATGAGAAACCTAATGAATCTAATCATTTTATATTATTAGTCTTATGTGAACTGATTTTATAGGGTTTGGAATGTATACACAGCTAATGTTTGTTTGAAAATAAAGTTTTATGTATAGTAGATGTGATATGTATAAAAAAGGGACGGATGTTTGAGACGCCTAGCAACGCCCCGAAGAAGCCTTGCGGCGAACCCTGGGTCGCGGAGAGAAAGCTAGCTCCCGTTATGTGAATTTGTTGATATGCGCATTTTTATTGGTTTTTGTGAGTATAATGAATTGGAATAAGTTTTTAACCTTATTAAACGTACCACAACCATCTGCCTGCATATTTTCTTCCAGTTACAATATAATAAAGGAGGAGAATGAGAATGCGATGGTGCTAGTCTGAATGGTGACATACTTTCAGCAGGAGAAATTGAAGATTGGTGCTGTTCATCGAAGTTTTAGAATCCTTGGAGCTCCGGTCATAGTGAAAATATTTTTCTCTATTTTGTGGACTTTTTCAAAGACTGTGTGGACCGGTCTTATACCGTGAGTAGCTCCTTAAGGGGCAAACTGCACCACAAACAACTGTATTTTACTGTAATAACTAGTATACTATGCCGTGCTTTATTTCATAATAGGTCTGGTAAAATTTGGTCTCCACAGTGTTGCTGCCTCAGGAAAAATGGAAGATCACAGCACAATTCGATATATCAGTAGTTCTTTATTGAAAAAACAAGACGGCAACATATTTCGACATTTGATGTCTTCTTCAGGTGGGATAACCACCAAGTAATCATCCAATATATATTTAAGTCAGGATAAATGTTCTTCATCAAAAAGGAGAATGATTTTCTTTTATTTTGCACAAATCAACAGAAACAAATGCCTGTAAAGAAACAACAACTAAGAACCAAACACCAAGTGATGGAATGAATCACACAATTGCACAATGCATTTGATATTGCACATATGGCATGTGGTTTTGGGGTGTTTGGCTACATTCACAAAAAAGAAAATAGTGGGTACAAGGCCTATTTGTGCCCATGTGAATGAGATTTTAACATAATGTAATACATTTATACAATGTACACATAATGGCGAATAGTCTTTATTGTATTTATAGATGGACAAGCAGGTTTTAAATGATAAAAGTTGCAGGGCAAAATTTAGGGGTTTTCATCCCCATACTTATACTGCAGAAATTCCAAAAGACAGTACTACAGCTATAAGAATAAAGACGATATTAGTACATTGTATGATGCAATCGATAAATACAGATGCGTAGCTTAAGCAAAAAAGCTACAACATTGATGGAAATCTACCATCAAAATCAAGCAGGAGAAACCAAAGACACTTAATAATAGATCCAGGCGCCGTGACTGTGGTAATCTTCTTATATTTGTTATATATGAGCGCGCCTCCCTTCTATAATCAACTTTTAAAATTATGCTAATGAGCCTGGGAGAATACCATAGCCCCTCTGAAAAGTGGGTTTACATGCTATTACACTGTCTCACCCCTCCCCTCCTTCCTCAGCACTTTTGCAGTCAGAACTTTCTGCACTTCCTTCTCACTTCACAAGAGGCAGTGTAACAGTCTGTAAAGCCAGATCACAGAGGGGCTAGCATAGTCTCTCAGACTCATTAACATATTTTAATTTGATTGATTTTAGAAGAAAATAGACAATGCATAACGAATATGATTACCAAAGTCACAGTGCCTGAATCAATGAGTAAGTGTCTAGGGTTTATCATGATGGATTTTCATGGTAAATTTCCTTTAACAGAGATTTTGTGTCTGTCTAATCCTACATCTGTACTAGGTACCCCTGTTGTTTGGATTTGTTGGACCTACACTGATCCATTTTAGTAGTTTTCCACCATCCAGGGTTTAGGGGCTAAAATCAAATTACTTACAATACTCTTTAAAGTGAATGTATGTATTCTTTGTAATTCTTCACACTAGACTTCAGAAATGCAGTTCCTTTGAATTAGAAATTGTTTTAAAAGCTCCAAGACAGCCTTCTAATTGTCAGGAATTGTCCATTAGCAGATAACTGCAGGCAGACACCCTGCTCACAGCTACATTAAATAAGTCAGTCCAGGTCAGTGAAAGGCAGGCACAGGTGTAACCTACAGCTCAGCACTCCACTCCCTCACATCAGTAACCCGAGATGTCACACATACATGTATGTATAGTGGGACATTAATCAGCGCTTCTATGGCAGTTTCTGTCATAGAAGCAATAAAATAAGTTTTTGCACACTGCAAGAAATCGTAACTATTTTTGTGGTAACACCACCTTGACGCCATGTGGCGAGGCTGCTGGCAGAGTGGGCAGGTAAGGGGCATTCCTGCCTGTGCCTGCAGAAGTACACTAGGTCAGACCTGGAGATGTTTTGCCTGGGGCACATATACATTATAGGATTTTACATTGGTGATGTGACTACATAGCTACATATCACAGGAGACTCGGTGACCTGACTACATGGCATCTCCTGCTTCATTACATATCACAGGAGACTCGGTGACCTGACTACATGGCATCTCCTGCTTCAAGTAGTTCCCCATAACCCCCATGAACAGAAGATGCCATAAAATGACGTAAACACACCACGACCCGCATAGCAAGATGAAGAGAGGGGGTTTATTTTTTTTTAATCATACACAGGGGTGTCGCTAGGTCAAAAGATCCCGGGCCCGTGCCCCGGATCTTTTGACCTGTGCCCCGAATGTCAGCTGTCCAGGGGGATATCCCCACTCTCATCGCTATATACGTCCTCAGGAGTGAGTATGTTTTGTTCTTTTAATTCTGTGTGTATGGGTGGGAATTATTTGTGGCTGGAGGCTATGTGGACATGGAGAGGGGGAAGAGGGGGGACTTTTTGGAGGCTGTGAAAAACATTGAGGAGACTGTGGAGACTACTACAGGGGGTTATGAGGACATGGGGGGCTGTGGAGAACATTACAGGGGGCTGCGGAGGACATGAAAGGGAGCTGTGGAGGACATGAAAGGGGGCTGTGGAGGACATGAAAGGGGGCTATGAGGACATGAAAGGGTGCTGCGGAGGTCATGAAAGGGGGCTATGAGGACATGAAAGGGGGCTGCGGAGGTCATGAAAGGGAGCTATGAAGACATGAAAGGGGGCTGCGGAGGACCTGAAAGGGGGCTGCGGAGGACTTGAAAGGGGGCTATGAGGACATGAAAGGGGGCTGTGGAGGTCATGAAAGGGGGCTATGAGGACATGAAAGGGGGCTGCGGAGGACTTGAAAGGGGGCTGCGGAGGACCTGAAAGGGGGCTATGAGGACATGAAAGGGGGCTGTGGAGGACATGTAAGGGGGCTATGAAGACATGAAAGGGGGCTGCGGAGGACTTGAAAGGGGGCTGCGGAGGGCATGAAAGGGGGCTATGAGGACATGAAAGGGGGCTATGAGGACATGAAAGGGGGCTGCGGAGTACTTGAAAGGGGGCTATGAGGACATGAAAGGGGGCTGCGGAGGTCATGAAAGGGGGCTATGAGGACATTACAGGGGCTGCAGAGGACCTTTTTGGGGGCTATGAGAACAGTACAGGGGGCTGCGGAGGACCTTTTTGGGGGCTATGAGAACATTACAGGGGGCTGCGGAGGAGTTTTTTTGGGGCTATGAGGACATTACAGGGGGCATTTTTGGTGGCATACGGCTGCCATAGGAGTGCCCGGTATGGTGAGCACACTTTTGCGCCACTGTGCCATCTTTCTGGAAAGAACAGTCTGTCTGCACGACTTCATATGGAGAGGGGAGGAGTAAAGAACACTCCCACCTCTTCTTCAGCAGTCCTGGCCCAGGCATAACTTGCATGTGTGACAGGGGCTTTACAGTGAAGGAGAGAAAGTGTTTGAACATAAGTTCATAAGATTTATGTGTGGTAAACTCCACAGGGGTGACCCGTGGCTGAAGAGGAGACGTGGTGATGCCGGGCCTAATGGAGGAGATTGAGAAACAACTACACGTCACCTTGTGTAATAGGTAGGGATTTCTCCTGTGTTTTCTGTAGATGTTAGGTACAGTTGTTATTGGCACAACCATGCGTGAAGGGGGTTATGTACAAGATACACTACTGAAAATTTGGTACATATGTATTGGGGTCCGTGCCCCAGATCTTTCGCGACCCTAGCAACGCCCCTGATCATACATAGGGGATGAGTGGGAATTAGTAGAGGCCATATTAGGGGCTATAGGCATTAATGGTGGATGGCGTTATTACATGTCAGGCCACATTTAGAGATGTTACTAGATGTGTGGCACTGTAATGGTGTAATGTAAAGTATGGGGCCATTGGCTGTGTGGGAGCTGTTATCTAGCAGGTTCACTATAAATTGTGGGGGCCAGAAACACAACAGTGTACTATAAACAAACCAGAATGTGAAGTATATACGTGTACTATATTTAGGGGCCATTACAAAGTCAAAGTGGGGTCAAAATCAGGATAGAATACTGTGTAGGGCCACAACAGGCATTATATAGGGAAGGAATGATAAAGAGCATTTTACAGTGTGGGGAATAAAATGGGGGGATGTTACAACATGTTATGCCAGGGAATATTATTTGTGTGTTACTACTATTTTCAGGAGGCGCTCTCTGTAGCAGCATTGCAGTATTTGGTGGGGCGGTGTTGATGATAGCATCAGGATAACACTACTAGGGGACCATGAAGTATGGAACAATGTGAAAGTGAAGAGCATACTGCAGCACATTTATTAAGAACAGCGCAGTCTGTACTATGTGCAGTTACCTGTGTAGTGTGCAGTGGGCACCAGATTAAGGATTTCTGGCACACGTTCTTCATGAATCTGGCGCCCCCTGCACTGCCCCGACAGAGTGCGCCAAGTTTTTTTTGTTGCGCCTTTAACATGGGGTGTGCAGCACGCTTCTGTCGAACTTTGCATGTTAAATGTGGCGCACGGTCCGATGGTCCAGTGCCCCCCCTTCAGTGCAGAATTTGCGACACTAAATGGTCTGACAATGCCCTGACAGAGTGCACCAACTTTTTTTGGTGCACCTTTAACATAGGGTGTGCAATTCAATTCTCTCGTACAGATTCTGATCTATAAAGGTGGCACACGGTCTGACTGTGGCAGGGGCTTTAATAAATGTGGGCCATCATAAAGCAGTCACTAAATGTTCACCTGGGTATTCTATAGTCGTACATAAGAACAGTTATTGATGCAACCACATATGATGGTGGTAGATGTAGGTCCGGACACTACTGAGAATCCTGTACATAATAATTTGGGCCCGTGCCCTAGATCTTTTATTACCCTAACAACGCCCCTGCCTGCTGGTATGTTTTTTCTGGATGTCACGGGACCAGTCCAATCACTTGTAGACTGCGCTTGCAAATACACATAAGATGATTGTCTGCCCACTTCCCAAGTGCTGAATGATGGTGGAGAGAGACAGGCACAGACAAGATTTTGCACATAATACATAGTTTCTGAACTTTTTGAATTATGTTCTGAACTTCTTAAAAATGGGCTGGCATTTTTTGAGAGTGGTAGAGATATTGGGTGCCAATTTATAAAGCAGCCTATATTTTCTTTTTACAGTGTATGGGAGAACAGTTGCTAATTTACACCAACTGACTCAACTGAGACTACAGTATTGAGAAATAGAGATCACACCTGCAGAGTGGAAATACAGCAGAATACAAAAACAAAAGGGAGATAAAGGAGATACAGTAAATGATAGTGGAGAGAAACAGACACAAATAAGTTTTTGCATCTGAAGAAAGTATGTCACCTAAAGTACTTTATCCTCACTAAAATTTGAACTTCCTTAAAAGATGCTGCAGTTTAAGAATAGGGTAGAGGTATGGGTAGTGGTGGTTAGTTATAGATCAGCCTCTAATGTCTGTGTACAGTGTATGGGAAACTATCTACCTGTTAGTTATTGTCACTGTACTAGAAGACGGTATGATTATACACGCTCAGTTATTGGCAATACGCCAGAAGATAGAATGGGTATACACATGCAGTTATCATCACTGCCCTGAAAAGAGGGCAGCACAACAACCAGCTTTTCCATGTGTGTTGAACACCAAAACTTAACCCAGAATTCTGGATGAATTTCAAGTTCTCAGTGATGGTTGGCATGGACCTGAAAGGTGTGGTTTGACTTTGTTCAACACTACTATTTAATCATGCCTTTGATGTGTATTGTGTACTGACTCAGCACGTAGTGGGTGCTACTTAATTCATAAGGTGTTAGATAAACAATGCTATGTTTATTCATAAATAGCCGACGGATACATTGCACATGACTTAAAGAGTAAACCCAAACCTTGAAAGGAAATAGGACCTGACCTATTTCATTTAAGGAATTTCTCAAAATTCTTCAGGTAGTGGAAAAAAGACATTGAATATTGCATGCCATGTTACCTTTGAAACTGTATACTAGGTTGAGATGTGGGGATTTCTTGGGACAGATTTGCCAGATTATTGGTTCTGAAAGATGTCTGATGGCTAGAAAACCTATATTACAGTATTTTAAAGATTAAATATGTCTTTATATTAGAGACTGTGCAAGGGCTATAAACATCCTTTCCTTAGATCCGGGGATGCCTGGAAGTATGGGAAGAGCGGGAAGGTGCAGACAGAGCTGAGTCATCATTGGAACTATTTCTACAGACCCAACAAATCTTCATATCTGGAGATACTAGAGAGAAGCTACAATGATAATCTGAATTTCCTCCTTCTGTAATATATTGGTTTCCTCAGGATGCTGATATAACTGAAAGCTCTAACTGAGCATGTAAAATTAGGTCACTGCTTAAATTGCCACGTTGGCACTTTAAGATAAATAAGTGGGTTTTGGTTGTTGTTCTGACCCTTGGTCTTGAAAAGACAGATCTTATGATACGGTTAAAGTTGGGGGAAACTAAATCAAATATTTACAGCAAGACGTCTCTGCAAAGGAATATAAAATTAACTTCAATCTATAAATTTAAGATGTCTTGTAACTGTAGACTAGGACTAGTGGCAAACACAGACAGATACTTGCTTATTCATATTGGTCAGTATGTTGTTTGATATATTTGGTTTCCTTGTTGCAATAGAAGAGGAATGATTTATTAAAATGACAAAATTTTGGCAATTCAGGGATTAAAAACAGGGAGAAGGAACACCTCATAAAATATAAAATTATTCTTCCTTGCCCACCACCACTAAGCTCTATAAAACAAGATTGTCTTGTAATAAATTGTTCAAATAATATATTGACTGGTAGCTAGTTATGTGAAATGTCATTTATTCCGATGAAATTCACAGCAGTGGTCAACTAGTCCGAATAAGTTTCTTTCTTTCAAGTATCTTCCACTTACAATGAAAGATGGGTACACCTAAAAAAAAAGTGTTTCATATATAGGATTTTTACATGCTTTACATGGCCATATACTACAAAATACCGATTTGGTGATTCCATGCAGATAAATTTAATCATGCCTAAACCTTCATTGACTGTGTATGTAAAGAAATTCTTCTAGGATATTTTTACATTTTAATTTATAATTTATAATTGAAATGTAGGGTCTGTGAATGGATAGACAGTGGGCCCTGAGACTAAATCCCTGCCTAATTGTCCTATCTAGTCTAAGTGTTGGCAACTGGTCAATGTTCCTTTCCTATGCCTAAGTGCAAAACATGTAAACAATGACAAAACAATTAAAACAGAGAGTGATAATCGACAAAAATCAGTCAGAACCAGGAGTACTATGCAATAGAAAATCGCGAAGCAAATGGATAGTCAGAGATGTACAGGAAAAGGTAAAGATACCAGAAAACAGATATCACGGTAAACAGAGCTAGCAGGCAAGTACAAAACTATATCAGTCAAAGAACACTAGCCCAGAAAACCTTATATGAGATGCCAAAGCACCAGTCCTGAAAGTGTTTGGATCAGTTTTCTGTCATCAGGTAGAGCAGGTTAGACCACAAT
This sequence comes from Engystomops pustulosus, assembly GCA_019512145.1. NCBI lineage: Eukaryota > Metazoa > Chordata > Amphibia > Anura > Leptodactylidae > Engystomops > Engystomops pustulosus. Next base: position 75,307,370 of record CM033641.1, on the reverse strand, counting down.
TTATATACACGCTATATCTCAATTCACATTGTTAGCATTTTGTATATATTTTTATACTTACAACTACAATCAAACACATTAACATACTTAATCAGAAGCACAGTACTTCACATTGAAACACGGGTAGTTTTATTAAACTGTCTTTGACTCTATGGCACAGTACTAGTTTTAGTGAATACAGCCACATAAGATAAACTGGCTTATAAAAATAACTCTTGGAAGTAACTAAAACAATATTTTCACTACCTCTTTGTTATAAAGCTTCCATAGAAGCTTTGAGGAGACGCCCATATGTAAGAGTATGTCGAGGCATTTTAAGATATAGAAAGAATGGTCATGTGATCTAAAATATAGAGAAAAAACACAAATTCGCAAAATCAAAATAAGAAAGACAGTGCCCATCCCTACCCCCATCCTCTGCCCCATATTGTACCTTAAATTTCAACCTTATAAATTTTTATCTAAGGAAAGCATATTTATAGCCCTTACACAGTCTACATAGTTACATAGTTTACATAGTTTATATTGTTGAAAACAGACACAGGTCCATCAAGTTCAACCAAGGAAGGGAAGGTTTTGGATTAGGAAGGGATTTGGGGGAAATTATTCTATATTATTCTAAATAACATCAATGTTATTTAGATGTAAAAAGGCATCTAGACCCTTCTTGAAGCTCTCTGCTGTCCCTGCTGTGACCAGCGCCTGAGGCAGGCTATTCCACAGATTCACAGTTCTCATAGTAAAAAAGCCCTGTCGCCTCCAATGATTAAACTTTGTTTTCTACGGATGCAGATGGTGTCCCTTGTCTTTTGATTTTATTTAACCTGGAACAACTTTCCACCATATTTTTGTATGGACCATTCTTATATTTATTTATATAAATAAATCATGCTGTCTCTTTTCTAGACTAAATAAATCTAGTTGTTTGAATCTTTCCTCATAACCGGGGCATCCTTTTTATGGACCGGTGCCCAGAACTGGACAGCATATTCCAGGTGGAGCCAGACCAATGCCTTGTACAGTTGTAATATTACATCCCTATACCGGGAGTCTATACATCTTTTGATACATGACAAGATCTCGCTAACTTTAGAGGCAAATTTAAATTTATCCACATTGAACCTCATTTGCCAATGATGCCCAATTTGGATGCCCAAACACTCAGTTTGTACAAGTCACCCTGCAGCCTATGAACATCTTTCAAAGACACTACACAGCTTGGTGTCATCTGCAAAAATAGACACAGCGCTATTAATTCCTACCTCTATATTATTAATAAATGTAATAAATACATTACTTATAACTGGTGACCATTCCAAGTAGGAATCATTGAACACAACTCTCTGGATACGACCCTTCAGCCAGTTCTCAATCCAATTGCAAATGATTCCTTTCAAACCAATAGACCTTATTTTACCCATCAGGCGTCTATGAGGGACAGTGTCAAATGCCTTTGCAAAGTCCAAGAACACAATATCCACAGCAGCTCCTCCATCCAGGCATCTGCTCACCTCTTCATAGAAGCAGATCAGGTTAGTTTGACAACTTCTTTTCTTAGTAAACCCATGCTGGCTGTCACTTATTATACTATTTGATGTCACATACTCCTGTATGTAGTCTTTTAGCAACCCTTCCAATATTTTCCCCACAATGGAAGTTAAGTTTACAGGCCTGTAATTGCCTGGCGAAGTTCTAGAGCCTTTTTTAAATATTGGCACCACATTTGCTTTGCGTCAGTCACCTGGCACCAGAGGTCACACTAGAATTTTTCTCAAAGGGTGAAAATACTCCTCTTACTATTTTTGAGGAGTATTTTTAGCCGAGGAGGACTATGAAAATTTTGGAAATGCATATAACTAGGTAATATAAAACTCATAGCCGTATACAATGTTAATAGATGCTATTTATACAAAAAGAAATTATCTGTCTGCTCACCGCACACACACACTCACCGCACTCAGCACACACACACACACTCACCACACATACTCACACACAGCACACACTCACAGCACACACCGCACAGCACACACTGTACAGAACACACGGCACAGCACACACTGTACAGAACACACGGCACAGCACACACTAACACCACACAGCACACACTCACACACCGCACAGCACACACACACAGCACACACTCTCACACCCCACAGCACACACCGCACACTCACACACCGCACAGCACACACTCACACTCACATAACCGCTGGCCGCTGCTGCGGGCATTAAGAGCTGGACCAGGAAGAGTAGCAGCAGCTTCGCAGCCCACATGACTCCCCCGGGGCTGGCGCACACAGATCCCACAGATCTCTGCATCCTGCTGAGTGGTCCAGTGTGCTGCAATTGCGCTACTGACATTTCCCTCCTTTGCTGCGCGCGCCGAGCCGCTCAGCCTGCGTCCTACAGGGAATAATTGCCAAGCGTATGGCAATTATTTTGGGGGGTAATGGCACCTCATCATGCGTCTATGACGTGTGGTGTGGCGTTAATGGGACCTTTGCTCGGCACTGTACCAGACATTACGGAATCCCTGAAGATCTAAGACAGTGGTACAGCAATAACAGAACTGAGTTCTTTAATAACTCTGGGGTCTAACCCATTGACTTTATTGAGCTTAGATTGGATCATGTCTACATTCAGCCAGTCTAGTATATTACAGTATGCATGACAAACACTGTTACCACCCACTTCAGAAGTTCTTTCTTCTATCGTATAAACAGAGCTAAAAAACCTATTAAGTATCTTCATTAGTCACCAAAGCCCATTTTCAGAATATAGGAGTCCAACCTGCATTTTTTAGCATTAATATATTTTCTTAGGATTTATTTTATCTATGGCCACCTGTCTTTCATTTTGCCAAATAAATCCCAAAATATCCTTTACATCCTAACTTACTTTTTATCATATCCCAAAACCACTGCATTAATGCAAACATAGTGAATTGTACTTTGTATTAATTTTTGTGAAAAACTCCCGTTTCCAATAGACTCCATATATCATATTTTGTCAAAAACCCATATTTTTTGCCTATTATAAAGTGCACCATTTCTCTATCACAGCCACTAATTTTCTGCCATTGTGTGGCTAAAAAATAACAAAAAAGTTCAGGGATGGCTAATCCTCCCTTCTCTATCTGTGGATACATTAAGGGACATTGACTTACCTGTCTGCGATCCCCAAGAAAGCGTGAAAGCCAGCGCATTTGCGCTGAGATAAGAGATATTTTATCTTTAAAATGCTGTAATATACACTCACAGGCCACTTTATTAGGTACACCATGCTAGTAAAGGGTTGGAACCCCTTTTGCCTTCAGAACTGCCTCAATTCTTCGTGGCATAGATTCAACAAGGTGCTGGAAGCATTCCTCAGAGATTTTGGTCCATATTGACATGATGGCATCACTCAGTTGCCGCAGATTTGTCGGCTGCACATCCATGATGCGAATCTCCTGTTCCACCACATCACAAAGATGCTCTATTGGATTGAGATCTGGTGACTGTGGAGGCCATTTGAGTACAGTGAACTCATTGTCATGTTCAAGAAACCAGTCTGAGATGATTCCAGCTTTATGACATGGCACATTATCCTGCTGAAAGTAGCCATCAGATGTTGGGTACATTGTGGTCATAAAGGGATGGACATGGTCAGCAACAATACTCAGGCAGGCTGTGACGTTGCAACGATGCTCAATTGGTACCAAGGGGCCCAAAGAGTGCCAAGAAAATATTCCCCACACCATGACACCACCACCACCAGCCTGAACCGTTGATACAAGGCAGGTTGGATCCATGCTTTCATGTTGTTGACGCCAAATTCTGACCCTACCATCCGAATGTCACAGCAGAAATCGAGACTCATCAGACCAGGCAACGTTTTTCCAATCTTCTACTGTCTAATTTCGATGAGCTTGTGCAAATTGAAGCCTCAGTTTCCTGTTCTTAGCTGAAAGGAGTGGTACCCGGTGTGGTCTTCTGCTGCTGTAGCCCATCTGCCTCAAAGTTCGACGTACTGTGCATTCAGAGATGCTCTTCTGCCTACCTTGGTTGTAACAGGTGGCGATTTGAGTCACTGTTGCCTTTCTATCAGCTCGAACCAGTCTGCCCATTCTCCTCTGACCTCTGGCATCAACAAGGCATTTCCGCCCACAGAACTGACGCTCACTGGATGTTTTTTCTTTTTCGGACCATTCTCTGTAAACCCTAGAGATGGTTGTGCGTGAAAATCCCAGTAGATCAGCAGTTTCTGAAATACTCAGACCAGCCCTTCTGGCACCAACAACCATGCCACGTTCAAAGGCACTCAAATCACCTTTCTTCCCCATACTGATGCTCGGTTTGAACTGCAGGAGATTGTCTTGACCATGTCTACATGCCTAAATGCACTGAGTTGCCGCCATGTGATTGGCTGATTAGAAATTAAGTGTTAACGAGCAGTTGGACAGGTGTACCTAATAAAGTGGCCGGTGAGTGTAGGTTTCCTAGCCACCTTTCAGAACCAATAACCTGGCAAATCTGTCCTAAGAAAGCCCCAGATATCAACCAAGAGTAACATGGGATGTAATATTCAATATCTTCTTTCTGCCACCGGAAGAGTATCAAGAAATTCCTTAAATCAAATAGGTCAGGTCCTATTTCCTTGCAAAGGTTTGTGTTTAGTCTATTCCCTCTTTTCCGACATCTGATCCTTGCATAAGATTGTTTTAAATTAAATTATGTGTATATTGTAACATTATTGTTAATTCTTGTTACATAATCCACTGTGCTGCTTAACACACATATGTACAGTAGCTGTCTATGACAGTTATTTAGCCATACAAATATTCTGTCCACAATCCACATTTTTTGCTGGAGTGCACATACAGAACTGCTTTCACTTATCAAAGGGTTGAATCTTTTCAGTGAAATTCATTACAGAAAATCTGCTGGTTTTTAAGAAATAAAGCCCAATCTGAATCTGATAATTTTCTGCAATGTGATTTCAAATAACTAAAAACTATTGAATAGGTTTAAATACAAGCTAAAGCTTAAATTAGCACCAGCAAATTATTTTATTAATCGTTTTATATTTTTTGCAGGTGTAGTTCAGTATCTAACATTTTTCTCTATGCTGAAGAGTGAAGCATGGGAAATTCTGGAAGTGTACACAACAAGGACAGTGTAGACCTAGGCCATCTCATTAAGTCTCACAACTTTCAATCCTATGTTGATGATATGCAGATCTATATATCTGTCAGCCAGTGGCGTAGCTACCTGGGGGTAGGGCAGGTTTGAGCTTCTTGGGGTCCAGGGCCAGGACGAAGGGTAGGTGATCCAGCTCTCCATAGTGCTCAGCGGTGTGTGTCTTTAGATGCATACAGTGCTTATCATTGGACACAGGCAGTGAAACTACTACTGCCTGCGTCCATTGTCCGGCCCAGGTACCATCACCGCTGCTTTGGAGATGGCATCTGAGTAGAGAGGACACATTGCTGAGAAGGAAACCATGACATTATGGACCCCTGAAGGGTACGCAACGTCACTTAGTTATCCTTTTATAGACACTCCCAGAATGCACGGGTTCTGAGAGGTGCAGGAAGTGATTTAAAGTTGTCCACACAACTTCCGTATATGGCACAACAATAAATCACAGCCCTGAATGGCTATAAGATCCCTCTCACTAGACTCAGTGAGACAGAATATTATCAGCCCTGAGCTGCCACCAGTTATCCTTTATTATAAGCCTGGTCCGTAACCGGATTATATAGGGTGAGGAACCAACCCAGTAGCATGAATATAAGCGAGACTCGGATGTAGGGATTCGTGAATCGAGATAAAAGAGCAACACAGATTAGATTTTATATTTAATTGCCTCAAGGGCACACTAGACAAAACAATATATACAGTAGAGATATATATAGTTACACAGAGTACAAAAAACAAGGTAGCACTACAAGTAACAGCAGTTCAGTAAGTTAGTTACCTTTGTGTGTGGTGGGCCTGTTGGAACAGGATAGTCCACACTTCAAGATGCCTGCTTATATCAGGTGGAGTCATACCTCTGCCCACCTGGTACTACAACCAGAGCCCTCGAGAAGCCATAGCTTCTCAAGGGGAAGTCATAGGGTCATGGTTCTGGTATCATTGGATCCGGGTGAATCCCCCCATTGATACCAAATCCAACCCATTTGCTAATGTCCTGTCCAGAGATATTGATATCTCTGGAACCGACTAATCTAGAGTCCCAGAATTTGGACTGTTATGCTCTCCTGAAAATAATGCATCAAAAATGCATTTGTTCTTCTGGTGAGATGGACCACAACTCCATAACTGTCCCTTAGTGGTTTACATACAACTTAGTGGTTTAGGAGTTTTTTGTCGCTTTGTTTGAGACTTGAGGGGGGGGGGGTTGCATGGAGACGATCTGACTGTAGAGGTCTATTGAAGCACAGACACATGCTGTGTGATCATAAACAACCTTGCTTAGTTAGGCCAATTAAGCTGAGGCTGGGGGAAGGTGGGGGACTTGAGGAGGGTCACATTTATCACAATTGCTATGACCCAGGCGCGTCATCTAAGAAATGACATTAGCGCCTGGAGCAGAGGAGGAGGTGGCTCTAGGCAGGTAAGTATTAATTTCTTTTGACTGTGCTTCTGGAGTATGTGTGGGAGCTTCTATATGCTGCCGGGCATGGGTGGTGGCTACTATATACTGCTGGGGAATATGTGGGGGCTACTATATACTGCTGGAGCATGTGTGTGGGATACTATAAACTGGTGGTCCATGTGTGGAAGCTAATATAAACTGTTGGGGCATGTGTGGGGGCTACTATTTACTGCTGGGCACGTGTGGAGGTTACCTGTATACTGCTGGGCACATGTGGGGGCAATATATTGTTGGGTCATATGGGAGGCTACTATATACTGCTTACTTATTTTACTTATGTTCTGAGCACATACTCAGAGTAGGAATTGTTGATCGGTTGTCCCTTACCACTACAGTGTGCCAGGCTATTTGGTAGGGAAATGGGGTTGTGGTTAAGTTCAGGCCCTTTCTCTTACTCCACAGCCAGATTAAACAAGCTAACCTGCTCTCCCCCCAAAAAGACAGGTGTAGACTAAAAATAAATGACCTGTAATATCTTTGTCCATTCAGACTGTTTGGCCAACCACTGTCCGTGAGTGTGGCTGAGGATCCGCTGATAAGGGTGATTTGGTTTTATTCTGTCCTTGCAAGTCTGAACACTAGTTTATTCCTTCCAAATCTGTCTTAACTGTTTTCCACTACTCTTTTCTGTCTCCATAAGGTACATTTCTGCCATTTTGGCTTCCTATAGTCTTACTTTGAGCTAGCTGGTGTTTATCTTGACTTCTGGATTTTGGATTCTTTGTCCCTTTGCCTGTTTTATGACTATCCATTTGCCAACTGATTCTGTACTTCATTTGTCCACTTGGTTCTGAATCATTTCTTGTTGACTTCTCATGTATATTTCTACTGTCCGGTCTTTTTCTCTGTGCTTAAACTTTGGAGCAGAAAAGGAACATTGACCAGCTGTCACCTACCACTTTAGTAGTAGGTTAGGCTATCCTTTGGCACCTAAGCAGCATAACATGATTCCCATAATATTTCCTCCAATTAGCATATCGTTTCCACTAAACTATTTAATAGTTCCACACCTTTGTGTTTCACATATGCCTCTCCTCTATGCAAGTCTCTCTACTAGTTATCTGTTACACAACAAATTGAGTCTAAAATATTAACCAAGACTTACAAAACTGTCCACAAATGTCTCCGCCAATATATCTTTAGCCTCCCATATCTATAACCCCTCATATTCTGGAACTCTCTACCAAATTGGTATTATACTGCCCCTTCCTTGCAAATATTTAACTCCTTTATGATGCAGTCAGTTTATAGCTTAAAGGACACCTGTCATCAGGTCTCTGTCTCTAGTCCTGTCACCACTACTTGTTGGACCAGCTCACAAGGATTCCATCGTCCACTTTCACTTATCAAAGCGATTTTGAGATTTTTTCTTTACGTGTTGTACTTTAGTGTAGTTGTAAATTTTGGCTGATAAGTTTTGCGTTTATTTATTTAAGAACAACAAAAAATTATGAAATTGTTGAAAAATATGCCATTTTCCAAATTCAAAATTATCTTGTTTTCAGGCATATAGTTTTACCACATAATATGTCTGCTTTACTTATTCATAATTTCTGGATAATTTATTTTGATGTCACGCGGCCTACATATCGAACATCGTTTTTTCAAGATTTCAGAATTTACTTTTTTTGAGATCCTTATTGTCCTAAATAAAATTTGAAATATATAATATTATAAATCCCCTTTATATAAAACCATTATTTAATTTACACATGCACAAAAGAGAAAAAGAGAAAGCCCATCTTAAAGTTTGTTATGCAAATTCTCTCGAGTACGGAGATACCGTATGCACTTTTGCATATTGTATTAACTTTTTTTGGGGGGGGGGGGAGGGGGGTAATAGAAAAAACATCAGTTCTGTAAATGTTTTTTTGCTGTTCTCCATATACTAATTGTACACAGATCTTAGCACATTACACCGGGGGCGTAATGATCGCGGTCGCAGGGGATTCAACCGCGTACGAGCGCCATGGCAGGGATAAGCCCAGGCCGGGGCTTTTACAGTGATATAATGAACTGTGACAGCCTCGGCCCAGACCCCTCTGTCACAAATATGCCGCCACATTAAGTCTGATGCTCTGTTCTATTCCTCCACTGTATGCTTGCATCGGAGCTGCGGATGGGATGGGAAGTAAGCTCAGCGTTCCAGCTGCAGCAGCGTGTGACGTCATTATGCTGCCAGCGCTGGCCGAGTTGCTCTGTGTGCAGAAGAGAAGCCGGGAGTTTAATTTTGTTTTTTTCTTTGGTCCCAGGCAGTGGTGGGTCATAATTCATGGGGTGGATAATTTATGGGGCAATTATATCTCAACATTAGGAATCATATATACTCTATGATTCCCTTATGATATCTCACTGTTTTCATACAGTAGCAGTAGGACATGGGGGAATTGACACAGGGGAATCAATCAGCAGCAGGAGGGCATACTTTGGTGATGACATTTTCAATGCTGCCATTTTTAGAACCATACAGCCTTTTGATCACTTTTTATTGATTATTTTATATTTTTCAAAATGGCAAAAAAGTGGTTATATTCCGTTATAGGGTTAAACGTCGGGAAAACCATTGTTACATTTTGATGGATCAGACATTTTGGGACATGGCAAAACATGTATGATTTTTACTTATGTATGATGTTTATTTATATTTATATCAGTTTTAGGGAAAGGGGTTGGTTTAAATTTTTAGATATTTAATTTTTTTTAATTTTTTTACTATTTTTCATACCCCCTAGGGTACTTTAACCTAGGTTGTCTGATTGATCTTACCATATACTTCCATACTACAGTATGGCAGTATATGGGTATTTTACACATCATCTATTACAATGTGAAAAGTGCTGGATGTTACTGGTGGCTGTTTGCTTCAATATGCAGCTAACGCCCACCGTGAGCCCACTCCATACAGCGGAAGCCAACGTGTGATGTACAGATACATCACAAGTCGCAAGGGGTTAACTAAATAAACTAGTTAGAGGAGCTGCTATGCTACATATTAATTACTGGGGACACTGCTGACTACATATGGACTGGTATTGCTGTATAGCAATTAGTGGGCACTGTATTTTCATTAGGACATAGTTTTTTTTTTTAACCCTGTGACATTATAATGTAAGTAACTGTGATGTTTTTAGGTGCACGGATCTGTGATGTGCTGCCTGGAGCTGAAGGTGAATTCTGTGGTGAATTCTGTAGCAATAAGTCACGACCAGAGAAGTTATTAAAGTTCTGGAACTGATGGAGAAGAAAAAGCGTCATCTGTGGAGAGCCACCAAGATGAAGCCCAGGAAAGATCAGAGGTAGAACTCCGGAGCTATGACTGATTTATACAGTAAGTGATCTCAATATCTACCGTATGGCAGCCTAGGTGTGCAGTGATTTTTTGGTGCTATATTGTAATGTGCAGTTTTTTTCCGAGCTGGTAAATATTTGTGTGTGTAGAGTATATATGGTGCTTTGTTTATCTGTGTTTATGTGTGTTATGCATATATAGTGTATGTGTACTTATGTCTGTGGAGTGTATATATGAAATATGAAGTATAATGTGCGGGATAGTGCCGCAGCGAGTATTTAGGTATATGGGGGTCCCAATTCTAAGTTCGCACTGGGGCCCACTGGAGTCTGGTTATGCTGCTGCAGTACACAAAACACCAACTTTGAAAAAGAAACAAACAGAATTAGGAACAGCATTAGATGAAAAAAGTTTATGTAGGTCCCATGCATAAAAAGTTTCTCAATTAGGTATTTTCCTATCAATGTTCCTCCAAATAATTATGGAAACCACAATACCTCCCGGTGAGAATCCAGAGAAGAAAGGATTCACAATGTTTGCTTCACAGAACGACAATAAACACCAACAGCTGAATCTCTTCCTTGTAATCCCAGCCTCAGTGCATCTGCATTTGAATACCTCCAGGAAACAAGGATCCACTTGGAAAGATCTGCTTAGTAGAAATAACTATTAGAAACTATTGAAAAAATAAAACCGCAATAGTGTGGTACCACCGAAACAGAAGTTTAGATTTTAAAATATTTATATATAAAATCAGCATCTCTAACCCTTATATGACTCCTACTTCGACTTGAGTTTCGCCTTTTTCCGGCTTCTTCCGGGGAGTATGCCATCCATACTCATATTATTCCTATTTATACTATTTGCATATTCTATCAATATAGCTACATTGTAAAATCTACATAATATTCACACATTTTCTATGCAGCACCTCATATTACAATATAACAGTGTCTCCTCCATAACCAAAACTCATAGAAAATACACATAAAGATTTTATATAAATGATTTACCCCAAACTAACAATAGATCTTAATTTTAAGTATCTGACAATATTTATAGCGATAAATTCGATGTTTGCTCCTAAACAGTGATAAGTGATCATTATAAATATTTTTCAATATTTATAGCAGCAGATGCATAACTATCAATAATCTATATAATCATATAGATCCACCCATCATAAGTACCATATATACTCGAGTATAAGCCTTGTTTCAGCACAATATTTGTTCTCAAAAACCCTAACTCGGTTTATACTCGAGTCAAGAAAAAAAATAGTCAAAACTCACCTGTCCGACGTCACCCGTAGGTCCTATGCTTGTTTCGATGCTCTGGTGCCGCCGCGCGTCCTTCAGATCCTCTTCGGGTTTTTGCGCTCCTCTTCGGGTTCCCTTGCAATACCGGCAGCTCACAAACAATGACGTCAGCAAGAAGCCGATGTGATTCTGTGTGCCGGCCGAGCGCAAAGACCCGAAGAGGAGCGGAAGAATCTGAAGAGGACCGAAGGACCTGAGGCACCATCGGAGACAGACTGGGGAGGTTATATACTAAAGGGGCTGGGCAGGCTGTATACTACAGGGGTCTGGCAGGCTATATACTACAGGGGTCTTGCTGGCTATATACTGGGAGGCTGTGACCAATGCATTTCCAACCCTCGGCTTATACTCGAGTCAATAGATTTTCCCAGTTTTTTGTGTTGAAATTAGGGGTCTCGGCTTATACTCGGGTTGGCTTATACCCGAGTATATACAGTATTTCATAAATTATAACATGCAAAGTGATAATAAATATTAAGTCCTAAAAAAAAAACTCTTCTATAAGAAATATTTCATTTCGAAATTGCCATTTAAACCTAAAGGGGCAAGTGTCTTTAATTCGTAAATCCAGTACCCTTCTCTTTTGCTCATAGCTTTAATACAATCATCTCCTCTCCAATTGTGTGCAACTATTTCTAAAACTATAAATTTAGTACCATGAGGATTCTGGTTGTGAAATGTACCATAGTGCATCGGTACAGAATGATCAGTTTTCCCTTTTTCTATATTTCTAAAGTGCTCTACAACTTTATCTTTGATGCACTTTGTTCTGCTATGAATTCTTTTCGTTTTTTAAGGTAGCAAATGTCCTATTATCGGATCATATTTCAAAATAAACCAATTTGTGTTTATAATCTGTCATATTGGATTGGAAAGTTTGTTATAATCAGAAATAAAAGGAATATTAATTTAATCCATCATATTTTTTTTATCTTTATCGTTGTTAGTTCTCTTTCTATCACATCTTTAAAATATGTTTTTGTATATAACTTATTCCGATCTTTTAAGTTTTCTAAATCTAAAAATTTTATTTTTTCATAACTATATGTAAACGTAAATGTTGAATTGTTAGAATTATTATTCATATATTCCCTTAAATCCTCCAGTTTGTCACTTCCACCTTCCCAAAGTATAATGACATCATCAATTTATCTCTTATATATCTTTATTTGCTGTAAAAAGGGGCTATTCTTATGAATACTTTCTTACTCCCAAATCATATACCATATGGTTCACCATCACCATATACCCTGTGTAACATATTAGATTTATTCAGCGTGTCAATACGATTATTGCAATGCCAAATTTCTTTATCTTTGCGTACATTTTACTCTATTTGTACAATAAAACCTAATATGGGGCAAAAAAATATATCATTTTTGCATCACCATTTCCAAGTAGCATAACTCTTTTAATTTTTGGTCTATATAGCTAGATGAGAGCTTGTTTTTTGTGGGACATGATGTGCTTTACAACAACATCAAATTTGCATTATTACAGTTTTTTGACCACTTTTTATTGCAGTTTTTGTGGGAAAAAACATATAAAAATCATAATTTTTAATGGTGCAGGTTTAATAATGATTTTGTTATGCTGTGCGGATCGTTACGGACATGCCAATGATACATATGTAGGGTTTTTATGTTGATTTTCACTTTTTAATTTTATAATATGTAATGGGGCTTTGGGAGCTTTTTTTTATTAATTTATTAGTTTATTTTTATATAAAATCCTTTTTTTTTACTTTTTAAAAACTTTTTTACTTGTTCCACTATGAAAAATAAACAAACAATTGTTCAATTGCTTGTTGATTGTAATACCCTTCAAAACTGATATATTGCAGGGTATTAGCACTGTCAGCCTGCTGATGCAGAGGCTGACACTCTGACTGTCCCGTCTGTAACAGGACCTTACAGGCATTTACTATGGACAGCCCTGGGGTCTTAGCTCAAACTCCATGGTTCCATAGCCCTTAAAATGGTGCAGGGGGCGCCAATTGAGAAGGGAATCTCCCTGCAGCCATTTCCATCACTCCAACCATGGGTGTCACATGGGTTTGTCAGCTGAAGATTACTGCTGACACCCTGCACTTCACAATGATGGCTCAGCTCCGGTGCAGAGCTAAATCGGCATCAGCTCCATGCCGTACTATTAAGTAGTGGAGTGCTATTAGCCAGACTCCACATCATACTAGTGTGGCGCAGAGAGGCAAGAGGTTAATTGTAACCTGATAAACTATCTATTTAGAATTACCTACAACAAGCCATAACTGTGTTTCCATCTACCCTACTATATAGATTGTAAGCCCTTCCACCTGTGTCAGTTCAATATAGCTTTATGTCTTTTTTATTTTTATTTTTTCTCATTTTGTGTAATGTGTTAATATAACCACCATGGGATTACTATAAATTAATAATTAAGATATTTTATATAAACTCCAAAAGGACAAAGAAACTGCTTCAGACAACTGCCATTTTCTGTCTGATATATTTAGAGTATTTCATTATTCTAAATGCTCAGTAACAATGGAAGTAATAGGGAAAGTCTAATGCAGCACAGCACTGAAAATCCAGTTTTCCTGATCAAGCTGTAAGTTGTTCTGTGTACACAGCTGTTGTGAACCTTATAGTGTCATTATATTTATGCAGAAAGACTAAAACCTTGCACACGTCATTGCCTCAATTACACCAATTAGCTTATAGCCCTCAAAATAGTCAGTATGTATAAGGCAGAGAAAAAAAGAGAGAGATAAAGGAACTTAACTAAGCAGCAGGATAAAACTTACAATGCTCACAGCATAAATCACAAATAGAGAGGAGCGGGTTGCTTTTGAGGTCCGGTCTGGAGCCCATGGCCAATCACTGCCATGACTTGTAGGTAGGGGTGTTAGTTTACCAGATTGGCTGCACGGTGGCCAATCTAGAAGTATCTACTGGTTGTTAGGGATGTACCCTAATCTCGGACCCAAAACTAAAGTTTGGGTTTGCTCATCTCTATTCACAAACAATAGGGCAGATATACCAAAACTGGCAAGAGGTTGACCAGTGAAAGTTAGATTAGTCAGTCTTAAAGGAAATCTAACATCCAAATCAAATAGAAGAAAAAAGCAGCACACTATAAAAAAAAGTGTCAAAAAATAATAATATGTTTCAGCTCAAACAGTGACCCTTTATCAACCTAAAAATTAGTCACTACAGACACATATTCATGCAAAATGAAAGGCATCACATGACATTCCAGACTCCACCCCCATACAAGTTCAAAGTGCAGCAGTGCATATGTCACAATAAGTTCATCCAGGGACACTTACTCATAGATCCTGATGCTGAGATTATAGTAATCTTCTTATATAAGCGAAAATATTATAAAACAACCTATTTCTAGCAAAAATACTGTACTATGTGAAAAACCAGCTTCACTGAAGCCCATTGAAAAATATGTGAAAGTGACCACATGTTCAGAATGTTGTATATCTTAAAAATATCTTAGTCAAAAGTCACTACAAACTACAAATTATTGAAAAACTACTTATACTGTAAAAATGATCGGGTCACTAGGAATACATTTCTGCTAGTAGCATTTTTTTCAAGGACATTACTGAGACTTGTCTTTTAACTGTTTTACAAAATACCAAATTATCGCTTCTATTTGTAGCAGACATTTTCATTGCAAATATTTGCCATTCTTTCTACATAATTCTGAAAACAAACACCTACTGTTTTTCAGAACTTCATTTTTGGGTTATATGTTTGTGTTTCATACTCATGAGGATTGTATCACACAGCAAAGCAGCTCATGAAAATTGTATCACCTTCATTCTTATTCAGGCACATGATGATCCATAAAGGCAACATTTGTTTAATGGTTAGATTTGATAATGCTTTGAAATTATATACAGTATGTACAAGGCAGTTTGCTTCTAAGTAGAGCCCATCCTGATCATATTGTTCTTTTTTAGTGGATGTTTTCAACTGTAAAATCTATTCATTTGTGATATTGTGGGGTTTTGTATTGTATTGTTAACTTACCATACATTGGCAACATCCCCCACTGGGGCCTAGCCTTTTTCTTGGGGCCTGGAGGCAGCCAGGGCCCAAAATACCGGAGTGGCTGGCAGTTGCGGCCTAGGCACGCTGTGGTCACGGTGCTTGGTATGGGGACTGGAGGACTGTCCTACAGCCTTGCAGGTCTCCAGCAGGTGGTGTGTGCAAGAAATTAGACGCGTGAGAGGCTGATATACTGGGGCAACCACTTAATGTCCGTAGTATGAGTCCCTGGGTGGTGAATGGGGGTGACCTTGATGTTACAGCCGTATTAGGGACCAGACGGAGGCAACGTTGTGTAAAAATAACTTGCAGTTCTTTATTCGAACAACAGCACACAATGGCCTAAACGATTCCTTACAAATACATGTAATTGGAGTATTGAATAAGATTAACCCTTGCCGATCCAGGCAGTATATTACATATTACATCTTGGTGTACTGATTGGTTCAAGGGGCTTATTCACAACCACTCCTCTGCCATGCGCATTGGCAGGGGTGTTGCAGATATATCAGAAGGCTCTGGGTTCCTGATGTATCCGGGTTGCCGGCACCTGTTGGCTATTCCAAACTAGGCCCTGCCTGGCATAGAATTGCACTTTAACCTATGTGAACTGACACAGTCCATCCCTCCACGCCTTAAGGGAGGAAAAAACTGCAATTCTTGGTGTAACACCCTCATAAATATCCCCCATGTCTATTAAGCTACGTTGGCATCATATGTTCTCTGGCCTCAATATTTAACATTGTCTATAGGTGAAAATGTATGTTTTCTTTTGTCATCTTGAGCCATTCGGACTGAAGATAGCTCTCTGGCACAAACTCACAGCAACTCAGTTTTTGATGCTTTGAGTTCCAGCCTCACTACATGATAGGAGTCTCATCTAACTGCTATTTTCTCTGTATTGCTCGTACAGCCCTTTCTCTCTGCTTTCACCCTTGCCCCTTTTTTTTTTCACACCCCACAATCAAAAATCTCTAACTTTTTTTTACACATAAAGAGCTGTGTGATGGCTTGTTTTCTGCGTAACAAATTGCACTTCATAGTGATGGTATTTATTCTTCCATGCCGTGTACTGGGAAGCAAGAAAAAAATTCCAAATGCAGTGAAATTGGTGAAAAAACTCATTTGCGGCCTTTTCTTGTGGGCTTGGAATTTACAGATTTCACTTTCGGTTGATGCAATCATTGGAGGACCAAATTTGTATAGGTTTTATAATGTTTTCAGACATTTACAAAAATTAAAAACTTGTGTAGAATTTTTTTTTTTTGCCATCCTCTGGTGCTAATAACTTTTTTATACTTCGGTGTACAGAGCAGTGATTGTTTTTTTTTTTGTGACTTTTAAAGAAGTTTTCAATGCTACCGTTTTTAGGACTGTACGACCTTTGATCACTTTTTATAGATTTTTTTATGTTTTTCAAAATGGCAAAAAAGTGGCATTTTCGACTTTGGGAGCTATTTTCTGTAACGGTGTTAAATGCAGTGAAAAACAGTTATTATATTTTGATAGAATGGACATTTGATGTGGCGATACCTAATGTGTTTGTGATTTTTACTGTTTATTTATATTTATATCAGTTCTAGGGAAAGGGGGGTGATTTAAATGTTTCACTTTTTTTTTACAACTTAAAATTTTTACTTTTACTATTTTTAAGACTCCCTAGGCTACTTTAACCCTAGGTTGTCCGATTGATCCTACCATATACTGCCATACTGCTGTGTAGCAGTATGTAGGGATTTTCCTCCTCATTCATTACTATGTGCAAATCACACATCAATGGATTGAAACGAGACATCCCTGGGTCTTCGGAAGACCTGAGACTGTCATGGCAACGGATCACCGCTCCCTGGTGACGTCACTGAGAGCGGCGATTTCCAACAAGATGGCAGCACCCATCCACCTACCGCGGGTGTTACCGGTGAGTCTTGGCTGCGATATGCAGCAAAGACTTACTGGCTATGGAGAGGGTTCAGCCCGTGATGTATCTGTACAAGTATTATAGCTATAGCTGCGATGCTTTATTTGGAGAATTTCTTTTGGATGCTTTCTGCTATTTTTGTAAACAGGATTTTAACCCTAGAGCTGCCCTGCTTAGGTGATGTTATATTTGTGCTCATGGAGTCTCTGCTAGAGATCTGCTACCTCTGTGGCAGGTCTAAAGTAGAGCATGAAGGAGAACAGCCGGGTTCAGAGATGAAAACTCCTGTTCAGTATCCGATTGGTAGGTACAGGATTGGTGCTCAATTTTTTAAAAGATTCCCTTACAATGCCTCCAGGCATTAGCCTGACGAGATCCAGTATGGAATTTTCCTTTATTTGACTTCCATATTCTCTAATAGACATTAGGACAGGTGAGTGGTGAAGGAGGCCTGTGCATTATGATGATTATTATGTGAACACACAATCGTCCCTTGACAGCAGTCCATGGTGGAAGAAGGCTAACAACATGTCTGATCTTTTGCTTAAGAGATACACTTATTCAGTTGCATGCTCAGTCAAACAATCATGTATATAGAAGGTCAGTAGGAATTTATTTTGAGTGGGTAAGTGATTAAGTGACCCCCATCAATATGATAATTGTAGCCTGTCTGAAAGATGGGCCAAGAGATGGCCCCCTTTAATCTTTAGGCTTTTTTTCCTCAAGTGCATTATTTAAAGGGGCATTCCGGGAATATGAACGTCTAATACAAAAACCCATGATGATATAAAAAAATGAATATAACAATACTCAATGTCATTAGTCACAATATGGAGCTTAAACAGTTTGATTTTATGATTTACAAAATTTTATGGCCTCTCTAAAGTATGCAGAGTTATCACCAAGATGGTCGCCACTGAAAACTACAAGTCCCATGATCCGTTAGTTCTCAGTACTTCCTCCTACATCTTATGCTCTGCTCCTAGTGATGATGTAACAGGCTGTCCTGCTCTGTAACCATAATAAAGATGTGTAACTACCATCACTGCACATTCCCTCACAGAGATGGGTATCACCACAACACTGTCCATAATGGATGCACTGAAACCAACCGACTACAGCCAAATATAGTGGTGATCACATGACCTGCCCAGGGAGGAGCAGGACATGTGATGTGGATATGTGACCAGCGGCCATCTTCTGTCCTGTGTCTGCTCCCCGTGGAGGAAATCAACGGACCAGTAACATTTTAATTCTCCATTACAGTGTATGTCAGCAGCATTTTTCTGCTAAGGGGAGAAAAAATTTAAATAACAACTAATTACATATTAGCCTTTATTTTAAGTACCCATTTGTGTATGAATTATGCTGATTCCTGGAAAACCCCTTTAAGGACACATGCATAATTTCTTTTCCAGCATTGATGTGATTTACACATTCATAAGTATATGTTCTAACACGTTTTCTAAACAAATGAGAACAATTTAATGTGTTTTTAGAAAGTCTGTTTAGGCTTGTAATATTCATCTAGTGTTGTACCATGTATTTACAAGGAATTATTGCTTTTGTGATCCATAGGGAGATAAGTAGCTGGTTTGCAGAAAAAATAATGGTTGTCTGGTCTCTGTTTCCATAACTACTTTGAGTGACATGTTTCCCTATAGTGAGTATTTTGTACAAATCTGCTTTCGGCATACATGGGCCACTATGTTTATTGCATTGTTATTTTTTTATTCTAGAATGTAATGTTCTCCACTTTATCCATTGGAATCTTTCTATAAAATTGCTCACATTCTTTCTTTGTCCTTACACTGCTGTCCATGTGTCTTTTACAATTATTTTTCCCCAAAGTAAGAAGTCAACTGTACATATATTTTGCATATCAGTACAGTAGTTTAGTCTTATGTCATTTACCAAGGAAAGGTCTACACATGACAACTGTAGGGCTTATGGAGGCTTCAAGATAGTCCAAAGACCTGTAATTCACAGTAAAATAATTAGAAAAACACCATGGTCCAGTGGAAAAAAAACACAGTAAGGGGTGTTTGCTATCTGTTGTTTCAATCCCCATATTAGTTTAGGGTATTAATACGCATGACCATACAAAGTTGTGAAAGAAAAAAAGGGGCACTATCGAGACTCCTAGTGGACCTGTGGTGCAGACATGTATTCAGAGATGGTATAAAGTTTTGCTCTTAAAGACCATAGAGGTGGTGCGCAGCATTCAGAGTGCAGACATTGTAGATAAGCAGAAAAAAGATAATCGCGCCACTCACCAATTGAAGGTACTTTCTTTATTCCATTTCAAGATAAAATCAGTCTGACATATTTAGCCAAAGTGTGGTACAGGTAGCAGCAGGGGATTGAGCAAGGCGACAGCCGTTTGGCACCGTCTGGCGCTTTCTCTAGCTTCGCATGGTCATAATTTGCATGGTCTGTGTATAAGCTAACTGCCTTAGACACGCAACTGTCCAAGTTTGTGGCTCGGGTAGTTTCCTTCTCCTGACATCAGTGTGTGAACACTGGGGGATAACTTTTGTAGAGTAAAATTGTGGTAAAACTGGTTTAGTGAGAAATTGTATTAACTAAAAAAAACTGATATACAGGTGAGGCTGGTGAATCCATGTGCATTTCATTTTGTAACAATTTTTCAAAATAAATGATATTTAATACACATAAATAAATGATATCAATTCAATGTATATTTTCAGAATTATAAGATTTAAAGTGGCTTATTTTTATTGGAGATAGAAAAATAAATATAATAAAAATATAGTTCAGTGAATCTCAAAATGTCTATACTAAGGACAAAAGTTTAGGTCTGTCACTGTTATTGAACTCTGGATCACTTGTGTGCTTGACTTCAATGACATGAAAGTGTTTGGGTCTGCCTGGAAGCAAGCACAAAGTGCTGAACATCTAAGTGATGTTAAAACATTGAAAATATTTTCAAAGCTGAAAGTGGACATGTACTTTTTGCTAAATATCTTTTCAGTTTCTTCAATGTGCAGGAACGACCCATGAGTTCTTTCTGAAGGTTCTTAGAGACTATTAGTACTCACACTGAAATAGTGATCCTTGGGTTACGTACAAGATAGATTCTCTAGGTTTGTTCTTAAGTTGAATTTGTATGTAAGTCGGAACTGTATAGTTTATAATTGTAGCCCCAGCCAAATTTTTGGGGGACTTTTTTGTGACAAGAGGATTTTAAATATGTTGGATTGTCATAAGAACCAGGATTAACAATAAGGCTTAATTGCAGACACCTGTGATAACTGTTATAGCTGTTTATTGTAGCCTAAAGCAAAAGTACAGTAAATTACCAACATCCAGAGGTCCATTTGTAACTAGGAGTTGTTTGTAAGTCAGGTGTTCTTAAGTAGGGGACCAAATGTTTATTGAAAATATTGTAACTGGGAAGGGGTAGGTGAGCCCATGTAAATATTTCAAAATAGTGTAAAAAATAACCAATATGGTATTGCCAAATGCTTCAAATATGTGTTGCCAACCTGCTCCACTTTTCACTTTAGCCTACTT
Organism: Engystomops pustulosus; assembly: GCA_019512145.1. NCBI lineage: Eukaryota > Metazoa > Chordata > Amphibia > Anura > Leptodactylidae > Engystomops > Engystomops pustulosus. The sequence continues at coordinate 75,286,613 of CM033641.1, read as the reverse complement.
ATGCCATTATGATGTGCAAGTTTTCAAAAATTTGAAAAATAAGCTCTCCTATCTCTATGTCAACAGAAAAATGTATAGCCTGTACAATGTAACACTGCAAATCTTCTCCACAAAAGCCCATTGGCACTTTTATGCCCTGTTGTATGTTCATAGAGATGTTTAGCAGCATACTTAGGAGGAAGTTGGTATCAAACTTTGAAGTGCTTTAGGTCAATTAACCTCTTACCAATGTGTGACGTATCTGAACATCACACGTCGGCTGTGGGTGTATGGAGAGGACTCACGGGCTGAGTCCTCTCTATACAAGGTGTTTTTTTTCGGCATATTGCAGCAAACACCCACCAGTAACATCCGCAAAAGTTGCTAGCATCAATCACGGATGTTAACACTTTGATCGCCACTGGTGGGAGCCAAAAGCTGGCAGGGTGTGGGCTCCGCAATTTGGCTGAGATTGTCACTCCCTGTGACATCATTGGGGAAAAACGTACTATAGCCATCACAGCCTCTTTATAAGACTATATAAGGCTATGTAGTTTCACAGCATCTATTGCATTGGGCCAGTGGCACAACCCCTACACAAATACTTATATACATACAACCATTCTAAGTGGACCACCACTTAACCATTAAATCTTCCTTATATGGCTTTTTATTTCATGATTTGCCCTACCAAATTCCTCCATTCTATTCTATAACTGTCTCTGGGGATATCTGCTTTGGATGTCATACCCAGTACTGCCACTTCCAGAGTGGAAGAGATACCGATCTTTAACTTTGCCCAAATACTATCAAACACCTCATTCCAAAAGTATTTTTGGTGGCAGAACAATACCACATTATATGTTCTATATCTGCCCATTCCTGATTTGAATAAAAGATTGGGGGAATAATATGTTCTATACAATATGTTTAGTTGAATCAGTCTATGATAAAAATTTGTGGAGGAAAACTTTACATTCCTGTAAATTTCATCCCAGTTATCATCATGCAAATTCCTGCATGCTTCATTCCATTTTATTTGACTAGGATGTTTTAAGTTTTTATCTATAACTTCCATTAATCCTATACATATTTTGGAAAATGTTTTGGTGGTATTTACCATAGAAAAAAGAAACAAAAGAAGTTTGTCGCTCATCCCATCTGCCCCCTGGTCCCGTCCTGTGTGCTTGCCCATGGGGTTTTAAGGAATACAATAAAAAAGATAGAATTTTTATCAGTGAGTGCCCGTTTCATCTTTATATTGATTATTTGATATTGGACTATAGCTACACACATTAGAGCTCTACCATTACTTGTTCTGGTTGTCTGGTGCAACTGCCTGCCGGAGTTGTGGACCGGTGTGGGGATAGTGCTACTCTATTTTTCCTTCCTTAGGCTATACTTTGTGATAACCCACCCCAATAACTTCTTTCTTCGATTCTGCCTTTACAGTGTGTCTAATTTGTATATATTAAAAGAAACGTAAATTCCTCAATTATCTTTCCTGATTAAATTCTTCAAAGGATAAGAAATAGATCTGGAATATACAAATATATCTCTTTCCAAAATTTTCAGAATTTTCTTAAATTCTTTTAAATTCTCATTGTTCCATATAGGAGTATATGTGATTCCCCCTTGAATACCGAAAGCTTGACAAAACCATTTACACATCTTTTGTATTAAGCGAGCAATCAATGCTCAGGCCTTCATTGGTTAATAAATTTGATTTCCATTGAGAATTTTAGTGATTTTGTTGTCAGCACATTCAACTTTGTACAGAACAAAATATTCAATTAAAATATTTTATTTATTCAGATCTAGGATGTGTTGTTTGAGTGTTCCCTTTATTTTTTTTAACAGTGTATAATAGCAGTTATATATTGATGAAACCTATATAAATTTAGTGACTTGTCATTTCGGGAGCACAGTAAAAGATGTAAAAACCAAGCCCACAAGAATTTCACGGCATGGAATATTAAATGCCGTCACTATCACTTGCAATTTGTTATGCATAAAAGAAGCCTGCACACAGCCCTTTACATGGAAAAATAAAAAGATAGATGTTAGAAGGTGGTGAGTAAAAAACACTAAATGAAAAAAGGCCCTGGTCAATAGGGGTAAATCCATTTAGCAATGACATTTTTGATTAAAATAATGTATTTTCTAAATTGCACTCCATTTTGTTTTTTTAACCCATGTGAAACACTAAAAGTGATGATAAACTGTATTCTCTAAATTTAGGTAATTTATGGGGCAAAATTGACACAAAATCATGGAATCAAGGTCATTGAGAATTTTTTGACAATGTAAAACTTGCTAATTGAGATAAAATCTTTCATGGTCAAATTTATATTGGGTGCGGCTACATATAATACCGTACAATGTTTGATTATGAAAATGCAGCTTTTGAAAAAGTTGCATATTTTGGGGCAAAGCTACATGATGATGTGAGGAAAATGCTCCCTGAACTGCAATATTCCTACTTTTTTTCTTCCATTGAATTACAAAAACCCAATGCAAACCTAAACAATATTTACAGGAACATAATGCCACTATGAGTTAATCTGACAGCCAGAGAGCTCCAAGACAAGTAAAGCCTTCTTAATGATAAATGTCCCCCACTGAGTCATGCGCACCAGGACGTACTATAGACATTTTGGTGCTGCAGTGGGGTATGGAGAAAGCTCCGGGCTGAGCTCTCTCAATACACAGCAGGTGACGGCTGTATAATACAGCTGCACCCGCCTGTTACTGCTGCTGTCAGTGTTGGCACCGATCGCAGCAGTTACGTAACTCGTAAGTTCCGCAGCAAACCGACAAAAGGCAGTACTCCGATGATGTCGAGCGGAGCGGCGCGATCAGTTGCACATGGCAGCCTACAGTCTCAAAGACTTGTAGGACTGGCTCGGTTATAATCCTCTATATAGCAAGCAGTTGGCAGGTTATTAGATCACCAGAATTATTGCAGTTATAGTATTAGTAATCAGACCTGCAGGGTCTGAAATAAGGATAAATTAAAAATAAATAATAAAAAAATATATTAAAAACAGTTTAAAAAAAAGTTTAGATCACCCCTTTCCCTAGATTAATATAAAAGAAAATAAACAGTAAAAATCATAATCATAGGGTACCGCACGCGTCCCTAAAAGCCCGTTCTATCAAAAATATGAAAAATGAAAGTAAATATATATTAATAACATCGCACATACCACAAAAAAATGACACCTTACACAGGTCTCGTACACCAAAGTGTGAAAAAGTTATTGGCCTCAGAATTGGCAAATGGAAAATATTTTTTAGGAAAAAGAATTTTTTAAATCTATTAAACCTAAAAAAACCTTGATTTAATTGATATCCCTGTGATCACCTAAAGAATAAGAGAAAGTGCAGAATAAAATCTGTAAAAACGAGCCACAGGAAACGCCACAAATGTTGTTTTTTTTGTCAATTGTTTTGCACTTGGTTTTTTTCCAGATTTCCAGTACATTCATAAAATATAAATGATGCCACTAGAAAGTATAAATTTGTCCCACAAGATAAGAAGCCCTAACACGTGTCTGTAAACTAAAATTAAAAAAGGTTATTGCTTTTGGAAACAAGGTGATGTTAAAAAACAGAAACACAAAATGAGAAAGAGAAAGGGCCCTGTAAGGGTAATATTATTCTGGATGTGGTAATGTGTTCTAAATGATCCCAGGCTCATGTCAGATGTAAAAACATATGCAAAATAAGGAGTATCTTTGGCGGTATAAGAGGTAAAAAAACTTACTGGAAATTATAACCAACATTTATGTATATTGGTAATATACCGTATATACTCGATTAAAGCCGACACGAGTATAAGCCGAGACCCTAATTTACCACCGAAAATGGGAAAAACTAGACTCAAACATAGCCCAGAGGGGTTTGTGTAGTATACAGCTAAGCCAGCCCCCATGTTAGTATACAGCCGCACCTTGTACGTATACAGCCAGCTCCCCTGTAATATATAGGCAGCCCCCTTGTAGTTGATACAGCCTAGCCCCACTGTAGTTATACAGCCAGCCCCAAGGAGTATACAGCCTGCCCATTAAATTGTACTATAGCAAGCCCAGCCTTTATAGTATAAGCTATCAGCAAGCTCCATGTAGTATACAGCCAGCCCTATGTAGTATAAAGCCAGCCGGATAGTGTATTACATGCCATGACGTTGATGCAGAGCGACACGCCGCATTCATAGTTTAGCGTCCACCAGCAGATCGAACAGGGGACGTGACTTGCTAGGCTAGGGAAAGAAAGAAGAGGGAGTAAGAGGAGCTTCCAGAAATAGCGACACGAACGATCGCCTGAGCCACCTGAAGTTGGAGCCGACACCAAGGTATCAGGAACTGGGGGTGGAGTATTAAGTTTTTAATTTTTAATGAATAGTGTTATAAGCCTATGTGAGTTTCAGCAAAATTTTTGTGCTGAAAAACGGCTTATAACGAGGTAATTAAATTGTTTTAGATGTTAACATTGCATATTTCATCTATGAAAATCCATTAAATGGCCTCTAGACCACACAACTTATACAGTTCTTGCCATTTGTTCTTGTTTTTTTTAAGTTTGCCTCTTTAGCCCAGTCATCCTATGTGATGTACATGGTTAAAAAAAAACTCTTACTGAGAGAAACTTGGAGATGGGATTTAATTAATAAATTGTTCCAGCAGGGTATTTGCTCGACAGACATTAGAGCCACAAATTCTCAGAGCTTTTTACATTCCAGATTCCGATGTATTTCATGTTCAAATTAGAAATGATGTAATCATCCAGTGGTTACAGATGATGCTGAGTTAATCTTGCTTTGAAAGGAAATTTTGTCATCCAAGATAAGAATTTAATTAAAATTTTTTATCTCCAGTGTCTCTTTTTGTATGATTTTACAATGCTCAAAGTAAACTAATAAGCTGCCATTATTATGCCAATTGATGTCCCGCGAGAACCCAGCAAAGAGGGCCCAGAGGCAACTGAAATTAATGGAATATGATATTTTAATTCATTTTATAACATTACCCATTGCGGAATGATAACTTGTTCCTTTGCACAATGCCACATTTTGGAATGGATTGTGCATATGACTAAACGTCTGTCATAAAATGCCAAAACACAAAGAATCCTATTCTACGTAATATTCTAATAATTATTCAGATTTTTTCCTTTTTATTTGATTTTCTATATAATATTATATAATTCATTATTCCTGATACTGACCAATGTATTTGTAGCTTTGATTGATAAAATATGTGCAGTATAAATCGTCCTATAAAAACTTGATAGACTTCATAAGCTTTATAAATGTTCAGTCACTCATTATACAAGTGCATATTAGAGTGAATACGAGTGGAGACGAGAAGACTATAAAGTTATCTTCTTTTGCTCAGATATTTTCCATTACAACCAATGGGAAAAATACAAATGGGAATTCTCAGTTTTCCTGCTTCTACATGTGCATTTACAAACTACTGACCATTCTGTTTTATTATCCAATTGATCTCTTTTAGAAATGCAACAATTTTCTTGTATGTTTACATGTCTTTTCAGTATATTCATTGGACAATTCAGAGATGGTTTCTTTGAAAAATGTACTTGGAAATGCCATGGGAAATCTGCATTGAAAAGTGGTTATGGATACAATAATTCTTATTGCTGAAGATGAAACATATGTTTCCTTTTTTAATAAACTATGTAGCTATGTAGCTTACAGTACTGTAAAGAAACCTGATGGGCAGGTTGGGTGAAATTCGGGTTTGGGGGTCGATCTGAATATGATGGGCAGGTTGGGTGAAATTCGGGTTTGGGGGTCGATCTGAATACTGGGAACAATTTTGGTTTGGGACCTGGATTTTGGCATGAACTTTGACCTGAACAGAATGTTAATGTCACAACTGCCAAAGGCACTCTAGTTGTTTAGACCTAGTTGTTTACATAAAGGATTAAAAAATATTGGAAAACCCCCACCCTTGCTCTCACTGCGGTTAAAGGTTCTTTTGGTGTTCAGACTCACTTATTTGTTCGTCCAAGTGTCACTTGTGAGGTACACCTTGGGACTAATGCTATTGCGTAGTGGACACTGGGGGGCTGGGAACTTCATACTGTGGGACAGCTACCACCATCAGATCTTTAAAACTATATGTCTCCACCAGCTTGAATGGGTGCATTTCAATGGCCAGAAATTTAGAAATTCCTTTTCTCAGGAGCAGAGCTCAGGAGTGAGATGGGCCCAACTTTCTCTTTCACTCTATGATTAGGGTGATTGAAAGCCGAATGGATGGTGTGGACAGGCTTGGTGATGCTACTGGTGGAGGTGGTGTCACATCAGGAGGTAGTGGTACAGGCTATGCCAACCAAAGCAGCGGCTGAAGGCTTAGTTGTCTGCAGGCTTTTTTGTTGTCTAATCCACTGCAGCTCATGTTTACTTTACAGGTAATGGGTCAGGAGGCTTTAAGAACTGGTGGCACAGCGTGTGTTTGACACGTGTTCTCTGGGAGAAAAAATGTAATTTGGCAGACCTTGGCCTTTGTTTGCTGGGTACAGGGGTAGACCAGGCACCTGCACCATGCCACCCTTTTCACTTGCCCTGCTAGCTCCCTGGGGCTTCCTGACCAAACCTCTTTGTCCAAATTATCACTGCGTAGGGTGTAGGACCTCATCATAACCCTTTGTTTCGTCTACCACCGAGCCCTTGCTGCTGCCCTCCTTCTCCGCCACAGCAGTTAGCAGTTGGGTTTCATCCTCATGGCAGGCAGAGACTGGTGGATGGGCCACAGATTTCCAGAAACGAGAGTCATCCATGACTTTTGTCTGAGAGGGCTTTGCGACTTTAATGGCGAGCAGGGGCGGACTGGGTTCTGGGCCGGTCTGGGGCCGGTCTGGGGCTGTTCTGGGGCCGGTCCGCACTCCCTCCCTACAGATTTGAACATAATCTATTGTACATGCATCGTATGATCGTACAATGCAGGTACTATTGATTAGTACACAGACGCAGCGCAGCACCGCTGCTTCTGCGTCTGTGTGTTACCTGTATGCAGCTACACAGGTCGCGCAACTGACGTCATTGCGCAACCTGTGTAGCGTGGAGGAGCGCTGTCACGTACCGTGTCAGCCGTCAGCTCTCCCGGCCACCTGCAGCTCCGCGGCTTGCTGGTTATAAGAAGCGCAGGATAGTGACGTCACTATCCTGCGCCTCTACACCAAGCCACCGAAGACCGGGGACAGGAATAAACCTCCTCCGAAGAACAGGAGGTGAATATTATGATTTTTTTTTTTTTTTTAATTATAGGCTGGAGGCATTCATTGTATAAATGGGGAAGTGATTAAATTAAAAAGACAAGCTGGGGACATTATTTCTATATCTGGGCAGGCTAGGGGCATTCACTTCATGGCTGTGGGCATTCATTTTATTGCTAGGGCGGGCTGGAGCTATTAATTGTATATCTGGGGCGGGCTGGAGCTATTAATTTATATCTTGGTCGGGCTGGGCTATTAATACTTGTATAACCTGGTGCGGGCTGGAGCTATTAATGTAATGTCCGGACGGTGCTGGGCTATAATTGCATGTCCGACGGCCTGCGGCTTTAATCATGTCCGGGGGGGCTGGGCTATAATGCATGTCGGGCAGAATGGGCTATTAATTGCATGTCCGGCGGCAGAATGGGCTATAATTGCATGTCCGGGGGTGGGGGGTGGCTGGGCTACTAATTGGACATGTCGGTGGGCAGGGGCCATTACCATTACAGGATCTTCATGATGGGGCACTATTTGTGTTACTAATATTTAGGGAGGGGGCCTATGTACAGTATTGGGGCGCAGTATTGGTGGGTAGCAGAAGAGGGACAATGGGAAAGTGCAGAACATAAGACTCTGTGTGGGTAAACTCTGCAGAACGCTGTGTACCTGGAGGAAGAGGAACAAAGGTGATGGTGGAACTAATGGGAGAAGAATAGGAACGAGAACAATCCGAGGAGACGTCACCTGATGTCACTGGATGCAAAGGTGAGATCTCATGTGTTTTATGTAACTGTATATGATAAATACTGATTTTTTTTCATTTTCCTTCTGTGTATATGTAGTATTACAGTAGTTATTTCTGTACATAGGGTGAGATATGTAAGAGTTATATCCTAAGGTATTATAGTTAGTTATATTCTGGCACTAGGGGCGTATTATGTATTCGTAGCATAGGGCAGTATTAAGGTCGACATGAGTTATATATAGTTATATTCTATACTAGGGAGTTTATAGTAGTTATACGTAAATAGGGGGCAGTATTATAGTAGTTATATCCTTACATAGGGGGAGTGTATAGTAGGTATATTCTTGTACATAGGGGCAGTATTATAGTTAGTATATCCTGTACATAGGGCAGTATGTTATTTAGTTATATTCTTGTACATAGGGGGCAGTATTATATAGTTATATTCTGTACATAGGGGCCAGTATTAATTAGTTGTTCTTGTACATAGGGGGCATATTATAGTGTTATATTCTGTACATATAGGGCAGTATTATAGTTTATTCATTCTTGTACATAGGGGGCAGTATTTAGTATTATTTCTGTGTACAGCAGGGCAGTATTATAGTAGTTAGATTCTTGTACATAGGGGCAGTATTATAGTAGTTATATTCTTGTACATAGGGGGCAGATTATAAGTAGTATATTCTTGTACATAGGGGGCAGTATATGTAGTTATATCTTGTACATAGGGGGCAGTATTATATAGTTATATTCTTGTACATAGGGGGCAGTATTATAGTAGTTATATTCTGTACATAGGGGCCAGTTATTATTTAGTTATATTCTTTACATAGGGGCAGTAATTATAGTAGTTATATTCCTGTACATAGGGGCAGTATTATAGTTGTTTATATTCTTGTACATAGGGGGCAGTATTATAGTAGTTATTTCTTGTACTCAGGCAGTGGCGTATTATATTAGTTATATTCTTGAGCATAGAGGGCAGTATTAGAGGTAGTTATATTGTGTAATATGGGGCAGTATTATGTAGTTATATCTTGTACATAGGAGGCGTATTATAGTAGTTATATTCTTTACTAGGGGCAGTATTATAGTAGTTATTATTCCTGTACATAGAGGGCAGTATTATAGTATTAATTCTTGTACATTGGGGCAGTAATATAAGTAGTTATATTTCCATGATCCTACATAGAGGGCAGTATTATAGTATTATATTCTTGTACTAGGGGGCAGGATTTATAGTAGTATATCTGGTACTAGGAGGCAGTATTATAGTGATCTATATTCTTGTGGGGCAGGATTATAGAAGTTAGCTTGTTATATGGGAGAAAGTATTTAGTAGTTTATTTATATTTAGAAGCAGATTAATGGGTTATTCTATAGGTACCATCATTTGTCGATTTATAACTCCACCCACATTGCCTGACCACACCACATTGTCTTGACTCCGCCCATAAAATGGGGCCGCTTTTACAGTTTTTTCCAGGGCCATTTTAAATTCCCAGTCCGCCCCTGATGGCGAGTGAGGAGGAGGGCACTGCATTTTTAAGTGAGGTTGAACATGAAAAAGATAATCCCATGGAAGTTAAGGCACTGTCTTCCATGTAATTAAACAATGCCTCAAATTTGTGTGGCCTATTGGGGCCTACCAGTATACGCTCTGGGCATTGGTGCACTGTGTTTTTATATATATATTCTTTCGTTTCCCCTGTTCACAATTTAGCACAGTGATTATTCTACTTTTGATGATAATAAGAGTTACGTTTTAATCAACTTTCTGTCCGGATATGGGTACAATTTTCTGCCAATGGCAGTATTAGTAATAGATACCAGTATACACTGCACACTTTGGTACCTTCTTACTCCAGAGGAACTTGCAGCTGGCAGAGACATAATACAATGGCCTATATATATTAAAACTGGTGCACTGTGCATTATTTTTCTTTGCACTTGTTTTGTGCAAGTTGCACCACATTATTCGATAGTGTTGAATGCTGTTATATATTGATTCAATTTCAGAGGATGTTGCAAAAAGTGCCCTTATTTTTTCTTGTGCATTTTGCTTCATGTTGTTGCGACAGAATTTTGTCACATCTCAGTAATAACTGTGTAGCAAACTAAGATCACACACTACCACGCCCCTTTAGGTGCACAGTATTAAAAAGTGTCAGCCAAAATGCAGCTGCAACACAATTGTGGTGCAGTAATATAATAAATACATGTGCAAACTCCAAATACACTTTTTTCTCATGCAAACATGGACAAACAACAGGCACAATAATATACACTCACCGGCCACTTTATTAGGTACACCTGTCCAACTGCTCGTTAACACTTAATTTCTAATCAGCCAATCACAATGGCGGCAACTCAGTGCATTTAAGGCATGTAGACATGGTCAAGACCTCTCCTGCAGTTCAAACGGCACAGTATGGGGGAAGAAGGTGATTGAGTGCCTTTGAACGTGGCAGGTTTGGTGCCAAAGGGCGGTCGAGTATTCCAAACTGCTGATCTACTGGGATTTTCACCACAAACTAGGGTTTTTTACAGAGAATGGTCCGAAAAGAAAAAACATCCAGTGAGCGGCAGTTCTGTGGGCGAAATGCCTTGTTGATGCCAAGAGTCAGAGGAGAATGGGGATGGTTCAAAGCTGATAAAGGAACAGTGACTCAATCGCCACCCTTACAACCAAGGTGGCAAAGAAGAGCATCTCTGAATGCACAGACGTGAACTTTGAGGCGGTGGTGCTGCAGCAGCAGAAGACCACATCGGTGCCACTCCTTTCAGCTAAGAACAGGAAACTGAGGCTAACAATTTGCACAGCTCATCGAAATTGACAGTAGAAGATTGGAAAAACGTTGCTGGTTGATGAGTCTCGATTTCTGCTGCGACATTCGGATGGTAGGTCAGATTTGCGTCAAACACATGAAAGCATATGGATCCATCCTGTCCTTGGTATCAAACAGTTCAGTCAGGGGGTGGTGTCATGGGTGTGGGGAATATTTTCTTGGCACTCTTTGGGCTCCTTGGTACCAATTGAGCATCGTTGGCAACGCCACAGCCTACCTGAGTATTGTTGCGACCATTTCTTATGACCACAATGTACCCAACAACTGATGGCACTTTCAGCAGGATATCGCCATGCATAAAGCCGGAATCATCTCAGACTGGTTTCGTGAACATGACAATGAGTTCACTGTACTCAAATGGCCTCCCGTCACCAGATCTCAATCCATAGAGCATCTTGGGATGTGGTGGAATGGGAGATTCGCATCATGGAGTGCAGCCGACAAATCTGCGGCAACTGTGTGATGCATCATGTCAATTGGACCGAATCTCTGAGAATGCTTCCAGCACCTTGTTGAATCTATGCCACGAAGAATTGAGGCAGTTCTGAAGGCAAAAGGGGGTTCAACCCGTTACTAGCATGGTGTACCTAATAAAGTGGCTGGTGAGTGTATAGTGCCCAGGTTAGGGTGGCCATGACGCCATGCCAGATCCGCCAGATCTGCCAGACTGTTGATGTGTCACCATGTGTTGCTGCTCTCTGGAAGGGATGGTAAAATGTTGTACAGATAGCAAAAATCCAAAATAGAAAAATGGACACAGCTATCCAGATTAAGACGATGACGTGGACTGAAGACATGGAAGATATCACATGGTGAGTCGACTGAGTTGCTTTAGGTAAGTGTATTGCAGGTATCCAAAAATGAGGAGGGTAACTCCAGCAAGTCAGTTAAAACCATAAAACTTTTATTCCATGACAAGGTAAAAACAGGATAGTATACACAGGATTAAAATAGTTTACACGTTTCAGACAGAGCCCTCTGTTTCTAAAACGTTCGTCCATAATGCGAGTTTCTGCTACGTAGAAAAGAAGAAAATCCAACAGAATGCATTCGCAAAAAAATGTCTCTGCTATTGCAAGAGGGTAAAACTTTGAACATTTTTGATGATAAAACAACGGAAGCCTTATTACCAGCACACCCTATGATCCCCATTTTATATACTCTACCCAAAACACACAAAGCAGTTTTTCCTCCCCCCATGCGACCAAAAATATCTGGAGTGGGTTCCCTTACGGAACAATTGGGCAAATGGTTAGACTCCATGTTACAACCCCTGGTATTACGTATCCCTGGGTACATTAAGGATAGTAGAGAAGTCTTAAAAAGTATGTCTAATTTTCGATGGAATGACAAATCTGTCTGGGTCACATGTGATGTATGTTCCCTGTACACTGCGATACCACATAATCTGGCTATCACAGCGGTTGCTCATCATATGAGAAACTATAGCAATTACTCTGAGGTGTTACAAGGTTTCATTTTGGATGTCTTGCACTTTTTACTTATTCATAATTTTTTCTCTTTTGACAGCAACTTTTATTTACAGGTTCAAGGATGCCCCATGGGGGCTAAATTTTCCCGCTCCTTAGCCAATCTTTATATGGCATGGTGGGAGGAATCCTATATTTTTTCTGACTCTAATCCCTTTGCTACCTCAATCCAATGGTATGCAAGGTATATAGACGATTGCATCCTTGTCTGGACGGGTAACACATCCAACATTTCTGATTTTGTCAGTTACATCAACGACAATAGTCTAAATCTCAAATTTACCCACAATTACAATACTGTATCCATCTATTTTTTAGACATTACATTAACAGGACATATTTCTTCACACTCTGTCTCTTCCTGTTTGTACAGAAAACCCACTTCAGGCAACACAACCCTTCATGCCCAATCTTGTCATCCACAACATATTATCAGACAATCCGATCGCGTGCGCCAAAATCCCGGGGCAATTTAAGTACAAGTGGCGCAAAACGGAAATATTCGGGTAACACGTCGGGAAAACGCGAATCGGGCCCTTAATAAATGACCCCCTATGTATCCTGTTTTTTTACATGCTTTTTCTCATTTTTCACGCTATGTTTTCACATGGAAGAATTCAAACTTACGTCATTTCCTTAATCCCTCCCCTGTAGGTGTTGCCTTACCTGTTAAATGTCGGTTGTTCCCACATGTGTGTACGCCACTATGACTAAGGAGTAACTTCCGAAACGCGTCAATGGCTTTCTCTCCTCCATGTGCACATGGCCTTTTAATCGTTTGATTAAACGTTAGGTTTTAATATGTTTTTTCCCAATATTTTTTGATAAAACACTTTATTTTTGTCCTCGCTGGAGTGCCCATTTATCTTTTTCTTGGATTTACTCGGAGCGGCCCGACTCCTTTACTCCGCGCGATTGGCTAGAAACGGCAACGCTTCTAATGTTGGTGAGCTGAAATTTTTCTTTTCTTTTTTGTCAATATTGGTTTCCCAGTACCACTTTCCAGTGATTCTTCTTGACAAACCGCTTGTTATTTCTTCGGTCAGTGGACAAATTCTCTCGGACCCAGTACGGTACCGCACGGAGACGATAATCATGCAAGTTGGTGCCCTGCATAAGGAGACTCTGTCCTTCCTGGTTTTGCCACGCTCAACCTCGCCCCTTCTGCTAGGTCATCCGTGGTTGTGGTTCCATTCACCAGTCCTTGATTGGAGGACGGGGGAGGTTCTACGTTGGGGTCCTAACTGCCATTCTCGTGGCTTGGATGCTCTTCACCCTGTGCCTCTCATGCTAACTTCCGTTGTTGCCAGGTCTCTGAAGGATCTTCCGGTTTGCTACCGAGACTTCACCGACGTTTTCTCTGAGAAGCAAGCAGAGGTTCTGCCTCCTCATCGCCCCTATGACTGTCCCATTGATTTGCTGCCGGGTACATCTCCTCCACGAGGTCGGGTTTATCCATTATCCGTGCCCGAGACTGAAGCCATGTCCGCTTACATAGAGGAAAATTTGCAAAAGGGGTACATCCGCAAGTCTTCCTCCCCCGCTGGAGCTGGATTTTTCTTTTTGAAGCAGGCTTCCGCCCGTACCAAACTCCAAGCGGATAAGAAACGCAGGCCATCTCCTGTTTTTTCTCCTGGGGACAAGGTCTGGTTGTCAGCTAAATACATCCGGTTAAAGATTCCTGGATACAAGCTTGGTCCACGGTTCTTAGGTCCTTTCGAGGTTATATCCCTTCCACCATGCGCATCCCGAACTCCTTCCATGTCTCTCTACTCAAGCCTGTTATTCTGAACCGCTTCTCCCGGCAAGTACCTCCTCCTGCTCCGGTGGCTGACTCCTCAGATATTTATGTGGTAAAGGAGATCCTCGACATGAAGACCGTAAAGGGTAAGCGGTTCTTCTTGGTTGACTGGAAGGGGTTCGGGCCTGAGGAGAGATCTTGGGAGCCTGAAGACAACATCCTGGACCATGATTTACTACAGAGATTTTTACAACCCAAGAAGAGGGGGAGGCCGAAGGGGGGGGGTACTGTCACGGGTGGTCCCGCGACCCATATCGCGGGTCGCGGGCTCACCCGTGCCCCCCGAGCCTCGCAGGCGCGGTGCCGGCGCGACTCACCTCTCCCCACTCCGGAATCGCTGCCAGGTTCCGGCCGCGCGCGTCCCCGTCTCCCAGGGCGCGTGCGCGGTATCTTCAGGAAATTTAAAGGGCCAGTGCACCGCTAATTGGTGCACTGGCTGATCACTTCCCCTTTAAAAACTCTGCACCTCCCTCACACTCTTGCCGGATCTTTGTGCCTCACAGCCTTAGAGAAAGCTCTGTTGCGATTTGCCTGCGTTCCAGTGTCTTCTGCGTTCCTGTGTTTTCCGCGTGCCTGACTCCTTCCGTGTTCCTGTGTTACCTGACTACCTTCGTGTTCCCGTGCACCAGTGTTCCTCCGTATTGCTGTCGTGAATTCTGTGTTCCCGTACCCTTCTGCTTGGACCTCCTGTTGCTGACCTCGGTTTGGACCCTGACGTTGCATCTCTGCCGCCTGCCCTGACCCTGTGCCTGGACTGTGACGTCGAGCTTGACTGCTGTTTCTGTACCTCAACCTTGGCCGCCACTGCAGACAAGTCACGCCTGAGGAGCGACCTGGTGGTACCACGCCGCAGCTTGTCTAACCCGCTCCCGCATCAATCCGGTGTCTTACAAGCTGCGCCTTCCTTCCACCATTCGCATCCCGAATTCCTTCCATGTCTCTCTACTCAAGCCTGTTATTCTGAACCGCTTCTCCCGGCAAGTGCCTCCTCCTGCTCCAGTGGCTGACTCCTCAGATATTTATGTGGTAAAGGAGATCCTCGACATGAAGACCGTTAAGGGTAAGCGGTTCTTCTTGGTTCACTGGAAGGGGTTCGGGCCTGAGGAGAGATCTTGGGAGCCTGAAGACAACATCCTGGACCATGATTTACTACAGAGATTTTTACAACCCAAGAAGAGGGGGAGGCCGAAGGGGGGGGGGTACTGTCACGGGTGGTCCCGCGACCCATATCGCGGGTCGTGGGCTCACCCGTGCCCCCCGAGCCTCGCAGGCGCGGTGCCGGCGCGACTCACCTCTCCCCGCTCCGGAATCGCTGCCAGGTTCCGGCCGCGCGCGTCCCTGCCTCCCAGGGCGCGTGCGCGCGGTATCTTCAGGAAATTTAAAGGGCCAGTGCACCGCTAATTGGTGCACTGGCTGATCACTTACCCTTTAAAAACTCTGCACCTTCCTCACACTCTTGCCAGATCTTTGAGCCTCACAGCCTTTGAGAAAGCTCTGTTGCGATTTGCCTGCGTTCCAGTGTCTCCTGCGTTCCTGTGTCTCCTGCGTGCCTGACTCCCTCCGTGTTCCTGTGTTGCCTGACTACCTCCGTGTTCCCGTGTGCCAGTGTCCCTCCGTATTGCTGTCGTGAGTTCTGTGTTCCCGTACCCTTCTGCTTGGACCTCCTGTTGCTGACCCCGGTTTGGATTCTGACTTTGCATCTCTGCCGCATGCCCTGACCCTGTGCCTGGACTGTGACCACGAGCTTGACTGCTGTTTCCGTACCTCTACCTTGGCCGCCACTGCAGACAAGTCACGCCTGAGGAACGACCTGGTGGTACCACGCCGCAGCTTGTCTAATCCGCTTTGCGGCGGGCTCTGGTGAAAACCGGGTACCACTTAGACTCCGGTCCCAGGTAGTGGCTTGAGTCATCGTCTGCAGTGGTCCAGCGGATCCACAACCCGCAAGCCTGACAATCATAACCAAATACAAATAAATATAGCACGTTTATACAGTCAAAGATATATGGTGTGAAAAAGGAAGGGGGAGTATGCAAGCACAAAAATAAAAAGTATATCAGTACAGATATAATAAATCTCTTTTGTAATTTAAACCATGGGGAAGCTCTTATTTAAAGGGGTTTTTCCACAAATCTGCTAAACATCTGCACCCATTGCTTCCCAGTTTGTATGTTACTTTTTAAATATAGTCTTTCTCTATAAATATTGATATCCTTTGCCCCTGGATCACACAAATTTTAATTTTTTTTTAATTTTTGACAGTCCAAATCTAAAAACTTCAACTAAAGTGTCATAATTTGTAACCATTTTCTAGTGTTTGAGGGCAAAATTTTTAGGCTAGGTTCACTATTGAGCTAAAACTACATTATGAGAGTCCTGCAAGATCAAAAGAGTCCTGCTCTGAATTCTTTTTAGGCCAGCGAAATACAAATTTTTGGCGAGCAAATGTGGTAAAAATAATTGAAAATGCAGTTCTGCCACTTCTATGCATGTTTTTCATTTAACATTATTATTTATTTATAGAGCACCATTAATTCCATGGTGCTGTGCAATCAATGAGGGTTGCACGTACATTACATTAATACAAGAACAATTGCAAGTACAAATACAAGACTACAGTGACCAGGCGACAAGTAGCCCATGAGGGCTCACAATTAGAGATGAGCGAGCACTAAAATGCTCGGGTACTCGTTATTCGAGACGAACTTTTCCCGATGCTCGAGTGCTCGTCTCGAATAACGAGCCCCATTTTCTATTCCCTAAGAAGAATGGCTTGACCATTAAATATTCTTTTACCTCGTGTTACCCCATCATCTTCATAAACCGTAAGCTCTGGCGAGCAGGGACCTCACTCCTGTTGTTCCATACAAATGTTGTGCTCTGTTACATTACATTTGTATTTGTTTCCTATGATTTGTAAAGCGCTACGTAATATGATGGCGCTATATAAATAAAGATTATTATTATTATATTTAGTCCAAAGAATTTCTTGCATTCAACTTACTGGACTTGATACCAATTTTGGATGTGAATATACAAATACCACATACAGCAGTAATACAGCTTTCTGGAAGAGACTCAGAAGAGAGAACTTCACGATTTTCTATCCTTGAATGAAATCTACCATCAAAATCCATCATGTGGAGCTGGCGCTCCGCTGCCAGGCGAGCTTTCGCCAATCCAAGCCCGTGTCACTAGGCTACTCCCCAAACAGCACTTCTAAGAACCTTTTGTATAAGATCAAGTGTAGTAGCGTTCTTATAAGTTTAGGATATGGCGGGTGAGGGGAATGTAAACAGATGCGCAAGAAGCGCTGAAATAATATCGGTAAACCAGGGTCACCTGATCTGGCCAGCCAACCACTGCTATCGACGTGTAAGGGTACCACGTCATGCTGGGTGGAGTGCAGAGTCTCCTGGCTTGTGATTGGCTCTGTTTCTGGCCGCCAAAAAGCAAAACGGCGGGAGATGCCATTTTCTCGAGCGGGCGAAGTATTCGAACGAGCAGTTTCGAGTACGCTAATGCTCGAACGAGCATCGAGCTCGGACGAGTATGTTCGCTTATCTCTACTCACAATATATAAGGGAGGGTAGATGGAGACACAAGGTGAGGGGGTAGAGTTATTGGGGCACACTTACTAAGGTGCTTGTGCCAGTTTTCTGTTGGACTTTGCACATTCTTACTAGTACAAACTACTTGCACAGGTATTTAAAACGTGTCCTATACGTCATGCAAATTTATGCACTGAAGGGGGTGTTCCGGTACTCAGTTAGACCGCGCGCCAGATTTAACATGCAAAGTCCGACAGAAGTGTGTTGCACGCCCCATGTTAAAGATGCACAAAAAAAGTGGTGCACTCTGTCGGAGAAGCGCAGAAGGCACCAGAATCATGAAGAATGGGCGAAAGAAATTATGAATCTGGTGCCCTCTGCATACTACACAGGCAAACTGCACATAGGTCATTACATTGGGTAACCAGTGGAGAGACTGGCAGAGAGGAGATGCAGAGGAGACAGATAGATAAGCCGGGCAGCAGAGTTAGCCCCTTAACGACTTATCTTTTTTTTTTTTTGCATTTCTGTTTTTTACTTTCCAAAAATCTATGACTTTTTATTTTTACATGTGTAGAGCTATGCAAAATTGTGGTAAAATTGGTAAAAAAACACATTTGCACCATTTTCATAAGTTTTTATGGCTTTCATGGTTTTATGGCTTTCACTCCAAATGACATGTCTCCTATATTCTTTGAATCTGTAAGATCACAAGAATACCAAATTTATACAGAAAATTGTTACAAAAAATTTAAATACTGAAAAAAAGTTTTTTCAGTTCAGCTCACCACCATATTGAAAAACTATGTACGGACATCGCGGTTGGGGAGCCAGCAAACAATCCAAGCAGAAAAATAGTATCTACGACTTTTTTGAACATAACAAACACCCAACCCTGGAGAAGGTTCAGCCCTTGATCCCTGACCACAATCTTGATGCTGTGCTGTAATAGGAGTTAAAGTATTACTAAAAATTACTAAACCTTCAATTTACAAAGTTTAATATTATCATCTGCACTATCGATTAAAGCAATTTGTTTAAAGGATTACCGTACATACTCGAGTACAAGCCGACTCAAATATAAACCAAGGTGCCTAATTTTATAAAAAAAAAACTGGGAAACCTATTAACTTGAGTATAAGCCTAGAGTGGAGAAGGCATTTGTCACAGCTTCCCCAGTATATTGCTTGATGCCCCCCTGCCCACCATTATATAGCTATTCAGTCCCCTACCCCTAGTATATATCTAGCAGGCCCCCTGCCCCCCATTATACAGCCAGCCAGTCCCCAGTATAAAGCCAGCCCTTGTCCCAGTATATAGCTAGCCAGCCCCCAGTGTGTAGCCTTTCAGCCCATTTGACCCAATATATAGCCAGCCAATCCACTCCTAGTATATTTTTAGCCCCTTTCCCAGTATATAGCTAGCCAGTCATCCCCCAGTATATAGCCAGCCCCCAGTATATAGCCAGCCAACCCTGAGTATATAACCAGCCAGCCCCCCTCCCCAGTAAATAGCTAATCAACCAGTCCATCCTGTGCTCCGTCAGGTCCGTGAGCACTGGTGGATCACACACTATGATGTCAGCCGCATATGGACTTTCTGCTGCTGGAAGAAAGAAGAGGAGCTGTAGGTGTCGTCAGAAAGGTGAGTACTGATTTTTTTTTTAACTCGAATATGAGCTGAGTTTAGGTTTTCCAGCACATTTTTTATTTTCGAGTATATACAGCAGTTAAGTTTTATGGCTTAAAAATATGTTTTGTTGAGATATTCTGAATAACCATAAAGACATTTCTTCCAATAATCCTTTTATAAAAGCTACTGCTAAAATATGTATCTCTACAAAATCACATAGAAAAGATTTCACAAATATTATAGACTACAATGGACAGTTGTCTGGCTAGGTATTACATAAAATATATTAAACCTTTCGAATATTGAGTCAACCTAGCTTGTAAAAAGATAAGATTTGTTTTAACAATCTACTTCTCTTCATCCGTGTAATTTAGGCTAATTGACTCTTCAAAGAATAAAAATATATGAAAGTGAACTGAATTTTAAGAAGTGTAATTGTACAATATTGGTTATGGCTATTTGAGGAATGATTACTCTTGTTTAAAACATATGGGAGCTATCTGAGGCTTATCCCGACGTTCTATGATGGAATTGGCTAATAATATTTAACAAAGAATGTTATAGTGAAAAGATTAATGTTTGTGTTTTAAACACTTCTAAATTACTTGATTCATCATATGTCAGTGGGTGTATGTTCATAGCTCCCCATTCAAGGCATATCCCATTTTTAGCAAATTTCTTCTATGCACATAACATTGTTGAACTCATACATTGAACTGCATGATTTTGTATGAAACACTACACTACAAAGTTCCACAGTAAAGCTCAATACAACATACAGAAGTTTATTATGCGCTGCCTTGTTGGTCTATGCTAGTATATACAGGCTGGTGCTGCCCTGATGGTCAATGTTAGTATATGCAGGCTGGCGCTGCCCTGTCAGTCTTTTTTTGTAAAAATGCAGTGGCAGTGATAGACTGTGCAGCAGCTGATTTTCAGTGATTCAGAGATATGTGCAAACTGACATAACCGTATGTCAGCATGTGGCAAGGGGTGTATGGAGAGGGCTTACGGGCTAAGCCCCCTCCTAACATACCAGCATATTGCAGCAAACACCACTGTTAACACCCACTACACTGGTACCGATTGCGGCTGTTGGAACAGTCCAACAAAAGTGCGCATGGACCCTTAGTAAATAAACCCCAATGTGTGTGTGCGCTCTGCATAGGTTTAAGTATACCATTTTTGTAAGTTTATAATGTTTATGATATTTATTGTTTATTTGTTTTATATCAGTTTTAGGGAAAGGGGTGGTTAGAACTTTTAGGGGCAATTTATTTTGGCTTGTATGCCAGAAAACAAGAATTGTGACTTCTCTGCCCTCTCCGCCGGTTGAAGGGCGAGGTGCTGGGACCTGCAGTGGACCAGTGCAGTGTGTTCCAGACCCACACCTGTGCACTACCTATAACCTGCACTTGCTAAGTTACAGGTTAAGGCACAGGCAATTCTACACCAGGTCAGACCTGACGTAGAAGTGCCCTGCTAGCACAGAGCTTGGCAGCTTTTTCAGGAGGCTGGAGCCATGGTCCGGGCAGCATCGTGGGTGTTAACGGTAGTATTTGCTGCAATATGCTGGTATGTATGGAGGGGGCTTAGCCCGTAAGCCCACTCCATACACCCCTTGCCACACACTCACATACGGTTATGTTGGTTTGCGACAGGGGTAAGTAAATGACTTAAAGTCGCTGTATATGTTAATCATTTCCACGCATCTCTTATCACTGAAAATGAGCTGCTGAGCAGTCTGTCACTGCCGGAGTCTGTGTACTCAGAGACCAACAGGGCAGCGCCAGCCTGTATATAGTGACAGAGATCAACAGTGCAGTGCCAGCCTGTATATAGTAACAGAGACCAACAGGGCAGCACCAGCCTCAATATACTAACAGATGCAAACAGGGCAGCGCCAGCCTGTATATACGAACATAGACCAACAGTGCAGCACCAGCCTATTTATAGTAACTGAGACCAACAAGGCAGAGCCAGTTTACGGTAATCTATCAGTTAGTGTACCTAGTTAATTATGTTGGATTTTCATTATAGGTTTATTTTAAAGTGGTAAACCCCTTTAAGGTTAAGGGATTTTTTTTTAGTGTTTCCTTATTTTGCTTCTTGCATCCCAAAATATGTATCCTTATTTTTCCATTTGCAGATGAGAACTTGTTTGGAAAAAAGTTTTTCTAGTGTCACCAATTTATATTCTGTGCAATCACCCGAAAATTTGCCCCACTTGTAACACTTCAATATGACACATACCCTTTATTATTCTGGACAGTGTGATGCAAATTTATAAACTGTAGTCACGTTTTTTCTAAATCTTTAAAGAAATATTTTTGCAAAGTTTACATTTTAAGTGCCAAATTCTGTCACCAATAACTTTTTAATTTATTTTGGCACATGGGGATGCCTACATTTCTATGATTTAATTAATTAATTTATTTATGCATTCTAGGGAAAGAAGAAGTTTTACTTTCTACATTGTTTTTTATTTCATATTTTAAAATATTTTATTAGGTCCCTACAGTGTTTAAATTCCACGAGGCTGATTGTTCATTACACGCATGGGGAGGGGAAGGGGGGGGGGGGGGAGTTAGGAGAAATGCTTGTTGTGATTGGCTTTGGCTGTGATACCTAAAATGTTGTTTACAGCAGGTGTCTGTAGAGGGCCCAATGATAGACATTTTCCCAATTCCTCTGCCACCACCCCAGTAGGGACCATTACTCTATTACCTATAGCAAGGACATTTCCCAAATTACAGCACCCAAACCTTATTACAATATGGATCAGGATACTGCTTGCCAGTGGCGTAACTAGAGTCCTCTGGGCCCCGGGACAAAACTCCTAGCGGGGCCCCCCACCCAACAGTTACCACCATTATTTCAACAAAAAGATCAAAAAATGCTGTCATTGTAATAATAAACAATTTACAGTGCCTTATATTTGCAGTGACTAATATCAGAGGTATTGAAATGCAAATAATACTTCTACACCATTACTACAGAAAGACTCAAAAATACCATCACCAAATATGTCTGCAGTATATCTAAAGACTAATATACTACAGTGCAGTGGCGTAACTGGAAGCTGGTGGGCCCCAGTGCAAAGTCTGTGCCAGCCCCCCCGACTATAATGTATGGTTTATAGTAATCGTCTTCTCATATGGGAAAGTGACACCATAAGGGCCCCCTAAACCTCTTTGTCCCGTGTGCGATCGCAGCCTCTGCACCCCCTAAAGTTACGCCCCTGCCGATTGCTCCCTCCGGCACTAATAGCAGATGGATCTGCTTTCTATATGCTCTTGCCATCATCAGTAACAGGTCAGGGAGTGATATGGTAAGCATGTTAAACACCTTGTTTGCTGTGTGCTTCTCATCTCAGCCACTCATGCACCATAAAAACATGGGGCAGTGGACCTAGAATTTGACGCATGTGCTTTACTATCTCCTTAGGGAATGAACTGTCCACATTAATATTCCATTTTATTTTTGATTGTGATTTTTGAATAATATTATCTCTGTTTTTCCAATATGAAGCTACTCCATCCATCCCCAAAAGTTATGTACCTGCAATACGACCCTCAAAGCCTATTTCTATATTATGGAAGTGTCCTATATTCTTCTGCATAATAGGTGAAAAGACCTCCATTTCACTATGATCACTTGTCGTCTAAATTCTTTGCCTACTAAATTTTGACATGTTAAAAACATTCAGAATATTCAGGAATGGGATTGAAAATTGAAACATTCCATATTTTTAGTTTGTATCAAAATTTTGATTTGAGTTACAAAGAAAACCAGATGACATCTAGCCCCTGATTTCTCACTGGAATGAATGAATAAGTAACTAATGGGGGACTAGTAGATTAATAAAACAAATGTTTCCACATTTCCACACAATCGTCAATATTTCATTTTCATGCTGTTTTTCTTTTTCTTAACGTGGTTTTGCAAGATTGCTTTTTTTATTTAGATGTCCCCATAGTGATTTTTCCCCGAGGGGAAAGTTTGTGCACTTTTTGGCTGGGGAGAGATGTTGGTAGGTGAGCCATATGGGCTGATCTGCCATACCACAAAATGGATAGCAACTATTTTTTGTGGAGTGGCTGCCCAGCTCTGTCCCAGTGTGATCAGACATGGCGATCTTAATGCACAGTAACTGTGCATAATAGACCTCTGGGGACCTTGAGCTAGCCACAATTTATGTCGATGGCTCACAGTCCCCATACACAGGCTTGTAGCCTTAGAGCAGGTGATCAGCATAGGAGACCCATGCAGGACTTAGGCTGCCATAGAAACCTGGCAGCCTAAGGCCCCATAAAAGGGGTGAACCTAAATGCTCAGAATTGTGCAGAATTTTTTATTTCTTCATCTATTTCATAAAATATTTGTTTTCTATGAATAGTAATGCTAGATAAACTTCTTGCTGCCCCATACAATTTGTGTAGTTGACAAATAAAAAACCCTTTTTTTTAAAGGTAGACTGGTAGACTAGTAGAAAATAATTTCTGAAAGTATTCTTTTTTTCTCTTGTTTATGTAAATGATTAGTATAGTTCTAAAAATCCTCCTATATCCAGCATAAAATTGTATTTTTTTTATTAACCCATGGGTAATGGTAGTAATGAAGTGAATCACTCTTGTTTTACAGATATAGGCATGTGACGTTTTATTCTAATTATAAATTCAATGCTGCTTTGCCTTTCAACACAGAATGTACTGTAGAAAATGCTTATTTACTAGGCAGATTTCTACATCATTAGTTGCACATTTACTTGTCCTCTCTTCCCTTGGGAAACTCATTCCTTAAGTGTTACACAGTGAGAACAAGTATTAGAGGCAATGCAAGTTTGAACAGAATGTTTATTATTGTGCAGTAATACGGACATATGTGAAAATAAAATACACATGAACTAAAATTGTTGCTGTTCTTGTAAAAATGACCAGTCAAGTAAATCTTTATGAGCCTCTTAAGGAGATCAAGTTATTTTATAGTATATTAAGATTTTCTACACTTTGACAGCTTACTCTATATCAACCGCCTCTTCAGCTTTCACTTCACAATCTTCAGTTACTAAAATTAGTTTTGTTTGCTGATGTTTTTGAATTGTCTATATTAGAGACCTGATTTTATCTGATTTTGAAAAGAGACTATGGCCACAAAGGACATGCAGTGATTAAAGATGGGCACAAATCCTTTAAACTATTATAGGATCTTTGTGGATTAAGAAGCCTTAGGTCTTATACACAAGAGCCATGCCTTACTTTTTACTGCCAATTTGAACCCGTTTAGTATTCATTTTTAGCAGACAAGTTGCAGTGGTGTGACATCTGTTATTTTTCTGGTTGTGCAAAAAAATGTGAGTGTATGAATGCACAAATATGCATATTTGTCACTACTAGTTTTGCCATGCCACTGTGGGACTCAAGTAGATTTGTGCCTGTTTGAAAAGTGGCACTTCATAAACCTATCTGCCACATCTGGACTCACTTGATAAATAATAAAGAATAAGTTAATTGAAATAAAAAATGAAGGGGGTTTGAAAAAATAAAAAAATATTTAGTGAAGGTAAGCATTTGCAGGGATGTTTTGAAGACATAACACTGTTATAATTGCAATGATCCCTCCTCCACTTTGTTTACTAAGAATCCTCATGGCTTGTCCCATTTGCCTTATTTTCACATAGCATATGTATATTGTATGTATAACATCAATTCCAAAACAGTTGTGACATTGAGTAAGATGGAAATAAAAACAGAATGTGATGATTTGTAAATCTCATAGACCTATATTGTATTCAAAATAGATCATAGAACTCAAAACATAACTAACTCACATTGTATTTTATAGTATAATAAGGCCACGTTACTGAGGTGGTCTGTAAGAATAAAAAATATGGAATTTCCAACCACCTACAGTACTTTAGATTTTCAAAGGAGTTAGAGAATCTAGTTAAATATCACATACTCAAGGGATAGAGGCAACAAGCATTTTTCTAAGTAGTGAGTAGGACACAATGTAGTTTAGGCTATATAGGTAGAGCTCCTGAGCTGTTAAGTGCTGCTGTTCAAACCAACCACTGCAACCACTAAATTGCAGGAGACATTTGAGTGACGGTCCCTACCCTGGATAAGGGCACACTACTCTAAGACAAACAAATAAGACAGTGTCAGACGATCTGTGTCGATAACCAAGATGATGGAAAGGTACAAAATTGTAAGACAGAAGAGTAGACATCGCTCATGCAAGAGAGATAGAGTATCATAAAAACTCACAGAGCCAGAAATATAAAGTCAACTGAAGGCACATATAAGATGAACCAGCAAGTATATATGGAGTGACTGTAACCACCACAGAAGCCGAATGGCACACATTCCCTGCTGAGAGAGGCAGCTGTGCTGTCAATCAAATAAATGGTGCAACACATGTTTCACCAAGTGGGCTATGTCTGGCAGAATAACTGACAAGGGAATTATATAAATAGTGCTCTAGCATACACACAAAAAATTCTGTATTGAGACCACATTTGACCTTTTATATATAATTATGAGAAAAGGGAATCTAGCTTCTTATGCTAGGGATTGTGAATGTTCCTACAAATTGAACTAATGATCAAATCAATATCCAGCCAAGTCTAACCTCCATAGGCTAGAAATACAAACCAAAAATGAGCTTCAAATCCAGTGCACATTGTTACATCCAGTGCATGCTCACTCTTACAGAATGCATTGAATTGTTTCTGGAGAGCCACCGACCCGGTCCTCTGGGGGAAACAATTTTTGTAGATGCCAACATCAGGCACGTCATCTCTTCCATGTTACATGCAAGGGCCACCTACCGCTCCGCTGGTTTGGAACAAGTTTGGGACTGCCACCACAGGGCACCTCAACTATTCCAGTTTACTGAAGTACTGCGACGCCACCTACCGTGCTCCACGGGTGGTGAACATTTGGACTGGCACCTACAGAGCACTCATCCTATGTCCCTTTTACTGCATGGCCACCTACCGCTCCTCTGGTTTGAACAATTTTTTGGACTGCCACATACAGGAGCACGCATCTATTCCTTTACTTACTAATAACGGCACGGGCCACCTACCTGCTCCTCGGTGGAGAGGAAACATATTTTGGGACTGGCCACATATCAGCACTTCCATATCTATTCCATGTTTAATACACTGCAGGGCACCTACCTGCTTCCCGTGGGGTAAACTATTGGTGGGGACTGCCACATACAGCACTGCAACTTTCCCTTTACGCGAGGGCCACCACTGCCCTCTGGTTTGAAAACAATTTTTGGGACTAGCTCACACAACAGGCACACCAATCTATCCATTTTAAACTGCAGGCCACCTACCTCTCCTCTGGTTTTAACAATTTTTGGGCTCAGCCACATACCGGCACTCAAATCTATTCCTTTTACTGCAGGGCCACCTACCTACGCCTCCTCGGTTTGAAAACATTTTTGTGCTTTGGGACTGCCAACAATACGGCACTCAATCATTCATTTACTATGCAGGGCCACACCTACTGCCTGCCCTCTAGTTTGAAACATTTTGGGACTTCCACCATACGTACACACTCTCTATTCCTTTTACTGCGGCCACTACCTGCCCTCTGGTTGAACAATTTTTGGGACTAGCCCCATTAGGCACTCGAATCTATTCCAATTTACTGTCAGGGCCCCCTACCGGCTCCTCTCGGTTTGAAAACAACTTTGTTGGAACTGCCACATGCATGCACTCACATCTATTCCATTTACTGCCAGGTGCCCTACCTACCTGCTCGCGTCCTGGTTTGAAACAATTTTTGGTACTGCCACATCGTCCACTCATGCTTTCCATTTTATTTCCGCAGGGCACACCTAACCTGCTCCTCGGTTTAAACATTTTTGGGACTGCCACATACAGGCACTCAATCTATTCCCCATTTTACTGAGGTCCACCTACCTGCTTCCTTCTGGTTTGAAAAATGTTTGGGACTGCCACATACAGGCACTACTCCAAATTAAATTGGTCTCCATAGCAGCTCTCCACAACGTTGTCTCCATTGCCTACCCACCACCTCCATCCAAAGTCGTGGTCCATATGCTTGCCTCCATACTCGCCCTTTATTATCAAACGAGGTGTGTCAGCAGAAATTTGGTTGTTTCATGGATTCCACAATCAAAGTTTGTTAACTTTGCGCCACCCCACACATTCCTGCTTTGTTTTATTCCACAAAATATACTGGCAACTTTTAAACCATTTAGGTGATATTTTTCACATCAGCGCTTTCTTGCCATGCTGTTTTGCAATTCCACCTCACCCGCATAATCCTAAACTTATACGAACGCATACTTTAACTTGATCTTATACAAAGGTTTCTTAGAAGTGCTGTTGGGGAGTAAGCCTAAGACAGCGGCTTTGGATTGCCAAAGCTCGCCCTGCAGCGAACCCGCCCCCAGCTCATGCGCATCAGTGGGCGCCTTCTTGCAGCATAGGTTGTCCTACCTTCCCCTGCCCCCCTCAGCAGAACCTAAACTTATATAAACCTAACTACACTGTGATCTTACTAACAAAAGGTTCTAAAAGTGACTGTTTGGGGAGTACCTATAATGACAGGGCTTGGTTGGCGAAAGCCTGCCTTGGGCAACGGGGAGCGCAGCTCCATGCCAGATCCACAAACATCGATATTTTAACTGCAGTCACCTTTAATCTACTACTAGTCACTTGCCTCCTACATCGTAATCTCCCCATCTACAACGAGGCTGTGCAGGCGAGATTTTGGGTTGTTTTCATGGCTCCATGTTAACTTTTGTCTGCCCATTCTCCCACTGCTGTAAATCCACAAAATATACGGCAACTTTTATACATGTACCGATAGTTATTTTGAGCGCTTTCCTTGCTCACCCCTTTGGTTTCCTCTCTCTGCACCCATTGTTTGAAGCCTGAGGCCATTTAGGGTATGTTGCATGACCTCTCTAGCCTGCTGCGCTGCGCTTCCTTCAAATGCCGTCCCCTAATAGTGTCAGGGTCAATTATTGGATTTTTATACGATGCTATTCTAGTTCATTCTGTCCCCTACTGTCATGGCCATGCTGTTGCCCTAAATTTTGGCAAAAATGTGCGATTATGCAGCCTCAGGCAGTCCATAGCATGCTGGCCCCTGTCTGCTTCCGCTACCTTGTCCATGTTCCGGTGTGTTTCAATCCTTCTTCTGAGGTTCACCATGTGTTTGGCCAAGCTTTCCTCACTGTGCAGAGCTTGGTCCCCTCGTGAAAAATGCTCGAGGCTTCTCCCTTGAATCAATGGGGTCGTTATTTCGAGACGAGCACTCGAGCATCGGAAAGTTCGTCTCGAATACGAGTAACCCGAGCATTTTAGTGTTCGCCTACTAGTCATCTCAATTAATAACGTATTTAGCCTAAGAAGGGCTGTTGAGTTCTTTAAGACACTCCTTGCCTAACAGTAGCTAATAGAAACACCCTAACAGCGTTTCCCTGCGCAGCACAGCAGCTCATCTCCCTAGTCTGCATCTCCGACAGAGAAGATACCAAGCAGCGCGGGCACGGCTAGTCTTATCCCAGGGTCACCTGAATCTGGCCAGCCAACCACTGCTATCTACGTGTAGGTACCTACGTCATCGCTGGGTGGAGTGCAGAGTCCTCCTGGCTTTGTGGATATGGCTCTGTTCTTTTGGCCCCCAAAAAGACAAACTAGCGAGGCGAGCTGCCATGTTTAGCTCGAGCGGGAACGAAATACCCTCGTCCGGCAGAACGATGCAGTTACGATTACGCTAATGCGCGATCGAGCCTCAAGCTCGACGAGTTATTTCCTCACTCTCTAGTCATACCCTTTCCCCAAACACAAATTATGTACCTCAGATTTCAGTCACGGTATTAGCTCTGGCAATTAGCATTTGGTGCTGTGTGCTCTTTGCTATTATTGTTCTTTATTGGCTTTGGATTTCTAATTCATTAAACAACATTTTAATTAATATTTTGCTACAGTGTCTTTCTGATAGCAATATTATAAAATATCTCTTTATATCCTCGGTCGTCAAATACTAGCAACAACGGAACTAGGCTGCTCCCTACTTACTATATCAATCAGATGTCTTAGGTACATATTTCCATCAGCAGTCTGTTTTAAAATTGTCTGCTTAATGTAGCATGTGTTAATCATCTCTATTGGGGGATGGGAATTCTATTTGATCACGGTTATCATCATTTGGAACATAACTAACAACTATAACGCCTCATTTACAATAAAAGCGGCCAACCCCATGTGTGTGCTTTTGCTTTTTTCATAAGTGTACAGAAATACCACACTTACAGTTAATCTCATTTATCTCATGGTATCAAATCTCTTAGCCATTTTAAATTGCATGGCAAAGTATCTTTAGCGACACAAAGTTTTGCTCACCGTCTCTGCCTCACCGGTGTTTTCCTCCTTCCCATTTTATGGTCAGCGGAGCATCTGACACTCTCACAACGTATCCCTTTGTCATTCTACTACGACATCCAAGAATTAAATCTGATTCAGGAAATACAGACACATAATTGTCATTGATATGTAAGTATATTAAAATATGTTTTTCATTGCTGAGAAGTTATACTAAGATGAGCACTACATCTAAGATTAATTTTATTTAATTGCTCCAATGTTCTAATTAAATTTAAGCTAATGAGTGTTCATTGGTAATGAATGACAATCCGACAACTTCACAGCCCCAGCATGTCTGTCACCCACACATATTTCCAAAATCATGGTTCGCACACTCTTGTGTACATGAAGGGTAGTGCCCAAAAATTTCTAAAATCAATCTTGATCTCTTTCAAAGCTAAATCTTTAGCGTCTGTTAATAGTGAAGCCTCGCTAAATCCAGTGCACATTGTTACATCCAGTGCATGCTCACTCTTACAGACGCAGATCTAGCTTGAAAGAGATCAAGATTGATTAGAATTTTTGGGGCACTACCCTTCATGTACACAAGAGCGTGGAACCACTGATTTCTGTGAATTAGTGTGGTGACAGACATGGCGGGCTGTGAGTTCGTCAGTGATGTCATTACATTACCAATGAACACTCATTAGCTTACATATTATAATTAGAACATTGGAGCAATAAATAAATATTAATTCATTATGTCTATAATTAGAACATTGGAGCAATAAATAAATATTAATTCATTATGTAGTGCTTCCCATCTTGTATACTTCTCAGCAATGACATATTTTATATACTTCATATCAATGACAATGCATTTTTCTCAGTAGGAGTTAGGACACCATGTAGTTTAGGGACTATATAGGTTAGAGGCTCCGAGTGTTAGTGCTTGCTGATTCAACCCAACACCCTGCAACCGACTAAATTGCAAGGAGACATGAGTGACGGTCCCTACCTGGATAAGGCACACTACCTAAGAAAAACAAAATAAGACGTGTCAGCCCATCTGTGTTGATCAGCCAAGATGATGGACACGGTACACAAAATTGTAGACCAGAGAGTAGACATCGCTCATGCAAGAAGGAGGCTAGGTATCTATTAAAAACTCACAGAAGCCAGAATATAAAAGTCAACTGAGGCACATGAGAAGATGAACCAGCAAGTATATTGGATTGTGACTTGTAACCACCACAGAAGCCGACTGGCACACCTTTCACGTGAGAGACGGGCAGCTGTGCTGTCGATCAATATAAATGGGCTGCAACACTTCGTTTCACCAAGGGGGCTATGTCTGGCGAGAATAACTTGACAGGGATTATAAATAGTGCTCTACGCAATTTACCCAAAAAATTCTGTATTAGACCACATTTGACCTTTTATATTATATATGAGAGAAAAGAGGAATCTAGCTTCTTATGCTAGGGATTGTGAATTTCCTACAAATGTGAAACTAATGATCAATCAAATTCCAGCCAAGGTCTAACCTCCAGCTAGGAACTATACAAGACCAAAAAATGAGCTTCAATCCACCGTGTCACATTGAACATCGCAGGCTGATCACTCATAACAGACGCATGAAGATTCGTAGCTTTGAAAGAGATCAAGATTGATTAGAATTTTTGGGGGCACTACCCTTCATGTACACAAGAGGTGCGAACCACGATTTGTGATACTATAGTGTGGTGACAGACATGGCTGGGCTGTGAAGTTGTCAGTGATTGTCATTACATTACCAATGAAACATCATTAGCTTAAATTTAATTAGAACATTGGAGCAATTAACTAAAGATTAATCAGATGTAGTGCTTCCATCTTGTAAAAATCAGTCCTACATGAGTGTGTAAGTACGTCTTTGTGGTCAACGGTCACTAATCCCATCCTCATTATTCGTCGTGTGGAGCTCACTTGGTGTTGTCCTTTTTCTCCGTACAACAGTACCATCGACCAATAGAACACTCTTAGTCTCTTGCGTTCACTGCCTTCATACCTCAATTAGATCTGCGACAGCTACATATCCTCCTTTGCCACCCCAATTTGTCTAAAACTACACAATCCTCATGGCTGTGTCACGGAACCGCTGCGTTTATTTTCGCTACTATTTTTCACATAGCACCTATGTATCATTTGTATGCTATAACTCAATTGACACAGCCCAAATCCAAAGTTGGATGACATTGAGTAGATGAGAAATAGAAACCGAATGGTGATGACTTGTGTAATCTCATAGACCGATATTGTATTCAAAAAATAGATCTAGACTCAAAACATACGTAACGTCACATTGATTTATAGTCTAATAAGGCCAGGAACGTTAACATGAGGTGGTCTGTAGAATAAAAAATATGGAATGTTCCCAACGAAGCTATCTACCGTACCCCTTGAGATCTTTCAAAGGATTATATGAAGAACTGTTAAATCTCACTACCAAGGGATAGAGGCAACAAGCATTTTTCTAAGTAGTGAGTAGGACCAAGTGTAGTTTAGGCTGACAATATGTAGAGACTCCTGACTGTTAAGTGCTTGCTGTTTCAACAACCCAACCCTTGCAGAACTCGCATAACTTGGCAGGAGACATTGAGTGACGGGTCCCCTACCCTCTGGTAAGGGCACACCTACTCTAAGAAAAACAATAAGACAGTGTCAGACAATCTGTGTTATAACCAAGATGATTGTAAAGGGTACAAATTGTTAAGACAGAGAGTCGACAAATCGCTCATGCAAGGCAGATAGAGTTCATAAAAACTACAAAGCCAGGAATTAAGTCAACTTGGAAGCCTCTATAAGCCTAACCACAACAGTAGATATGGAGTGCGACTGTAACCACCACAAACCACCACGAAGCCCCGAATTAGGCACACACTTCCCTGTGATAGCAGGCAGCTGTTGCTTGTGTCCCGCTCAAATAAATGGTGCAACACATGTTTCAAACCAAGTGGGCTATGTCTGGCAGATAACTGACAATCAGGAATTATATAAGTAGTGCTCTAGCCTACACCAAAAATTCCTGTAGTTTAGACTCACATTTGACCTTTTATATATAATTATGAGAAAAGTGGAATCTTAGCTTCTTATGCTAGGGATTGTGATGTTTCCTCAAATTGAACTAATGATCAAATCACTATCCAGCAAGATTCTAACCCCATAGGCTAGAATACAAACACAAAAATGAGCTTCAACATCCTCAGGTGCACCTTGTTACAAATTACAAGAATCCAGTTGCATGCTCACTCTTACAGACGTACAGAGTCTAGCTTGAAAGATCAAGATGCATTTAGAATTCTTTGGGGCCTACCCTTCATTACACAAGCGCATGGAACCCACTGATTTTCCTGTGAATTAGATGTGGTGACAACAAATGGCGGGGCTGTGATTCTACCGTCAGTGATGCATTACATTACCATAGAACCACATTAGCTTACAATATTCATAATTAGAACTGGAGCTAATCAAAATAATATTAAGTTCATTTTGTAGTCGCTTCCCAATCTTGTATACTGATCTCGCTGAGCAGCATCTGCCGGACTGGTGGATCAACAATAGTGGCAAGATCTGGCTTGCTGGGAGACGACCTCGGCGGTATCCATGGCTGATCTACCTGTCGGCTTGCGGGTTGTGGATCCGCTGGACCACTGCAGACGAATGACTCAAACC
This sequence comes from Engystomops pustulosus, assembly GCA_019512145.1. Lineage (NCBI taxonomy): Eukaryota > Metazoa > Chordata > Amphibia > Anura > Leptodactylidae > Engystomops > Engystomops pustulosus. The sequence goes on along the minus strand of CM033641.1, from coordinate 75,253,244 downwards.
ACTACCTGGGACCGGATTCTAAGTGATACCCTACCCCCCGGTTTTCACCATAGGGCCCAGCCCGCCCGCCGCAAAGCGGGTTAGACAAGCTTCGGCGTGGGTACTACCATGTCGTTCCTCAGGCAGTGGAGCCAAGGTGAGGTACGGAAACCGCGTCAAGCTCGTGGTCACAGTCCAGGCCACAGGGGTCAGGGCAGGCGGCAGAGATGCAAATTCAGAATTCCAAACCGGGGGTCAGCAACAGGGTCGGGAACACAGACTCATGACAGCAACTACTGAGGGACACTGGCAACACGGGACACGGAGGTAGTCAGGCAACCAGGAACAACGGGTGAGTCATGCCCGCAGGAGACACAGGAACGCAGGGACAACTGGAAAACGCAGGCAAATCGCACAGAGCTTCCTAAGGCTGTGCGGCTCAAAAGATCCCGGCAAGAGTGTGAGGAAGGTGCAAGTTTTTTAAGGGGAAGGATCAGCCATTGCACCAATTAGCGGTGCACTGGCCCTTTAAATTTTCCTGAAGATACCGTGCCGCGCTCCCTGGGAGTCGGATGCGCGCGGCGGAAACCGGAACCTGGCAGCGGTTCCGGTCGTGGAGAGGTGAGACGCACTCGCGGCACCGCGCCTGCGAGGCCTGAGGGGCAACGGGTCGCGGGACCAACCCGTGACAATTGATTCAGGACTAGCTCTGTCTGAAACGTGTAAACTATTTAATTCCTGTGTATACTCTCCTGTTTTTACTTGTTCATGGAATAAAAGTTTTATGGTTTGAACACTGACTTGCTGAGTTACCTCCTCATTTTTGGATACCTGCAATACACTTACCTAAAGCAAACTCAGTCGACTCAACATGTGATATCTTCTTCATGTCTTCGTCCACGTCCTCGTTCTTAATCTGGATAGCGGTGTCCATTTTTCTATTTTGGATTTTTGCTATCTGTACAACATTTTACATCCCTTCCAGAGAGCAGCAACATCATGGTGACCATCACCAGTCTGGCAGATCTGGCGGATCTGGCATGGCGTCATGGCCACCGCTAACCTGGCACTATACACTCACAGCCACTTTATTATTACAACAACATTGCTAGTACGGGTGAACCCCTTTGTTGCCTTAAAACTGCCTCAATTCTTCGTGGCATATATTCCAACAAGGTGCTTGAAGCATTCCTCAGAGATTCGGTCCAAATTGACATGAATGCATCCACAGTTGCCGCAGATTTGTCGTCTGTGCACATCCATGATGCCGAATCTCCCCATTCCACCACAATCCCAAAGATTCGCTATTGGATTGAGATCTGGTGACCGGGGAGCCATTTGAGTACACAGTGAACTCATTGTCATGTTCAGACCACGAAACCAGTCTGAGATGATTTCCGTTCCGGCTTTATGAAGCATGGCGCATTATCCTTGCTGAAAGTAGCCATCAGTTGTTGGGGGGTACATGTGGTCATAAAGACACAATGTCAATCCAATACTCGGTAGGCGTGGCGTTGCAACGCTGCTCAATTGTACCAAGGAACCCAAAGAGTGCAAGAAATATTCCCCACACCATGACACCACCCAGCCTGAAACTTTTGATTACAAAGCAGGATGGATCCAATGCTTTTTCATAGTTGTTTGACGCAAAATTCTGACCCTACCATCCGAATTTCGCAGCAGAAGAAATCGAGCTCCTCATACCTGCAACGTTTTTCCAATCTTCTACTGTCCAATTTCGATACTTGTGCAAATTGTAGCCTCAGTTTCCTGTTTTCTTAGCTGAAAGGAGTGCACCGATGTGTCTTTTCTGCTGCTGCAGCCCACCTGCCTCAAAGTTCGACGTAACTGTGCATTCCAAGAGTGCCTCTTTCTGCCTACCTTGGTTGTAACGGGTGGCGATTTGAGCACTGTTGCCTTTCTGCAGCTTGAACAGTCTCCCATTCTCCTCTGACCTCTGGCATCAACAAACAAGGCATTTCGCCCACAGAACTGCCGCCGCTCACTGATGTTTTTTCTTTTCGGACCATTCTCTGTACACGCCTAGTTTTGTGTGGTGAAAATTCCCAGTAGATCAGCAGGTTCTGAATACTCAACCACCCTTCTGGCACAACACCATGCCACGTTCAAATGCACTTCAATCACCTTTTCTCCCCATTACTGATGCTCGGGTTGAACTGCAAGGAGATTGTCTTGACCATGTCTACATGCTAAATGCACTGAGGAGTTGCCGCCATTTTTTGGCTGATTAAAATAAGTGTTAACGAGTCATTTGGACATGTGTACCTATAGTGGCCGTGAGTGTATATTATTGTGCCTGTTGTTTGTCCCATGTTTGCATGATAAAAAAGTGTATTTGAGTTTGGTGCACATGTATTTATTATATTACTGCACACAATTGTGTTTGCAAGCTGTAAGGAGACTCTTCATTTTTTGCTTACCCTTTTTAATAACTGGGCACCTAAAGGGCGTGGTAGTGTGTATCTTATTTGCTACACAGTTATTACTGAGATTTGACAAACTTCCCTGTCGCCACAACATGAGCAAATGCACAGAAAAACTTAGGGCAACTTTTGCAACATCCTTAAATTGAATCAATTAATTAACAGCATCATTCAAACACTATCGAATAATGTGGGTTTCAACGTTGCACAAAACCAGGTGCAAAAGTGCAAGAAAAATAAGCACAGTGCAACAGTTTAATAGTATAGGCCATTGTATTATGGTCTCTGCCAGCCTGCATTTCCTCGGAGTAAGAGGTACTCAAGTGTGCAGTGTATACTGGTATCTATTACTACTACTGGGCCATTGGCAGAAAAATTGTGACCATATCCTACAGAAGTTATTTAAAACTAACTCTTATTATCACAAAATAATAATCACTGTGCTAAATTGTGAAAACAGGGGAAACGAAAGAATTATATATAAAAACAACAGTGCCCAAATGCCACCAGACGTATACTGGTAGGGCCCAATAGGCCACACAAATTAGGCATTGTTACTTACAGGAAACCGTGCCTTAACTTCCATGTGATTATCTTTTTCCATGTTCAACCTCCACTTGAAAATGCAGTGCCCTCCTCCTCACTCGACATCAGGTCGGACTGGGGAATGGAAAATGTGCACCTGGAAAAAACTGTAAACGCGGCTCCCATTTTATGGGCGAGTCCAAGACCAGTGGTTTTGGTCAGGCCATGTGGGTGGAGTTCATAAATCGACAAATTATGGTACCTATAGAATAACCCATTTAAAAGCCTGCCTTTCTAAATATAAATAAAACTACTAATACTTTCTTCTTCTCTCTCCCCATATTAACAAGCTAACGTCTATAATCCTGGCCCGCCTACAGAGAATATAGATACCTATAATAACTGTACTAATACTGGGCCATTCCTATGTACCAGCATATCACTTACTACTCAATCCTGCCCCCTATGTACAAGAATATAAGTACATAATACACTGCCTCTATGTATCAGGTATAACTACTATATACTGCCCCCCAATGTACATAGAAAATACTACTATATACAACTGCCCTCTATGTACAGGAATATACTACTATAATGCTGCCCCCTATGTCAATATATAACTACTATATACTCGCCTCCTATGTACAAATGATAACTAACTTAATACTACGCCCATATACAGACATTAACTACTATAATACGCCCTCTATGTACCAGAATATAACTACTATAATACTGCCCACTGCCCCCTGTGTACAAGATAATAACTACCATAATAACTACTGCCCCCTATGTACAAGAAAAAAAACAGTATTAAAAACCTAAACTATAATACTGCCCGTCTATGTACAGGAAATACTACTATAATACTGCCCCCGATGTACAAGAATTAACTAATATAATACTACTGGCCCCTATGTACCGAATATAACTACATAATACTGCCCCCCTATGTACAGAATATACTAATATATACTGCCCCCTATTTACATGAGTATAACTACGATAATACTGGCCCCCTATGATTTCAAGAATATAACTACACTATAATAATGGGCCCCCCCTATGTACAAGAATATAACTACTATTAATACTGCCCCGCTCTATGTACAAGAATTAAACTATCTATAATACTGCCGCCCCCTTGTCCAGAAGATAACTACTATAATACTATACAACGGGCCCCCTATGTACAAGATATAACGACTATAATACTACTGCCCTCAATGTAAAACAGATATAACGACTATAATACGCCCCCTATGTATAACAAGAACAACTAAATATAATACTGGCCCCTATGTACAAGAATATAACTACTATAATACTCGCCGCTTGCCCCACTATGCGTACACAAGAATATAACTAATATCATACTTGTCCTACCTATGTCAGACTATCTAACTAATATAATACTGCCCCTATGTACAAGAATATAACTACTATAACAACCTGTGCCCTGCCCCCTAATGTACAGGGATATACTACTATCAATACTGCCCCCTATGTCACAGGGATATAACTACTACTATAAACTGTTCCCTATGTATAAGAATATAACTACTATAATACTTACTGTCCCCCTATTTACAGAATAAACTACTATAATACGGCCCCCTAGTGTCCAGAATATTAACAACTATAATACTGCCCACTCCTTGTGCAAGATATATCCCGCTATACAGAGATACTGCCCCCTATGTACAAACAATGGGGGAAAAATTTATAAAAAACTACTAATCCATACTTCCCCCATTTAACAATGAATATAACTACTGTTATACTACATATACACACATAAGTTAAAATTTGACAAACAGTATTATCATATACAGCTACATAAAACACCATAGATCCTCCACCTCTTGCCATCCAGTTACATACGAGGTAGAACGTCCTCCTCTTCGATTGTCGTCGTTCCTTATCTTCATCCCTATTAGTTCCCACCACATTCACCTTTGTCCTCTTCCTCCAGGTAACAAACAGCGTTCCTGCGAGTTTTACTCCCACAGACGTCTTATGTGCTGCACTTCCTCCCATTGTCCCTTCTTCTGCAACCCACCAATACTCCAACTGCGCCCACCATACTGTAATAGAGCCCCCTGAATAGTTTAGTGAACACTACACCAATAGGGCCGCCATAATGTACGATTCCGTCCTGTAATGGTACAAATGGCCCCTGCCCAACCTCTGACATGCAATTCGTAGCCCCAAGGCCCCCCTCCCCTACCCCCCAGCCCGACATGCAGATTATAAGTCCACCCGATTTCACTTGTTCTTGGCCAAGGACAAATGCAATTAATAGCCCCGCTTTGCTCCATTTCTGTCGCTGCCCCGGACATGCAATTAATATTGCCCCAAGCGCGACTCGCCCCTGAGATCATGCCATTAAAGAGCCGCGCCCGTCCCGCAGGACATGCAATTAATATGCCCTCCAGCCCACAACTTTCCGGGGCCCTACCAATTACATCATCTGTCCAGCCCGCACCCAGGTAAATCACTTAATAGCCCAGGCACACGCCCGCAGAATATTACAATTTAGTAGGCTCCATCCCCAGCGCCAATCCCCTCGATAAGCCGAGCGAGATGAGCCCAAAACCCATGCCAGTTCGAAATCCCCCCCCCGATATACAATTAATAGCTCATTAGAGCCCTCCCCCCTAGACAATCATAAAATGAATGCCCACCAGGTCATGAAGTTGGCAATGTGCCCCTAGAACATCCTGCCCCAGAATAATAGAGAGTCCATGTCCACCATGCGTTGTCTTTTTAATGTTAATCCCTTCCGTTCCCCAGTATCATATAACAACATGATAGTCCCACCTTCCAGCCCAGATAGATAAAAAAAAAAAAAAATCCTGATATCTCACCTGTCCTCGTTCTTTTCGGCCATGGGAGGTTTGCTCATTTTCCTTGTCGCCCTACTCGTCCTTGTCGGCCCTTGGCTTGTCTGTAGATGGGTGCGGCATGAATAGCTGACGTCCACTATCCTGGCTTCTTATAACCAGCGAACCGGGAGCTGCAGGGGCCGTGAGAGCTGACGGCTGACACGTACTTGACAGCGCCCATCCAACCGACAACAACACAGGTTACTCCAATGGAGCCTAGATCGACGTTGCGCGACGCTGTGTGAGCCTGCATTACAGGGAACATCAACAGACGCAGAAGCACGGTGCTGCGCTGCCGTCTGTTGTAATAATCATAGCTACCTGCATGTACGATATAACGATGCATGTTAAAATAGATTATGTCCAAAGCTGTAGGGGAGGGAGTGCGGACCGGAGCCCCAGAACAGTCCCAGACCGCCCCGACGGCCAGAACCCAGTCGCCCCTGCTGCCATTAAGGAATCGACAAGCACTCTAGACAAAAGTATGAGAATACTCGTGTTCTGGAAATCTTGTGGCCCATCCACCAGTCTCTGCCTTGCACTGAGGATGAAACCCAACTGCCTAACTGCTGTTGGCGGAGCAAGAGGAGCAGCAGCAATAGGGCTAGTGTCAACGAAACAAAGGGTTATACTGAGGTCCTACACCTACGTCAGTGTAAGTGAAATTTGAAAGAGGGTTTGGTCAGGATGAGCCCAGGGCTAGCAGGGCAGTGAAAGGTGGTGGCATGGTGCAGGTGCTGGTCTACCCCTGTAACCCAGCAAACAAAGCAAGGTCTGCCCAAATTACATTTTTTTCTCCCAGAGAACACGTTTCAAACACGCTCTGGCCCCAGTTCTTAAAAGCCTCTGAACCCGATTACCTGTAAAGTACAGCTGACTGGCAGCTGGATAGAAGACAACAAAAAAGAGCCTGCATGACAACTAACCCTTTCAGCACGTGCTGCTTTGGTTGGCATAGTCCTTGTACCAACTACCACCTCACTTATGTTGACAACCCAACCCTCCCCCATTAGCATCACCAAGCTTTTCCTTCCCACACCATCCCATTCGGCTTTCAATCATCACTTAATATTCATCGAGTGAAAGAGAAGTTGGGCCCATATCACTCCTGAGCTCTGCTCCTGAGAGAAAAGGAATTCTAATTCTTGGCCATTGAAAATGCCACCCATTCAAGCTGGTGGAGACATATAGTTTAAAGATTGATGGTGGTAGCTCGTGTCCCAGCCAAGTATAAGTTCCCAGCCCCACCACTTGTCCCTACGCCAATAGCATTAGTCCCAAGCGTGTACCTCACAAGTGACACTTGGACGAACAAATAAAGTGATTCTGACACCACAAGAACTTTAACCGCGTGAAAAACGCAAGTGTAGAGCAAGGGTGGGGGTTTTTCCATTTTCATATTTTTAATCCTTTATGTAAAACTAGTCCTAAACAACTAGAGTGCCTTGGCAGTGTGTTAATTAACATTCTGTTAGTCAACGTTCATGGCCAAAATCCAGGTCCCAAACAAATTGTTCCCAGTATTCAGATCGACCCCCAACGACGAATTTCACCCACCTGCCCATCAGGTTTTCTTTCGTACTGTTAAGCTAACATAGCACATAGTTTTTAAAAAAGGAACATATGTTTCATCCACCAATAAGAATTATGTATCTCAACCACTTTTCAATGGCAGATTTCCCATGGCATTCCAAGTACATTTTTCAAAGAAACCATCTAGCTGAATTGTCCATATGAATATCCTGAAAAGCGATGTAAACATACAAGAAAATTTGTTTGCTTTCTAAGAGACAATTGGATATAAAACAGAATGGTCAAGTAGTTGTAAGCTCACATGTAGAAGAAAGAAACTGAGAATTCCCATTTTTATTTTTCCCCCATTGGTGTATGGAAAATCAGTGAGCAAACGAGAATCAACTTTAGTCTCTCGTCTCCACTCGTTCCCTCCTAATATGCACTTTTGTATAATGAGTGACTGAAGATTTAAAGCTATGAAGTCTATCAAAGTTTTTATAGGACTTTAACTGCACATATTGTTATCATCAAAGCTACACATAATGACCTGTCGTATCAGTAATAATGAATTATATAATATTATATAGAAAATCAAATAAAAGCGAAAAAATCTGAATAATATTAGAATATTTTAGAATAGGATTCTTTGTGTTTTGGGCATTTTATGACGACGTTTACCATATGCCAAATCCATTCCAAATGTGCTGTGCAAGGAACAAGTATCACTTCCGCAAGTGGTAATGTTATAAATGAATAAAATATCATATTCCATATATTTCAGTTGCCTACTGGGCCTCTTTGCTGGGTTCTCACGGCATCAAATTGGCATAATAATGGCAGCTTATTAGTTTTACTTTGAGCAATTGTAAAATCATTCAAAAGAGACACCTGGAGATAAAAATTTTTAATTAAATTCTATACTTGGATGACAAAATTTCCTTTCAAAGCAAGATTAACTCAGCATCTCTGTACACCACTGGCTGATTACATCATTTCTAATTTGAACATGAAATACATCGGAATCTGGAATGTAAAAAGCTCTGAGAATTGTGCTCTAATGTCTTTCGAGCAATACCCTGCTGGAACAATTTATTAATTAAATCCCATCTCCAAGTTTCTCTCTCAGTAAGAGTTTTTTTTAAACCATGGTACATCACAAGGAATACCTGGGCTAAAGAGGTCAAACTTAAAAAAAGAACAGAAAAATGGCAAACTGTTAAGTTGTGTGGTCTAGAGGCCATTAATAATGGATTTTCATAGATGAAAATATGCATGTTAACACTCTAAAAACATTTATTACCTCGTGTATAAGCCGAGTTTTTCAGCACAAAAAATTTGCTGAAACTCACATGGCTTATACACGATTCATTAAAAATAAAACTTATACTCACCCTCCATGTCCGGATCCTTGGTGCGGCTCCCATCTTCGGTGCAGGCCCCGATCTTCGTCGCTATTTCGGGAAGCTCCTCTTCTCCTCTTCTTTCTTTCTCTAGCCTAGAGTCACGTCCTGTCGATCTGCTGGTGGGCGCAAACTATGATGCGGCGGTGTCGCCGTCGTGATAACGTCATGGCTGTATACTACTCCGGCTGGCTGTATACTACATAGGGCTGCTGTATACTACATGGAGCTGGCCTGTATCTTATGGGGACTGGCTGTATACTTTATGGGCTGGCTGTATACTCTGGGGCTGGCTGTATACTACAGGGGGCTGGCTGTAAACTACAGGGGGCTGCCTATATATTACAGGGAGCTGGCTGTATACTACAAGGTGCGGCTGTATACTACATGGGGGCTGGCTTAGCTGTATACTACACAACCCTCGGCTAAATGTTGAGTCTAGTTTTTCCCAGTTTTCGGTGGTAAAATTAGGGTCTCGGCTTATACTCGTGCGGCTTTAATCGAGTATATACGGTATATTACAATATACATAAATGTTGGTTATAATTTCCAGTAAGTTTTTTTACCTCTTAACCGCCAAAGATACTCCTTATTTTGCATATGTTTTTACATCTGACATGAGCCTGGGATCATTTAGAAACACATTACCACATCCAGATAATATTACCCTTACAGGGCCCTTTCTCTTTCTATTTTGTGTTTCTGTTTTTTACTCACCTTGTTCCAAAAGCAATACCTTTTTTAATTTAGGTTTACAGAACGTGTTAGGGCTTCTTATCTGTGGGACAAATTTATACTTTCTAGTGGCATCATTTAATATTTTATGCAATGTACTGGAAATCTGGAAAAAAACCAAGTGCAAACAATTGACAAAAAAACACATTTGTGGCGTTTCCTTGTGGCTCGTTTTTACAGATTTTATTCTGCACTTTCTCTAATATTCTTTAGGTGATCACAGGGATATCAATAAATCAAGGTTTTTTTAGGTTTTAATAGATTTAAAAAATTCTTTTTCCTAAAAAATATTTTCCATTTGCCAATTCGAGGCCAATAACTTTTTCACACTTTGGTGTACGGACCTGTGTAAGGTGTCATTTTTTTGTGGTATGTGCTGATGTTATTAATATATATTTACTTTCATTTTTTCATATTTTGATAGAACGGGCTTTTGGACGCGGCGGTACCCTATGATTATATTTTTACTGTTTATTTTCTTTTATATTAATCTAGGGAAAGGGGGTGATCTAAACTTTTTTTTAAACTGTTTTTATATATTTTTTTATTATTTATTTTTAATTTATCCATTATTTCAGACCCTGCAGGTCTGATTACTAATACTATAACTGCAATATTACTGGTGATCTAATAACCTGCCAACTGCTTGCTATATAGAGGATTATACCGAGCCAGTCCTACAAGTCTTTGAGACTGTAGGCTGCCATGGCAACTGATCGCGCGCCCGTGACATCATCGGAGTACTGCCTTTGTCGGTTTGCCTGCGGAACTTAACGAGTTACGTAACTGCTGCGATCGGTGCCAACACTGACAGCAAGCAGTAACAGGCGGGTGCAGCTGTATTATACAGCCGTCACCTGCTGTGTATTGAGAGAGCTCAGCCCGTGAGCTTTCTCCATACCCCACTGCAGCACCAAAATGTTATAGTACGTCCTGGTGCGCATGACTCAGTGGGGGACATTTATCATTAAGAAGGCTTACTGTCTTGGAGCTCTCTGGCTGTCAGATTAACCATAGTGGCATTATGTTCCTGTAAATATTGTTTAGGTTTGCATTGGGTTTTGTAATTCATATGGAAAAAAAAAAGTAGGAATATTTGCAGTTCAGGGAGCATTTTCCTCACATCATCTGTAGCTTTGCCCCAAAATATGCAACTTTTTCAAAAGCTGCATTTCATAATCAAACATTGTACGGTATTATATTAGCCGCACCCAATATAAATTTGACCATGAAAGATTTTATCTCAATAGCATTCATTGTCAAAAAATTCTCAATGACCTTGATTCCATGATTTTGTGTCAATTTATGGCCCCATAAATTACCTAAATTTAGAGAATACAGTTTATCATCACTTTTAGTGTTTCACATGGGTTAAAAAAACAAAATGGAGTGCAATTTAGAAAATACATTATTTTAATCAAAAATGTCATTGCTAAATGGATTTACCCCTATTGACCAGGGCCTTTTTTCATTTATGTGTTTTTTACTCACCCCTTCTAAATCTATCTTTTTAGAAAAGAAGCCTGCACACAGCCCTTTACATGGAAAAACAAAAAAAAAGATAGATTTTAGAAGGTGGTGAGTAAAAAACACATAAATGAAAAAGGGCCTGGTCAATAAGGGGTAAATCCATTTAGCATATGACATTTTTTGACTAAATTAATGTATTTTCTAAATTGCACCTCCATTTTGTTTTAACCCATGTGAAACACTAAAAGTGATGATAAACTGTATTCTCTAAATTTAGGTAATTTATGGGGCCATAAAATTGACACAAAATCATGGAATCAAGGTCATTGAGAATTTTTTGTGATCTCGCTGAGCAGCATCTGCCGGACTGGTGGATCAACAATAGTGGCAAGATCTGGCTTGCTGGGAGACGACCTCGGCGGTATCCATGGCTGATCTACCTGTCGGCTTGCGGGTTGTGGATCCGCTGGACCACTGCAGACGAATGACTCAAACCACTACCTGGGACCGGATTCTAAGTGATACCCTACCCCCCGGTTTTCACCATAGGGCCCAGCCCGCCCGCCGCAAAGCGGGTTAGACAAGCTTCGGCGTGGGTACTACCATGTCGTTCCTCAGGCAGTGGAGCCAAGGTGAGGTACGGAAACCGCGTCAAGCTCGTGGTCACAGTCCAGGCCACAGGGGTCAGGGCAGGCGGCAGAGATGCAAATTCAGAATTCCAAACCGGGGGTCAGCAACAGGGTCGGGAACACAGACTCATGACAGCAACTACTGAGGGACACTGGCAACACGGGACACGGAGGTAGTCAGGCAACCAGGAACAACGGGTGAGTCATGCCCGCAGGAGACACAGGAACGCAGGGACAACTGGAAAACGCAGGCAAATCGCACAGAGCTTCCTAAGGCTGTGCGGCTCAAAAGATCCCGGCAAGAGTGTGAGGAAGGTGCAAGTTTTTTAAGGGGAAGGATCAGCCATTGCACCAATTAGCGGTGCACTGGCCCTTTAAATTTTCCTGAAGATACCGTGCCGCGCTCCCTGGGAGTCGGATGCGCGCGGCGGAAACCGGAACCTGGCAGCGGTTCCGGTCGTGGAGAGGTGAGACGCACTCGCGGCACCGCGCCTGCGAGGCCTGAGGGGCAACGGGTCGCGGGACCAACCCGTGACAATTGATTCAGGACTAGCTCTGTCTGAAACGTGTAAACTATTTAATTCCTGTGTATACTCTCCTGTTTTTACTTGTTCATGGAATAAAAGTTTTATGGTTTGAACACTGACTTGCTGAGTTACCTCCTCATTTTTGGATACCTGCAATACACTTACCTAAAGCAAACTCAGTCGACTCAACATGTGATATCTTCTTCATGTCTTCGTCCACGTCCTCGTTCTTAATCTGGATAGCGGTGTCCATTTTTCTATTTTGGATTTTTGCTATCTGTACAACATTTTACATCCCTTCCAGAGAGCAGCAACATCATGGTGACCATCACCAGTCTGGCAGATCTGGCGGATCTGGCATGGCGTCATGGCCACCGCTAACCTGGCACTATACACTCACAGCCACTTTATTATTACAACAACATTGCTAGTACGGGTGAACCCCTTTGTTGCCTTAAAACTGCCTCAATTCTTCGTGGCATATATTCCAACAAGGTGCTTGAAGCATTCCTCAGAGATTCGGTCCAAATTGACATGAATGCATCCACAGTTGCCGCAGATTTGTCGTCTGTGCACATCCATGATGCCGAATCTCCCCATTCCACCACAATCCCAAAGATTCGCTATTGGATTGAGATCTGGTGACCGGGGAGCCATTTGAGTACACAGTGAACTCATTGTCATGTTCAGACCACGAAACCAGTCTGAGATGATTTCCGTTCCGGCTTTATGAAGCATGGCGCATTATCCTTGCTGAAAGTAGCCATCAGTTGTTGGGGGGTACATGTGGTCATAAAGACACAATGTCAATCCAATACTCGGTAGGCGTGGCGTTGCAACGCTGCTCAATTGTACCAAGGAACCCAAAGAGTGCAAGAAATATTCCCCACACCATGACACCACCCAGCCTGAAACTTTTGATTACAAAGCAGGATGGATCCAATGCTTTTTCATAGTTGTTTGACGCAAAATTCTGACCCTACCATCCGAATTTCGCAGCAGAAGAAATCGAGCTCCTCATACCTGCAACGTTTTTCCAATCTTCTACTGTCCAATTTCGATACTTGTGCAAATTGTAGCCTCAGTTTCCTGTTTTCTTAGCTGAAAGGAGTGCACCGATGTGTCTTTTCTGCTGCTGCAGCCCACCTGCCTCAAAGTTCGACGTAACTGTGCATTCCAAGAGTGCCTCTTTCTGCCTACCTTGGTTGTAACGGGTGGCGATTTGAGCACTGTTGCCTTTCTGCAGCTTGAACAGTCTCCCATTCTCCTCTGACCTCTGGCATCAACAAACAAGGCATTTCGCCCACAGAACTGCCGCCGCTCACTGATGTTTTTTCTTTTCGGACCATTCTCTGTACACGCCTAGTTTTGTGTGGTGAAAATTCCCAGTAGATCAGCAGGTTCTGAATACTCAACCACCCTTCTGGCACAACACCATGCCACGTTCAAATGCACTTCAATCACCTTTTCTCCCCATTACTGATGCTCGGGTTGAACTGCAAGGAGATTGTCTTGACCATGTCTACATGCTAAATGCACTGAGGAGTTGCCGCCATTTTTTGGCTGATTAAAATAAGTGTTAACGAGTCATTTGGACATGTGTACCTATAGTGGCCGTGAGTGTATATTATTGTGCCTGTTGTTTGTCCCATGTTTGCATGATAAAAAAGTGTATTTGAGTTTGGTGCACATGTATTTATTATATTACTGCACACAATTGTGTTTGCAAGCTGTAAGGAGACTCTTCATTTTTTGCTTACCCTTTTTAATAACTGGGCACCTAAAGGGCGTGGTAGTGTGTATCTTATTTGCTACACAGTTATTACTGAGATTTGACAAACTTCCCTGTCGCCACAACATGAGCAAATGCACAGAAAAACTTAGGGCAACTTTTGCAACATCCTTAAATTGAATCAATTAATTAACAGCATCATTCAAACACTATCGAATAATGTGGGTTTCAACGTTGCACAAAACCAGGTGCAAAAGTGCAAGAAAAATAAGCACAGTGCAACAGTTTAATAGTATAGGCCATTGTATTATGGTCTCTGCCAGCCTGCATTTCCTCGGAGTAAGAGGTACTCAAGTGTGCAGTGTATACTGGTATCTATTACTACTACTGGGCCATTGGCAGAAAAATTGTGACCATATCCTACAGAAGTTATTTAAAACTAACTCTTATTATCACAAAATAATAATCACTGTGCTAAATTGTGAAAACAGGGGAAACGAAAGAATTATATATAAAAACAACAGTGCCCAAATGCCACCAGACGTATACTGGTAGGGCCCAATAGGCCACACAAATTAGGCATTGTTACTTACAGGAAACCGTGCCTTAACTTCCATGTGATTATCTTTTTCCATGTTCAACCTCCACTTGAAAATGCAGTGCCCTCCTCCTCACTCGACATCAGGTCGGACTGGGGAATGGAAAATGTGCACCTGGAAAAAACTGTAAACGCGGCTCCCATTTTATGGGCGAGTCCAAGACCAGTGGTTTTGGTCAGGCCATGTGGGTGGAGTTCATAAATCGACAAATTATGGTACCTATAGAATAACCCATTTAAAAGCCTGCCTTTCTAAATATAAATAAAACTACTAATACTTTCTTCTTCTCTCTCCCCATATTAACAAGCTAACGTCTATAATCCTGGCCCGCCTACAGAGAATATAGATACCTATAATAACTGTACTAATACTGGGCCATTCCTATGTACCAGCATATCACTTACTACTCAATCCTGCCCCCTATGTACAAGAATATAAGTACATAATACACTGCCTCTATGTATCAGGTATAACTACTATATACTGCCCCCCAATGTACATAGAAAATACTACTATATACAACTGCCCTCTATGTACAGGAATATACTACTATAATGCTGCCCCCTATGTCAATATATAACTACTATATACTCGCCTCCTATGTACAAATGATAACTAACTTAATACTACGCCCATATACAGACATTAACTACTATAATACGCCCTCTATGTACCAGAATATAACTACTATAATACTGCCCACTGCCCCCTGTGTACAAGATAATAACTACCATAATAACTACTGCCCCCTATGTACAAGAAAAAAAACAGTATTAAAAACCTAAACTATAATACTGCCCGTCTATGTACAGGAAATACTACTATAATACTGCCCCCGATGTACAAGAATTAACTAATATAATACTACTGGCCCCTATGTACCGAATATAACTACATAATACTGCCCCCCTATGTACAGAATATACTAATATATACTGCCCCCTATTTACATGAGTATAACTACGATAATACTGGCCCCCTATGATTTCAAGAATATAACTACACTATAATAATGGGCCCCCCCTATGTACAAGAATATAACTACTATTAATACTGCCCCGCTCTATGTACAAGAATTAAACTATCTATAATACTGCCGCCCCCTTGTCCAGAAGATAACTACTATAATACTATACAACGGGCCCCCTATGTACAAGATATAACGACTATAATACTACTGCCCTCAATGTAAAACAGATATAACGACTATAATACGCCCCCTATGTATAACAAGAACAACTAAATATAATACTGGCCCCTATGTACAAGAATATAACTACTATAATACTCGCCGCTTGCCCCACTATGCGTACACAAGAATATAACTAATATCATACTTGTCCTACCTATGTCAGACTATCTAACTAATATAATACTGCCCCTATGTACAAGAATATAACTACTATAACAACCTGTGCCCTGCCCCCTAATGTACAGGGATATACTACTATCAATACTGCCCCCTATGTCACAGGGATATAACTACTACTATAAACTGTTCCCTATGTATAAGAATATAACTACTATAATACTTACTGTCCCCCTATTTACAGAATAAACTACTATAATACGGCCCCCTAGTGTCCAGAATATTAACAACTATAATACTGCCCACTCCTTGTGCAAGATATATCCCGCTATACAGAGATACTGCCCCCTATGTACAAACAATGGGGGAAAAATTTATAAAAAACTACTAATCCATACTTCCCCCATTTAACAATGAATATAACTACTGTTATACTACATATACACACATAAGTTAAAATTTGACAAACAGTATTATCATATACAGCTACATAAAACACCATAGATCCTCCACCTCTTGCCATCCAGTTACATACGAGGTAGAACGTCCTCCTCTTCGATTGTCGTCGTTCCTTATCTTCATCCCTATTAGTTCCCACCACATTCACCTTTGTCCTCTTCCTCCAGGTAACAAACAGCGTTCCTGCGAGTTTTACTCCCACAGACGTCTTATGTGCTGCACTTCCTCCCATTGTCCCTTCTTCTGCAACCCACCAATACTCCAACTGCGCCCACCATACTGTAATAGAGCCCCCTGAATAGTTTAGTGAACACTACACCAATAGGGCCGCCATAATGTACGATTCCGTCCTGTAATGGTACAAATGGCCCCTGCCCAACCTCTGACATGCAATTCGTAGCCCCAAGGCCCCCCTCCCCTACCCCCCAGCCCGACATGCAGATTATAAGTCCACCCGATTTCACTTGTTCTTGGCCAAGGACAAATGCAATTAATAGCCCCGCTTTGCTCCATTTCTGTCGCTGCCCCGGACATGCAATTAATATTGCCCCAAGCGCGACTCGCCCCTGAGATCATGCCATTAAAGAGCCGCGCCCGTCCCGCAGGACATGCAATTAATATGCCCTCCAGCCCACAACTTTCCGGGGCCCTACCAATTACATCATCTGTCCAGCCCGCACCCAGGTAAATCACTTAATAGCCCAGGCACACGCCCGCAGAATATTACAATTTAGTAGGCTCCATCCCCAGCGCCAATCCCCTCGATAAGCCGAGCGAGATGAGCCCAAAACCCATGCCAGTTCGAAATCCCCCCCCCGATATACAATTAATAGCTCATTAGAGCCCTCCCCCCTAGACAATCATAAAATGAATGCCCACCAGGTCATGAAGTTGGCAATGTGCCCCTAGAACATCCTGCCCCAGAATAATAGAGAGTCCATGTCCACCATGCGTTGTCTTTTTAATGTTAATCCCTTCCGTTCCCCAGTATCATATAACAACATGATAGTCCCACCTTCCAGCCCAGATAGATAAAAAAAAAAAAAAATCCTGATATCTCACCTGTCCTCGTTCTTTTCGGCCATGGGAGGTTTGCTCATTTTCCTTGTCGCCCTACTCGTCCTTGTCGGCCCTTGGCTTGTCTGTAGATGGGTGCGGCATGAATAGCTGACGTCCACTATCCTGGCTTCTTATAACCAGCGAACCGGGAGCTGCAGGGGCCGTGAGAGCTGACGGCTGACACGTACTTGACAGCGCCCATCCAACCGACAACAACACAGGTTACTCCAATGGAGCCTAGATCGACGTTGCGCGACGCTGTGTGAGCCTGCATTACAGGGAACATCAACAGACGCAAAGCAGCGTCGTGCTGTCGCATGCGGTCTGTGTGTAATAATCATAGTACTGCATGTACGATATAACGATGCAGTACAAATAGATCTATGTCCAAGCTGTAGGGAGGGAGTGCGGACCGGGCCCCAGAACACCCAGACCGGCCCCGACCGGCCCAGAACCCAGTCCGCCCTGCTGACCATTAAGGAGTCGCAAGCCTCTCAGAAAAAGTCATGAAATACCTCGTGTTCTGGAAATCTTGTGGCCCATCCACCAGTCTCTGCCTGCCTGAGGATGAAACACAACTGCCTAACTGCTGATGGCGGAGAAGAGGAGGCAGCAGCAATGGGCTAGTGTCAGAGATAACAAAGGGTTATACTGAGGTCCTACAACCTACTCAGTGGAAGTATATTTGAAAAGAGGGTTTGGTCAGGATAAGCCCCAGGAGCTAGCAGGGCAAGTGAAAGGTGGCTGGCATGGTGCAGGTGCTGGGTACTACCCCTGTTAAACAGCAAAACAAGGCCAAGGTCTGCGCCAAATTACATTTTTTTCTCCCATAGAAACGTGTTTCAAAACACCTCTGGCCACCAGTTCTTAAAAGCCTCTGAACCATTACCTGTATAAGTAAACAGTGACTGCAGTGGATAGATAGACAACAAAAAAGACCTGCATGACACTAAGCCCTCAGCCGCTTTGCTTTGCGTTTGGCATACCTGTACCACTACCTCACTATGTGACAACCAACCTACCCACCAGTTAGCATCACCAAGGCTGTTTCCTTCCACAACCATCCATCGGCTTTCAATCATCACCTTAATATATCATGAGTGAAAGAGAAAGTTGGGCCCATATCACTCCTGAGCTCTGCTCCGAGAAAAGGAATTCTAAATTTCTGGCCATTGAAAATGCACCCATTCAAGCTGGTGGCAGACATATAGTTTAAAGATTGATGGTGGTAGTCTGTCCCAGCCACAGTATGAAGTTCCCAGCCCCACCAGTTGTCCACTACGCCAATAGCATTAGTCCCAAGCGTGTACCTCACAAGTACACTTGACGAACAAATAATAGTGAGTCTGACACCACCAAAGAACCTTTAACCGTGAAACCGCAAGTAGAGCAAGGGTGGGGGTTTTTCCATTTCCACTATTTTTAAATCCTTTATGTAAAACTAGTCTAAACAACTAGAGTGCCTTGGCAGTGTGATTACATTACATTCTGTTAGGTCAACGTTCATGGCCAAATCCAGGTCCCAAACCAAAATTGTTCCCAGTATTCAGATGACCCCCAACGAACCGAATTTCACCCACCTGCCCATCAGGTTTTCTTTCACGTACGTTAAGCTAATAGCTACATAGTTTTATTAAAAAGGAACATATGTTTCATCGTCAGCAATAAGAATTATTGTATCTCAACCACTTTTCAATGGCAGATTTCCCAGGGCATTTCCAAGTACATTTTTCAAAGAAACCATCTAGCTGAATTGTCCATGAATATCCTGAAAAGACATGTAAACATACAAAAAATTTGTTTGCATTTCTAAAAGAGATCAATTGGATATAAAACAGAATGGTCAAGTAAGTTTGTACAGCCACATGTAGAAGAAAGAAACCTGAAATTCCCATTTGTGTATTTTTCCCCATTGGTGTATGGAAAATCACTTGAGCAAACGAAATACTTTATAGTCTCTCGTCTCCACTCGTTCACTCTAATATGCACTTTGTATAATGAGTGATGAACATTTAAAGCTATGAAGTCATCAAGTTTTTATAGCGATTTAACTGCACATATTGTTAATCATCAAAGCTACACTAATACTGTCGTATCAGTAATAATGAATTATATAATATTATATAGAAATCAAATAAAAAGGAAAAAATCTGAATAATATTAGAATATTTGTAGAATAGGATTCTTTGTGTTTTGGGCATTTTATGACGACGTTTACCATATGCCAAATCCATTCCAAATGTGCTGTGCAAGGAACAAGTTATCACTTCCGCAAGTGGTAATGTTATAAATGAATAAAATATCATATTCCAATGTATTTCAGTTGCCTACTGGGCCTCTTTGCTGGGTTCTCACGGCATCAAATTGGCATAATAATGGCAGCTTATTAGTTATTACTTTGAGCAATTGTAAAATCATTCAAAAGAGACACCTGGAGATAAAAATTTTTAATTAAATTCTATACTTGGATGACAAAATTTCCTTTCAAAGCAAGATTAACTCAGCATCTCTGTACACCACTGGGTGATTACATCATTTCTAATTTGAACATGAAATACATCGGAATCTGGAATGTAAAAAGCTCTGAGAATTGTGCTCTAATGTCTTTCGAGCAATACCCTGCTGGAACAATTTATTAATTAAATCCCATCTCCAATTTCTCTCTCAGTAAGAGTTTTTTTTAAACCATGCTACATCACAAGGAATACCTGGGCTAAAAGAGGTCAAACTTAAAAAAAAACAGAAAAATGGCAAACTGTTAAGTTGTGTGGTCTAGAGGCCATTAATAATGGATTTTCATAGATGAAAATATGCATGTTAACACTCTAAAAACATTTATTACCTCGTGTATAAGCCGAGTTTTTCAGCACAAAAAAATTTTGCTGAAACTCACATGGCTTATACACATCATTAAAAATAAAACTTATACCACCCTCCATGTCCGGATCCTTGGTGCGGCTCCCACTTCGGTGGCAGGCTCCCGATCTTCGTCGCTATTTCGGGAAGCTCCTCTTCTCCTCTTCTTTCTTCTTAGCCTCAGAAGTCACGTCCTTGTCGATCTGCTGGTGGCGCAAACTATGATGCGGCGGTGTCGCCTCGTGATAACGTCATGGCTGTATACTACTCCGGCTGGCTGTATACTACATAGGGCTGCTGTATACTACATGGAGACTCTGGCCTGTATCTTATGGGGACTGGCTGTATACTTTATGGGCTAGGCTGTATACTCTTGGGGCTGGCTGTATACTACAGGGGGCTGGCTTATAACTACGGGGCTGCCTATATATTACAGGGAGCTGGCTGTATACTACAAGGTGCGGCTGTATACTAACATGGGGGCTGGCTTAGCTGTATACTACACAACCCTCGGCTAAATGTTGAGTCTAGTTTTTCCCAGTTTTCGGTGGTAAATTAGGGTCTCGGCTTATACTCGTGCGGCTTTAATCGAGTATATACGGTATATTACAATATACATAAATGTGGTTATAATTTCCAGTAAGTTTTTTTACCTCTTAACCGCCAAAGATACTCCTTATTTTGCATATGTTTTTACATCTGACATGAGCCTGGGATCATTTAGAAACACATTACCACATCCAGATAATATTACCCTTACAGGGCCCTTTCTCTTTCTATTTTGTGTTTCTGTTTTTTACTCACCTTGTTCCAAAAGCAATACCTTTTTTAATTTAGGTTTACAGAGACGTGTTAGGGCTTCTTATCTGTGGGACAAATTTATACTTTCTAGTGGCATCATTTAATATTTTATGCAATGTACTGGAAATCTGGAAAAAAACCAAGTGCAAACAATTGACAAAAAAACACATTTGTGGCGTTTCCTTGTGGCTCGTTTTTACAGATTTTATTCTGCACTTTCTCTAATATTCTTTAGGTGATCACAGGGATATCAATAAATCAAGGTTTTTTTAGGTTTTAATAGATTTAAAAAATTCTTTTTCCTAAAAAATATTTTCCATTTGCCAATTCGAGGCCAATAACTTTTTCACACTTTGGTGTACGGACCTGTGTAAGGTGTCATTTTTTTGTGGTATGTGCTGATGTTATTAATATATATTTACTTTCATTTTTTCATATTTTGATAGAACGGGCATTTTGGACGCGGCGGTACCTATGATTATATTTTTACTGTTTATTTTCTTTTATATGTAATCTAGGGAAAGGGGGTGATCTAAACTTTTTTTTAAACTGTTTTTATATATTTTTTTATTATTTATTTTTAATTTATCCATTATTTCAGACCCTGCAGGTCTGATTACTAATACTATAACTGCAATATTACTGGTGATCTAATAACCTGCCAACTGCTTGCTATATAGAGGATTATACCGAGCCAGTCCTACAAGTCTTTGAGACTGTAGGCTGCCATGGCAACTGATCGCGCGCCCGTGACATCATCGGAGTACTGCCTTTGTCGGTTTGCCTGCGGAACTTAACGAGTTACGTAACTGCTGCGATCGGTGCCAACACTGACAGCAAGCAGTAACAGGCGGGTGCAGCTGTATTATACAGCCGTCACCTGCTGTGTATTGAGAGAGCTCAGCCCGTGAGCTTTCTCCATACCCCACTGCAGCACCAAAATGTTATAGTACGTCCTGGTGCGCATGACTCAGTGGGGGACATTTATCATTAAGAAGGCTTACTGTCTTGGAGCTCTCTGGCTGTCAGATTAACCATAGTGGCATTATGTTCCTGTAAATATTGTTTAGGTTTGCATTGGGTTTTGTAATTCATATGGAAAAAAAAAAGTAGGAATATTTGCAGTTCAGGGAGCATTTTCCTCACATCATCTGTAGCTTTGCCCCAAAATATGCAACTTTTTCAAAAGCTGCATTTCATAATCAAACATTGTACGGTATTATATTAGCCGCACCCAATATAAATTTGACCATGAAAGATTTTATCTCAATTAGCCAAGTTTTATCATTTTAAAATTGACACAAAATCATGGAATCAAGGTCATTGAGAATTTTTTGACAATGAATGCTACTTAGAGATAAAATCTTTCATGGTCAAATTTATATTGGGTCGGCTAATATAATACCGTACAATGTTTGATTTATGAACTGCAGCTTTTGAAAAAGTTGCATATTTTGGGGCAAAGCTACAGCTGATGTGAGGAAAATTGCTCCCTGAACTGCAACTATTCCTACTTTTTTTTCCATATGAATTAACAAACCCAATGCAAACCTAAACAATTTAACAGGAACATAATGCCACTATGGTTAATCTGACAGCCAGCAGAGCTCCAAAGACAGTAAGCCTTCTTAATGATAAATGTCCCCCACTGAGTCATGCGCACCAGGACGTACTATAACATTTTGGTGCTGCAGTGGGTGTATGGAGAAAGCTCACGGGCTGAGCTCTCTCAATACACAGCAGGTGACGGCTGTATAATACAGCTGGCACCCGCCTGTTACTGCTGCTGTCAGTGTTGGCACCGATCGCAGCAGTTAACCTGTTAAGTTCCGCAGGCAAACCCGACAAAGGCATCTAACTCCGATGATGTCACGGGCGCGATCAGTTGCCATGGCAGCCTACAGTCTCAAAGACTTGTAGGATTGCTCGGTATAATCCTCTCTAATAGCCAGCAGTTGGCAGGTTATTAGATCACCAGTAATATTGCAGTATATAGTATTAGTAATCAGACCCTGCAGGGTCTGAAATAATGGAAAGTAAAAAAAATAAATAATAAAAAAATATATTAAAAACAGTTGTTTAAAAAAAAGTTTAGATCACCCCCTTTCCCTAGATTACATATAAAAGAAAATAAACAGTAAAAAATCATAATCATAGGTACAGCCGCGTCCCAAAAGCCCGTTCTATCAAAAATATGAAAAAATGAAAGTAAATATTATTAATAACATCAGCCACATACCAACAAAAAATGACACCTTACACAGGTCCGTACACCAAAGTGTGAAAAAGTTATTGGCCTCAGAATTGGCAAAATGGAAAATATTTTTTAGGAAAAGAATTTTTTAAAATCTATTAAAACCTAAAAAAACCTTTATTAATTTGATATCCCTGTGATCACCTAAAGAATTAAGAGAAAGTGCAGAATAAAATCTGTAAAAACAGAGCCCACAAGGAAACGCCACAAATGTGTTTTTTTGTCAATTGCTTTGCACTTGGAATTTTTTTCCAGATTTCCAGTACATTGCATAAAATATTAAATGATGCCACTAGAAAGTAAAATTTGTCCCACAGATAAGAAGCCCTAACACGTCTCTGTAAACCTAAAATTAAAAAAGTTATTGCTTTTGGAACAAGGTGAGTAAAAACAGAAACACAAAAATGAGGAAAGGAGCCCTGTACGGGTAATATTATCTGGATGTGTTAATGTGTTCTAAATGATCCCCATGGCTCAGGTCAGATGTAAAAACTATGCAAAATAAGGAGTATCTTTGGCGGTAGAGGTTAAAAAAAAACCTTACTGGAAATTATAACCATACATTTATGTAATAATGTAATATACCGTATATACTCGAGTTAAAAGCCGACCCGATTATAGCCGGGACCTTATTTTTCACCGAAACTGGGAAAACCTCATGACTCAACTATAAGCCGAGGGTTGTGTAGTTTGTATGATACAGACAGCTAGCCAGCCCCATGTGATACAGCCAGCCCCCTGTAGTATACAGCCAGCCCCAAGTAGTATACAGCCTGCCCCATAAAGTATACAGCCAGCCCCATATAGTATACAGCCAGAGCTCCATGTAGTATACAGCCAGCCCTATGTAGTATACAGCCAGCCGGAAGTAGTATACAGCCATGACGTTATCAGCGGCGACACCGCCGCATCATAGTTTGCGCCCACCAGCAGATCGCATGGACGTGACTCTGCCGGCTAGAGAAGAAAGAAGAGAGAAGAGGAGCGGGACCGGCAAGCACCCCACTGTCATCCCCTGTGTCCCTCTGCTACCGTCCGCCCCCCCACGGAAACGCAGAGAACGCCCGGCCCAACCCTCCTGTGCGAAAATCCCATCTTCGCCACACGATCCTCCACATTTGTGCACCCCCCCGCCCAATCCCACCCACAGCCGTCCCCTCAGCACTCTCCATAACCCCCCCCCCCCCCCAGACACGCCTGCGAGCCGCAAAACAAGCGGAAGCCCACCGTCGCAAACTCCCCCCCCCCCCCCACCCCCACACCCCCCCCCTCCTCAACGCTCCCACCTCCTCCAACGTTGCTCTATCCTGGAGATGCTGCCTCTATAGGCTGGTATATACTTATGGCCTTTCGATTATAAACCTTCATGGGCGGCGGCCGCCATTCGTATTCGGGGGGTTTTCCGCACCCGCCACTACTTTTCCTTCCCATTTGCCGTCCCAGCCTGCACCATCACGTTTCAGAGAACATGCCCCGTTCCCTGACCACAACTGTTTCCGTTTTGACAATGTCCACCCTTAAATCAGGGCACGTGGACGAGTGCTGCCGGGCAGTGTCCACTATATATTCTTGCTGACTGGGTCACATGTTGGGGTGGGGTCACGTTGGGTGTCAGGCTGGTGAACCAGTATCTACTGAACCCTGGGTCTGGTCATAATACTCGCCCGACACGCCCGAGGTTGCGGCAGTCGCCATACCTCGGATCCAGGTCTCAAAGCCGTTCTATGGCTCCACCCCCCCCCCCCTCTCCGCCCACCACCTTACCATAACCACCCTCCATCAAATCTCACCCTCTGAATTACCATCCCTTCGGGCCACTGCAGGCCCATCACAGTCTCACCCCTCTACGCAACCCCCGCGCCAGTCGCAGTGCCCTAATCGCCCTAATTCGCGGCAGGTGTGCTCATAACTTGCTGATCCTATGTTCGATTAAAGGTGCACACCGCCCCAACCGAGCTCTATCTTACACCCCCGGCACCTATCACCCCGCGCGCCGACCTGATCTGTGGCTGGTGCAAAGCCGCTGAATCCTGAAGTCCAGGCATGGTTGGTGTGACAATCAAGGCCGTACACCTGGTGGCACCTCTGCACACTCGGCAGCGACACCCTGCCCACATCGACCCCTGGCGCCCATGTTTTTAAATCTCACTCAGTCTGCAGCGTGTTTTCCTCAAGACATAATACCGCCCAATCTGTCTTGTTTTGCTCACGCAGTGTGCGCCGCATCTGCTGGCGGCATTATCTCAACACAACAGCACGATATGCCGTACGCTCAGGGCCGTCAGCGCCGCCTACAACATGCCTGTTCTCACACGACTGTATGTGCGAACCGTTGGCCCCTGTGTGGCAACATCAACACTAACCATGTTATCATCGACGATTTACAAGCGAGCGCGAGGGAAGATTGTGTTGAAGACTGCCAGATGTTTCAACTTCCACTCACAAACTGGTGTCCGGTCAGCAGCCTTCCTCAAGTCAGTCAATGAGGCAGTGGACTGTGGAATGATCTGATCTCTGTCGAGGTGCTAGAGTAACGTTGGGGTGAGGCGATGTAATCAACACGATGGTCGAGTGAGTGATAGCCGCCAATCAGCATGCCACACCATCCCCTCCAGCTTTGGGCTGTTAGACAAAAACTCTCTGGTCAAGCATGAGTCGGAAGCTTTGCGCTTCTCACAATACGACGACGGGCGGGAAGAAGATTCCCCCTTGTTTGAATAGCCAAACCGCACCCTTCCGGCCTCTGTTTCTCCCAGCGCATACTCTGGAGGGAGGTGAGGATATGGATTGAATATGTGTTGTGGACAGAAGAGGGTGACCATTTTTACCCGCTTCAGCTGTTCAGCGAATGTTAAAGGCCGAAGAAGAGGACGTTGGAAGGAGTATGCTGAGGAGACGTAAAATGGACATCAGCCCAGTGCGGGCGAGTGACATTCTTGTCTGGCGTTGGGACTCTGGCCATATTGGGCTAGTTTCATGCTAAGACTGCCTATCCTTGTGACCCGGGTCGACGTTCAAAGAATGTATTACTTCCGATCACCCGACATTACTGGGTATTCACGGGGGTCTCCTGGATCCCACTCGGTACACAGATCAAAATCTTTCCCTCTCATCCCTGGAAGGAAAGGAAGTGTGAGAATGCATGAATACCAGGCAGGCCCTCGTGTGCACCTAAGCTGAACAGTATTTCCGGCTCTTCGGAACGCTCTCTAGCGCGCAGAGGGCGTACTTCGCGGGACAAGTAGCCGAAGGGGAGTATTTGGCGACGCAGTGCAGGCTTGTCCGCATCTAGGCAGGGTACGCTTTACAAGGCCAAGTGCTTGCCGTTGTTCTGGTTCATCGGCGCACAGTAGACGAGCCTGATGTCGTCGCAGTCTCGGCGTGAGGTCGGGTCTGGATCTTACAGAAAATGGTGAGGTGATACGGTAGCTGACCATTACCCATCGTCCTAAATGATCACAGTTCTCCATCGAGCTCCCTACCTACTGGTTTCTAAAAGTCTGACAGTGTGGTTGCAGGGGGAACTAAGGGTGCTCTGTATCGCCCCCTGGGAGGTTCTTGCCTGCCTCGGCCGCTAGCGTAGTGTTGTCCTAATCGGTTTTCAGTGCATGCTGGTGGGCTTAATTTTCAGCACTATAAGCGTACCCCTGTCGACTGACAGCGCTGTACAATCTGCACGCTTATCAAGATGACTAAAGCCTGGATTTTCTCGGCATTTCCATTCTCGTCACCAGTGAAAAATCAGCTGACCTCAAATAATGTTCACTATATCAAACGCGCTGTGTCAGGTCAGATTGGATTGTTTCATGGCTTCCATGTTAACTTTGATTCGCCACCTCTGCTGTTATCCACAAAATATACTGGCAAACTTTTATCATTTACCAATATTATTTCAGTCATCTCTTCTTCGCTCTGTTTGAGCATTCCGCCTCAAGCGTTCCATAATGCCGGAAACTTATACGAGTCCGCTACTTACCTTGATCTTGATACAAAGGTTCTTAGAAGTGTTTTCTGTTTGGGGAGTAGCCTAGCTGACAGGGCGTGGGATTGACGAAAGCGTCCCTGGCCAGCGGAGCGCACAGCTCCATCCCAAGCATCCAACTAACATAGTTTTTAACTGCATGCCCCATTTAATCTACTACTGAGTTCACTGCCATAAAAGCCTCCATAATAATAGATATATATCGTTATTTACTATATCGCCATCATATTACGTAGCGGCTTTCCAAAATCATAGGAACCAAATACAAATGTAATATACAAGCACAACATTTAGTATTGGACACACAGGAGTGAGGTTCTCCTGCTCGCCAGAGCTTAGCGGTTTAATAAAGAGAATGTGGAGAGACACGAGTTAAAAGAATATTAATGGCCTGTCAAGCCTTCTTCTTAGGGAATAAACAAAAATACTAAATGGAATTGCTGTCGCTTGAACCCTCAGCCGTCATCTTATATCACCGTCTCAGGGTGATAGGTGACTCGCAGAGAAGGTCTGGTTGCCTGTTGGTTGTCTTGGATAATTCAGATTGATGTGACGACGACAGGCATTGACGGTTAGTGAGAAGAGTATAAAACTATCATGGCATTAATGAGTGTTAAGGCTTGCCTAAAGAAATGGGTTTTGAGAATGCACGTTTGAAACTTGAGGGTAAACGGAGTTAGGTCTTAGTCTATAGTCCGGGGCAAGCATTCCTCCATAAATTGGTGGAGCAGCTCTAGAGAAGTCTTGGAGACGCGAGGTGGAGGTCCGCATCTATGGTTAGAGTTATCTCTAGAATCCTGATGGATCTAAGAGCTCACGGTTGGTCGACTAGACTGACGATAGAGAGGAGGAGAGGGGGGGTGAGGTGGGTGCAGAATTTACAGAGCTTTATGGATGAGGGTTATTATTTTGACAGAACTGTATTCGAACAGGAACTGGCATCGCAGTGCAGGCGACTGGGTTGCATGTAACTGTCGGCATTACATTGTCTCGCTCTATCAACGGCTGTGTCAGCAATTTTGGGTTTTTTTCATGGCTTTTCGTCTCTCAACACTTGTTAATCTTGTCGCCACCTCTTTACTGTTCTTGTAATCTACAAAATATAGCTGGCAACTTTTATTCATTTACCTTACCGATATTATGTTGAGCACTTCTTGCTCTAGACCTCCGTCTTGGTTCCTCTCTCCACCCATTGTGTTTTAAGACCTGAGTCCATTTTGGGTATGTTTGCCAAAGCACTCTCTAGCCGGCTTGCTGCTGCCGCTGCCTCTGCATATCCCTATAAGTGTCATGGTGCGCAATTTTGGATGTTTTAGATGCTATTTAGCCTCATTCCGGGTCACTCTGTCATTGCCATGCTGTTGCCCATCAGTTTTTTGGCATAATGTCGCGATTAACCGTCCTCGAGCATCCTGCTGCTGGGCCTACTGCTGGTTTCCCTGTCCCATTCTCCTTCCGGTGTGTTTCCAATCCTTTTTCTGAGGGTCCCAGGTGCTTGGCCAAGCTTCCCTGTGCGATCCTTGGTCCTCCTTTAAAACGCTCGACGTCTCCATTTGACTTTCAATGGGGCTTGTAGGGGCTATCTATATATGGAGTGGGCATGTGTAGGGGCTATCTACACACTGAGTGGGCATGTGCAGTAGATATCTATATACTGAGTGGGCACGTGCAGGAGCTATCTATATACTGAGTGGGCACATGCAGTATAGTTGAAAGAGTTAAAAGTGTCTAGATTGATATGACTTAAAAATGTTTTAAACAAAAATAAAATTGTGTATAAAATATTATATATCAATGTGGTCTTCTAGTCAAGGGCCCCAATGGACTCCAGGAAGGTCACTATAATGGTCTGCACGCTGCATAGGGGAAAGTGATTATGAAGATCATTTTGAAAAACAGAGCAAAGCAAGTTTATAGCACCTACAGGTTTAATATTTCAGCTGCTACAGATGTATTGTGGTCTTCAGGTGTGTTATAGCTTCATAGCTGCCTTAGAAAATAAACTAAGCCACTTTACAAGGCAGTTCCTACACACAAGACACTTTGTTCCTGGCTTGCTGCTACAAAAAGTAGCTCATACAAACAGAATACTAAGTGGTTAAGGTAGGTTGTGACATAGAGCAGCTCCTTTTAACTTCACACGTACATTTTTTAAAATAAAATATAATTGAAGAAATGTCAATGCATGGCAATGTGGGTTTTTGAAAGAAAGCATTTTTTGATTTCCAAACCAGGGGTGGAGAGAATAAATAAGAGGATAAGCAGCATCTACATTATCTGATCTCACCCATTAGGATCCACACTTGCTACAAAACTGCATCACTTAGAAACACTTAGGTTTTTCACTTGAACTACCAGAGCAGAATCCTCCAATAAAATTTAGGAAAATTAAGAAATTTTTGTGTATATCACAATGCTACTGATGGGGGAATACTCTGGCCTTAGGGTTTATACTATGCCCTAAGTCACTTTATACCCTGGGGTATAATCTGGCCTAAGACAAAGTATAACTGGGGTATAATCTGGGTTAGGCCAGTTTAACTCTTGGTATATAGGGATGCACAGGGATGTTGTAGAAGGCATGACTGACCTCCTGAAACCCTCTCTGGCATAGGATAGCACTTTGTACCAGACAAAATACGATCCCAAGTACCCATGATGAGAGGCTCTGATTCACCATTAAAAGGACCTAATCCACCACTTTCTCTGACAGAAATGCTTCCATGTTCGGGACAAAGAACCAGGCCATGCCAGAAAGGGCTTGAGATGATTGGTCACAGGTTACATTTTTGGAAACTTATCAATGGGCTTAGGAGAGTTTCTTGGAAATGGGAGTTTCCAGAGAGGGTTGACAGTGTGCCTCAGGAAATGTTGGAGAGCCATCTGCTGCAACACCTGTGGTGTGTTATAACATGACCCAGCGTGACCTGGCTGTAAGTGGTAATCTGATCTCAGACAGGCCTGGTTTGTCCTGCACTGGACCCAGGCTGGCCACAGTTGGTCTAAAGTGAGCTCAACATTTTCAAAGGATGACCGGGTGAACATGCAAGGCATGGCACTCGTGAAATTTAGTTGGAAGTTAAAAGCTAAATGCCATATGTAGAGACACTGGCTGCAGGCAGACCCTAAAGCTAAAGAAGAATAATAAATAGAGATGAGCGAGCACTAAAATGCTCGGGTACTCGTTATTCAAGACAAACTTTTCCCGATGCTCGAGTGCTCGTCTCGAATAATGATCCCCATTGAAGTCAATGGG
This sequence comes from Engystomops pustulosus, assembly GCA_019512145.1. Classification (NCBI taxonomy): domain Eukaryota; kingdom Metazoa; phylum Chordata; class Amphibia; order Anura; family Leptodactylidae; genus Engystomops; species Engystomops pustulosus. Next base: position 75,222,822 of record CM033641.1, on the reverse strand, counting down.
AGACTCGAGCATTTTTCAAGGGGACCAAGGCTCTGCACAGGGAAGCTTGGCCAAACACCTGGGAACCTCAGAAAAGGATAGAAACACCACGGAAATGGAAAGAAAACAGCAGGGGCAGCATGCATGGATGCCTCTGAGGCTGCTTAATCGCACCATTATGCCAAAATTATGAGCAACAGCATGGCCATGACAGAGTGACCGAATGAGGCTAAATAGCATCTAAAACATCCAATAATTGACCCTGACACTATAGGGGACGTACTTCTCAGCAATGACATATTTTATATACTTCATATCAATGACAATTATGTGCTGTATTTCCCTGAAAGATTAATCTTGGATGTCAGTAGTAAATGACAAATGGGATACGTTGTGAGAGTCAGATGCCCGCTGACCACTAAACATGGGAAGGAAAACACCGGTGAGGCAGACGGGAGCAAAACTTTGCTGCTAAAGACTACTTTGCCATGCAATTAAAATGCTAAGTAGATTTTGATACCATGAGATAAATGAGATTAAATGTAAGTGTGTATTTTCTCCTGACACTTATGAAAAAAGCAAAAGCACACACATGGGGTTGGCCCGCTTTTATGTAAATGAGGCAGTTTAGTTATGTTCCAAATGATGATAAACCTATCAAATAGAATTCCCCATCCCCCATAGGTGATTAACACATGCTACATTAAGCAGACCAATTTAAAACAGCACTGCTGATTGGAAATATGCTACCTTAAAGAAAATCCTAATTGATATAGTAATTAGGTGAGCAGCCTTAGTTCCGTTGTTCTAGTATTTCGACCGAAAAGAGATATTTTAATATATTTGCAATCAGAAAGACACTGTATCAAATATAATTAAAATGCTTTGTTTTAATGAATGTATGAAATCAAAGCAATAATGAACAACTAATCAAAAGCAAACAGCACACAATGCTTAATTGTCCAGAGCTAATACCGTACTGAAATCTGAGGTAATACATTTGTGTTTTGGGGAAAGGGTTATGACTAGAGATGAGCGAACATACTCGTCCGAGCTTGATGCTCGATCGAGCATTAGCGTACTCGTAACTGCTCGTTGCTCGGACGAGTATTTCGCCCGCTCGAGAAAATGGCAGCTCCCGCCGTTTTGCTTTTTGGCGGCCAGAAACAGAGCCAATCACAAGCCAGGAGACTCTGCACTCCACCCAGCATGACGTGGTACCCTTACACGTAGATAGCAGTGGTTGGCTGGCCAGATCAGGTGACCCTGGGATAGACTAGCCGCTGCCCGCGCTGCTCGGATCATTCTCTGTCTGGATGCCGCTAGGGAGAGAGCTGCTGCTGGTAGGGTATTTCCCCAGTGATGTCACAGTCCTTATATGCACAGTGACATCACCGGCGTCCTCCCTCCTGCAATGTATCCACTCAGAAAGGATGGAGAAAGGATGGAATACATTACATCCACTCCCCATAGACTTCTTTTGCCTGCACTGAGCAAATGCGACGATCAGCAGGAGAGAGCAGAATGGAAAGATGTAGCTTGCTACTTCTTTTCTTCCTGTCTATTTCAAGGTATACATTATTTATGGTCAGACAGAGGTGAAAACTATGACTGCGTCTGCCAGTATATGTCAATGGGTACTCTCAATGTATACGTTGGGAGCTTTCCTGATGTATGCACTAAGCGCATACCAAGAGTGACAAACCATACTTTGCACATCCTATTAATTGGTCTAGGACAGGAGTCAGGAACCTTTTTGGCTGAGAGAGCCATGAACGCCACATAGATAGTCAGCCCCCTGCCCAGGACCCTGGCACAAAAACCCCATTGTCGCCTCCACGATCCTCCACAGCATCCACCAGCGTTCAGCTCTCCATACCCCAGACGCTGGAGCGGAAAAGAAAATATAGTGCAACCCACCCGCACGCCCAAGCCCTTAATGTCCACATCTCCAGATTGCTTAGCCTGGAGATGCTGCCCTATAGGCTAGTGTCTCGAATAACGAGTACCCGAGCATTTTAGTGCTCGCTCATCTCTAATCCTATATTAATTGTAGTTCCTCTTACAATCATGTGTTGCATTATTATTCATATTAATATATCTGTATTACTTTATGATTTTGATTTTATTGATGTTTTTATATATGGATATATAACACTCAATTATGTATAGACACTAACGGTAATCCAAATAGCATAGTTATTAACTATTGAGCATTATATTTAACATATTGTTTAATTTTCTGCTATGTTAAGCAATTTGACATGTATATATTGTGATTAATAATAAAACCTTCTGATATTGTGGCTTTCTTCAATCAATTATTTCATATCATGTTTTCCTTATTATGCTATCAACAATAATGTCATACTTATGTTTGCTTCCTGATTGGTGTTTTGTGTATATATACAGGTAGTTCCCAGGTTAAGTACAAGATAGTCATCGATGTATTTTTAGATATGCTGTATATTTTGAGTGTATCAGATTTGAGTATTTGACCATTAAAAGAAGAACTTTTAACTCGTACAGGCTACGCTATGTTTGTGCATCAGTCCCTAGAGCAGGAGTCAGGAACCTTTTTGGCTGAGAGAGCCATGAACGCCACATATTTTAAAATGTTATTCCATAAGAGCCGTACCATATGCACATGCCCCCCAGTAGATAGGTAGCCACAGCACATGCTCCCAGTAGATAGGTAGCCCCCGCACATGCCCCCAGTAGATAGGTAGCCCCCGCACATGCCCGGCAGTAGATAGGTGGCCACAGCGGAAAAAAAAAGAATATTCATCTACCTTTGCTCCCTGCAGCCAGCTCCTCATCGCTCTCACACTCTTCTCTTTGACCCAAGCTTAGGAGCCTAGGTCGCACAAAGGACACAGGCAGCGGTGACATGTGTGCAGTGATCAGTCTGGCACACACAGCAGCCATCACTATTTATTACAGAGCCAGATGCAGATAACAAAAGAGCCACAACTGGCTCCCGAGCCATAGGTTCCCTACCCCTGGTCTAGGAGAATGCACCACAATTGATAAAATTTCTGCCACATTGGGAAGGCAACATCCCATTTCTCCCAAGACTGTGCCCCCTTTTCGTACAAATCAGAAAAAATCGTCTAAAGCCAATAAATGAGGCGTACAACATTTCGAGTACAAATTACTCTAGTATTCTCCCTAATTGTATCTGAAAATGTTCACTCATCTGTATAAACATAGTTGATATCAACAGAAAATGGATTAATAGTAACACCAATATCCATTGTTGCAGTATTGAATATTCCAAAATTTTTTTTATTCATTCAGTTTTGTATAGGGACTGTGTAACAAAACAAAGAGATATGTATTCTTCTAGGTCTTCACAAATAGTAATCACTGCAATGTGTCAATGGTAATAAGGGCTGTGAGTAAAAAGTTTACAAATAAAAATGTTGCCACAAAAAAACATGTTAAAATTCTTTGGTAGGAACTGAAGAGCTTAGAATCATTATATGCCATTCTCTACTAGCGACAGTGGAAATCTCCCACAAGGGGAGGCCTGATTAACGGAGGGTCTAAACAACTACAAATGGAATAAAGGGCCATTTTTTGTAACTACTTCCTCAGTTCTTAGACCTAAAAGATTACTCAGTGTATCTTGCGCCCGGCTTTTGTCTCCATTTGTCTTCAAACACAATTTATTCCTTCTGATGCTCATTTCACAGCCAGTTCCTAAATTTTCTTCACAGAGTCTGTTACTTTCTCTACTGTGACTCAGATTGAGGGCAGGGGGTAAACACAAGCAATTTTAGCAGCTCTGATGAAAAGGAAAATGCTAAATAATTGCTTTTCTTTGAAAAAAAAAGTTTGTTTCCGTGAATATAAAATAATACATAGCAATAATGGAGCTTACTGAAAGAAAATTGGATATGAGGAGGAAGTTTTTATTTAGCTATTCTTTTGGAAATCTGGGTTTATTTTAATAAAGATTCTTATCATTTCTGTTCAAATCAGCCATTATTTCACATCTAGTCTAGTGCTTTATTTAACTTCCCTAAACATCTATATCATATTTATTTTTTCATTTAACTTTACATTTAGAGACTATATAATGGCAAATTTTAACAAGAATGATGTGATTTACCATCATACTGTCTGACCCTTGCTCAACAGTAGAGAAATACCTTGTTTGTTTCCAGAATTTATCGAACAGGTTACAATTCATTATTCCACAGTAGAAATATAATCTTCCTTGGCTTACATACTGGCAGGAACTATATTACTTGTGTCTGGTATGGGTCAACCATTTAGATACTACTATTTTTTTCATATGGGGAGTGGAGATAACAATGCCATATTATAGAAAACAGAAAGACAAAGAGAGACCAGCAATGCCCCTTGCTCTGGTCTGGGGGTCCGTATTTAAAGGTCTTTATTTAAACCAAACAGAACTAAAACAGGACCTAAGGTTTTTGTAACCTTATGAACAAATGTATCGTGCATGCTTTCATGGACAGTTCCTCAGGAACTGGTTAGTAGGATTAGTCTACTATCAGTAACACTGATGGCAGTTGTCCTTTAATACTGTTCTTGACAGTTTGCAACATTGTAGTTGCAGGAAAGTGGCCTGGACAAGTATAAAAAGGACTGCTTTAGGATGTAATATTTGTTTGATGCATGGGAAATAGACTAACATGGGAAATAGACTGTCTAAACTACACTGCTACCACTGTGGATGCAATAGATCATAGTCTTTGAACCAAAAGAGGCTATATAGTGTTCAAGAAATTTCCCCCAGTCTTTGTTATTCACCACTTGCTTTCTTTGAAGAAAGTTGGAAGTTGGACAGAATGCATCAGGGATAAGGGATAGCCATTGGCAGGGTAGGAGTCGGTACTGGGACACTTAGATATAAACGTTTCCTATCCATAAAGTGTATATACCTGGCTAAGGTAGACCTGACAGGTCATAAACTTGTCCTTCTGAATCATCTTAAGGGTTGTGCTTTCCAGCTATCTACATTATTTGTAGTGACAGTTTAAGTTTAACGAATTAAACTTTTGTTGTTTTTAATCACTCTGTTTTTGCTTTTGAGATTATCTGAACTTGGAGTATTTTTTTGATTATGCTATATATGTAGGCCAACCATTGCTTGCTTGTCTTAAGTTACTGTTAAGATTATTGAAAGAAAGATAATTATGATAATAATGTCATATAATGTTTCTACTGTATCCAAAAATTTGTCAAAGTCTTGCTAGTTGAGGATTGGATATAATAAACATTGCCTTAAAGGACATTTACTACCCGGATGAAGGTCTGTAAACCACACACCCTGAGATACTAGTGTGTGCTCCCTATTGGCAGGTTTTGCTCTTCCCTAAGCTTTCTGTGCCCTTGTTTTTGAGAAAAAGGCTTTAAAAACTATGCAAATGACGGTGAGGTTCTCCATTTAAACCTATGGAGCCTGGAGCCCCCAGGCTTATTTGCATAATTTATTTTTTGTAAAAACAAGGGCACAAGAAGCTAAAACAAGAGCCACACTATTACACTGTTATCATTTGTGTATATTCATAATTGTGTGTTAGAAAAATATATCCACAATAATTTAAAGGAAATCTACCACTAGCTGGTAGACATATTAAACTACAAATACTACAACTACACTCCTCTTGATGTTGATCCCGGTGGTGCTGTCCTTCTCTAAGCTTGACATGCCGGGATCACCTTAAAAAAGAAACTTATAATTAGCAGCCTGGAGCACAGGGGTGTCCGCGCCCACAGGGGTATGCGCGCCCACTGGGTGACGTCACCTCCCTGTTCAACATGGGAGAGGTAGACATCTATCGCATGATTAGCAGCCTGGGCAGGTGGGCAGGTTTCCTTTTTTGGTGATGATCCCGGCATGAGAAGGACACTGATGGGATTAACATCAATAGAGTGTTGGTTAGTATTTGTAGTTTAATTTATATACCAGCTAGTGGTAGATTTCCTTTAACTGCCTCAGAACTGGTGGCACCAGATCACAAGCTGAGACGGTTTTATACACAGTGGATGTCAACTGTATATCACAGCTGATGCCCTACTAAAACACCCACTATCAGAGATAATGATCGATGATTCAAGCTTGACTGCATTGTTCAAGGTGATTTTTCCTAATGTACATCCACAATCTGGACCCTCTGCTCCTCTTTTGTTGGAATCCAATCGTTGTCATGGCAACCCCAGGGTCCAATCAGGGGTCTCAGGGCTGCCCAAATTCCCTGCCTGACAAAACTTGCAACCAGCATGAACTGCCACTGTGACTGTCAGCCCATGTGTGTACACTTCAGTATGAATTTTCTTTTTTAACCTCTTTTAAATGTGCATATTTCAGGACTAAGTGAACATATTATTTTATAAAACTAACTTCCAAAAAGCTGTTTTGGATATTTTGAGAGGTGCTCAAACTGTGATCATTTTTGAGGGTTTTCTATTATATAGGCCTTTCGAAGACAATTCTAACTAAACTGATCCCTAAATTTTAGAAGCCTCCAAACATCATAAAAAAATGAAAGGGCGTTTAAAAAATGGTGCCAGGTTAAAGTAGACATATAATAAGTGTTAGCAATTAGTTAGTTTTGGGTGGAATAACTATCTGTCTAAAAAGTAGAACATTTAGAATTTAGAAAAAGGAGAATTGAAGCACAATGGGCCACATTTATTAACCATATGCGCCAGTTTTCTGTCTGACTTTCCACTGAAAAGACATTACCTATCATGAAATATTGAGTAATACCAGTAACATTAAAAATAAATTATTTATTAGGTAGACTTAAAATGACATATTAAAAAGCATGGGTGATTTCATAGCAAAAAACATGAGTGCCGGCCGCGAACACATAATATAACATATAATGCATTAGTTTATTAAGATGCATAGTGCAAGGCCTAAACTGCCAAAAATAAATATGTAAATCCAAAACAATAATGCACAGATACAGTAATGAATAAAAATATATATCTGGATTTAGATTATATCAATATGCATATAAGGAACACTGCCCAGCACCTCCCCGACACGTGTTTCGATCCCACCAAGACTTTGTCAAGGGGTTTCCACTGAAAAGAACTGATTGCACATGTATTTATAAAGTGTCTGCACCAGTATTGTGTTGCGGCTGCGCTGTGTCCGCTATGCCACAAAATTCAGCACCTAATGGGCGTTCTGGTGCAAAGTCGGACCGTACACCACATTTATTACTAAGACTCGACTTTATTGTGTCACATGCTCTATGTTAAAGGTGCACCAAAAAATCAGTGCCGGTGCACCATATTAATGGTGCGTCAGTTTTGATGAATCTGGCGCACCCTACACACTTCACAGGCGGACTCCACATAGCACAGTTTGCACTACTTTTGATAAATGTAGCCCAATGTGTCTTGCGGAAACAAAATTCATTGGATATGTTAAAGCGTTACAAAGTTATAACTACTCATAGTGACACTTGACTCTAAAATTAGGGTTTGGTCAAGAAGGTGAAAACTGGCATCACCGTGAAGGGTTAAACAAACAAGAGAGCACCTTAATGAATTAAAATGTAATTAAAATGTGGTTGTTTGACGACACTGAAGGGAAGCTGGTGATTTTGAATGCTGAACCTGAGTACGGATTTATTACATCTAGAGAAAATTATGTTCTGAATCCTCATTTCAAACTAAATTCTAGGTGATGGTGTTGTATTATCTTTGATAGGAAAACAAAAGATAAACTATTGGTTTCCTACCCAATTGTCCTAGTTTTTTACTTGCTACCTTAAGTCCACAAGGGCAATTTCCTCCTCCTGCATCCAATTGTGGCCCGTATTGGTTCTTTGGGTGAAAAACTGGTGCGATGAATGGATAATTTATTACAATGTTTTGTCAAAGGGATACTTTCTTTCTGAAGAATAGCACACATGTTTTGCAGAATACTACAATATCATTGTAAGATTTGACATTTGCCATACATGAAGATGAGATCAGAAGGGGTCCTGCCAGCATGTTCCCTATTTTCCCTAAAATAAGACATCCCCTGAGAATAGGACTTAATGCCTCTTTAGGAGCAAAAATTATGGTAATTGTGCTTGGTTACAATGCTTGAAATCCTTTAAAATAAATTTTTGTTGTAAAACTTAAAACCATATGTCACAGATTCTTTATATGACATTACATCCTATATTAATTGTAGTTCCTCTTATAATCATGTGTTGCATTATTATTCATATTAATATATCTGTATTACTTTATGATTTTGATTTTATTGATGTTTTTATATATGGATATATAACACTCAATTATGTATAGACTCTAACGGTAATCCAAATAGCATAGTTATTAACTATTGAGCATTATATTTAACATATTGTTTAATTTTCTGCTATATTAAGCAATTTGACATGTATATATTGTGATTATCTAATAATAAAACCTTCTGATAGAGTGGCTTTCTTCAATCAATTATTTCATATCATGTTTTCCTTATTATGCTATCAACAATAATGTCATCCTTATGTTTGCTTCCTGATTGCTGTTTTGTGTATATATACAGGTAGTTCCCAGGTTAAGTACAAGATAGGTCCTTTAGGTTTGTTCTTAAGTTGAATTTGTATGTAAGTTGGAACTGGTATATTTTACAATTGTAGTTACAGACCAATATTTTTTTTGTCCTTGAGACAATTTAATTTTCAAAGTTTTTGCTGTCATTGGAACAAGGATTATCAATGAAACTTCATTACAGACACCTTACAGCTGATCATTGCAGCCTGGGACTAAAGTAAAGCATCCAGAGAGCTTCACCAGAGGTCACAGTGTGCAGAGAAGTCCGTCTGTAACTTGGGGTCATCTGTAAGTTGTGTGTCCTTAAGTTGGGGGTTGCCTGTATACATATATATGTATATATACAGGCAATACTGTATATATTGAGCCTGAAACATGGCAATATGTATTTGGATTTGGATTTTAAAATGCTCCAATAAAGAAGATGCATCTTATTTAAGGAACTGTAGTGCAATTTCTGGCAAACGTAATACAATACAATAGGTAAAACCACATTTTATAAGTGATGCCACCTTGGAATTTAATTTAATATTTAAAATTTGAATATAGTCAGCCATTGTCTGGAAGACAGGAAGCATTTTGAGAATCCTAGAATAAAAGCGGTCACTAAATAATGCATTTTGACCACTGCACATGTTGCACTTTGAATACCTGAAACTTTAGTACTTCTTTTAATACATAACACTTTATAAGGAAATTGTAGCAAAGCAATAAACATGAGCATTGAAACATATATATTTTTCCATTTCCTTTTCCAATCAAAAGATGTCCAAGCACTATGACAGAACTGTCACTGAAGATGACACACCTCATTAGGCCGCTAACACCAGTGGTTTGGAATATCCCTAAGGTAACATTTGGTTCCTACAAGCACACCAAATCAGCATTATGTCACGTTAAAAATCCTGAGAATGCTGTGTTTCTCTGCCAGTGCATGACAGTCAACACCTGCAGCTTAAAAAACCATTGTAGCAGAACCGTACAAAACCAGCAGCGGCTGCATATTGTACTCTGGACACTTGGTACATAAAATTCACTACCCAAAGTCCTTCATGGACTCCTGGCCAATGAGGCTTAGAAAAAGAGAAAATATATTATTGGAGTTTATTCCGTACAGATGGCTTGGTTCATTAAAAAAAGAAATGGAAAACCCAAAGTTAACCATTTGACAGGCTACAATTATTTTGAAACTTTTTTCCATTTCCATGATGTATAGATGGGGATAAACTTGGCATGTGTAACATAATGAGAAATGTGTTTACAAATGAAATGACAAAATTGTAATCAAGGGAGCGCACGTCTGATATAGATCATGTTTGTTTTTGAGCAGCGAGAGCTGCTCGGAGACGTTCCATCTTCTACTTACATCTGCATAATGAACAAGATTGGATCCAAACATTTACTTTTAAATGATAATGATTGATAATATATTATGATAATAAGCCTCCAATTTGCTTTCAAAAGCAAGCACAGTCTATTTATTTCAACCATAATTGTTTTATAAGGACACATTGTTACACATATTGGAAAACATGGAAAAACCAAACTCAAACACATAAGCCATCAGGACGTAAGCGAGAGTTTGAGTTTGAAACTTCTGTAGCACTTTACATTTTCTGCCTGATTGCTTCAGAAGGAGTTGAGAGCAAGCCATCATTTTCAGGTCACAGATCTAAAGAGGTCTCACAAATTACAAAAATACTGTGCTCCCTTTGCCTACTGGAGAAGCATACTTTATCTCTAAAAGATGTTGCACTAGTTTTGTTCTGCAGCTGAATGTTTGACAGAAGATTTCTCCAGGTCAATTGTTACCAGTACATTATACTTGTGTAGATACATGGCAAGTGAATGCAGAATTGTTTATTTTAAAAGCATTTAGTTTGAAAGGAAATAGGAGCTAAACGGGAAACTGCAGAGTTTTCTATTTTTTTTTTGTTGTGCAGTGGAGCCATTGATCATTCTTGAAAGGCTGTGTTCAGGCAGAATCAGAGATACTAGCTTCATGCTGGTACTCAGGTCAAGCACACAGAACAGTATGCAAACTCATAGATCAGAATCTAAATCATAGACAGAGGTTACTAGAATTATGCCCCAACATAGAGTTATTCCTCCATTAAAATTAATTTAGTTTCCCAACTCTTCTTTCTTGTGGGGTAAATTACAGTACCCCTTTCCTTTAGCCCTCGGCCTATATTGGCCTCCAATCACTCTTTTCTGAAATCCCCCCTTTACTCCCCCAACTTCTGCTCCCCTTTTTTGCACTTCTTTCTATAGCCCCCCAACTTATGCACTGAATTAAGTAGCCCACCAACAGCTGCCACAATATATACCTTATATTTTATGAATTCATATGTCTTTTTATGTATTTATTTTTTGAAAGCATTACCTTTTTATGTATTAGTAACAATGTTATATAATTTGACTTTTGCCATTTTGATTCAAAATTGATGTAAAGATGTTGATTCTTTGCAAAGGGTATTTTTAAAGATGCATGTATTAGCAATTTGATTTTGTATCACAAGTTTTATTATGATGTGATCTGGTTACCAGAGTGTCTAATTTGATCACCCCCCCTGGTTCTGGTCCTGCATTCTGTTCTTTTTATCTTTTGGTGTATATATGTATTTATATAGTACTATATATGTATAGTACTTCATGTCTGAGAAAGGCCCTTGTCCAGGGCTGAAATGCATTGAGATGCAATAAAATTTCAGTAATTCAGTAAGAGTGCCAGATACCATAATCCAAACATCACGGGGTCTGAGAATGCAAAACAATGGCTGCAATGGCAGTAGTTACACCAGTGCTCATAAAATGGAGCTAAGATCAAACACAGAAATTCTGAAAAATTCCCACATGCAGTCAATAATTTTGCCCTCAACCCCAAGCACACATTACAGTTTACTATGCTACACCATATTACAAATACAACTATAAACTTGGGGGGGTATTTTTGGTATACACTGGCGCAAAGATGTAGATGGGTTGGACAAAGTGCTTAAATAAGCAAAAAAAGAGAAAGGAAAAAAACTATACAACTATAAACTTATTTACCCAGAAGACAAACTCACATATCCTACATTAAAGTGTCAGCTCCACATAAGAAAAAAAAATACTGACAACAATAAAGGAAATCTACAATCAAAAGTAAGCATGTGTAGGGATTTAGCTGGTGAGAGCAAAGACAGTTCACAGAAACACTTATCCAGACTTGTAGGTATCATTGCATTATCCAGTCTTTATTAGAAGTTACAATCACAGGCCCAATATATAAAGGTTCATAATATTAAACTAAACAAAATAAAAACAAAAGACCTGCTTGTATGAGCACTATCTAAGACCATAGCTTTCCCTCTCTAGCTATGAAATACACAAAATAAACTCAGTGGAAATGTGTGCCTTTGCATTTTCTTCCTTTCAGCATAACATCCAGCTCCATCCAGAGAGAAAACCCCTCCCAAGGTGCAGTTAGGGTTTATAAAGCCCTAGTACAGGTGCAGGCTAACGGGCTGCATTAAGGCTTCCCCAAAAACCTGGATTGATCCTCTATAAAAAAAAAAACCTAGTTGCAACATACAAGCTGTTAATGACCTTTATAGCCACTGCCTTACACATGATAAACCATGGCCACTTACTCTTATAATAATAATAATAATCATAATAATAATAATAATTTATTGTCCTCACTGGGGAAATAGGGTGTCACACTCAATAAAAATACAGATAACATGACATAACACTTACACATGCATAGATAAAAAAAAGTTTCAAAAAGAAGAACAATCCATAAAAGCAGACAAAACTAAATACCAAAAACTGAATACCAACTTCAGCATACTTAGTGCCATTGTCAGCTTAATTAGATGTTGACAAGATGATGAACACTAGGCACAAATTAATTTTTATACCTACCAGTTCTGTATCTTACTTCAATAAATCGCTCACTAAAACAACTTATTTTGTGCTTACACCAAATGGTAAAGCGGGTGGCACTAATTATGTAATTTGTAACATGCCCTCCAACTGTTTTAGCAAACAGCGATGAAGAATAGTTTCCCACTCTTCCCCTGATACCCCTGTAATGTGGCTACCCTTCTTTATTACCTTTTTGGCATTTACCCAGTTCCCTTATTGTTATGCAGGGACTGCATGCACAAACACCATAAAATAAACATCTCCTGATTACCGACTTGCTACCAAAAGCTTCACATCAAATGATTTTTTCACCTATAATAATGCCATGGTATATATATTCCTTAACTCAATCCATTCAAACTCCTTCTACCACCAGTGGATCAATCGGTTCTCTCGTACTCCTGCTGAAGTCAATTATAATCTCTTTTGTTTTTAAAAGGTTTAATTGTAAACCGTTTACCATACATCATTTGGTGTATGGTAGCAACCATGTCGGTGTATTCAATGTAAACTCCGTTCTTTAAAAGACCAAAAGACCAACTATTATGGCATTGGAGTATTTTGTATAGAACACCCCATATAGTTCTTTTAAAATCAGCAGAATATACTCAAAACAGAAAGGGTTCAGGGACCGTGCCCTGTGAAACGCTAAAAAAACTTTAAAAAACTCTAAAAAAATTACCTCCTTTGACCAATGTGTGCCATTTTCTCACCCTCTGAGATCTATCTAAAAGGTCATTTATAATTCAGTTGGTAGTATCCTGGTCCACCTCCGTTTTGGATGTTTTTTTTGCCAGCCATGCAGGAATAACACTCCATCAAGTATACTAAGGTGTTATCAGTAATCAACCCTCTTTGGTATAAAAACTGCAATGAATCCAGATAAGGATTGTCACGGGTGCTCCCGGAATCCCTGTCTCACCAGGGACACCATTGTCCTTCTGTGTGCCCCCGCCCTGGACTCACCAGTTCCCGTTCCTGATCCCCATAGGCGGGCTGTGTGAGCATGTCCCTGCCTCCAAGGGTGCGCACGCGCCGGCTTCAGGAAATTTAAAGGACCAGCGCATCATTAATTGGCACTGGCCATTTACCCAAAAGGCTATTTAAACCTGCCTCTTCCATCACACCCTGCCTGATCTTTGAGCCTACCCCATTGTGTGAAAGCTTCCTTGTGCTATTCCTGCATTCCTGTGTTCCCATGTTCCTGCGTTCTTGTGTGTTTCAGCTCCTGAGTTCCCGTGTTCCTGCGTTCCTGCTCCTGAGTTCCGGTGTCCCGTGTTCCTGTGTCCCGTGTGCCTGTGTTCCCGTTTGGACTTGACCTTGCATCTCTGCCGCCTGCCCTGACCCTATGCCTGAACCTGACCACAAGTCTGTCTCCTGCTAAGGTAAATCGACCTCAGCTGCCACCGCAGGCTAGTCGCGCCTGTGGAAGAACCTGGTGGTTCCTCGCCGCAGAAAGACCATCCGGCTTTGCGGTGGGCTCTGGTGAAGACCAGGTGCCACTAAGATTCTGGTCCAAGGTGTCGGCTAGTAACCCCTTCTGCAGTGGTCCAGAGGATCCACTACAGTACTAAGCTTGGTGCTTTCATTATTAACTACATAAGCGCTATTGCTCATATAGCTTAGTTGATAGACTTACCTAACCTATTAAGACTATATTGGTAGTTTTCCATAACCTGGGAATTCTCCTAGTATAGAAACTTATGTATAAAATATCACAACAACGCATTTAGATCCTCCGCCAGGTTTTGTCCCCCCTCAGTATCCATTTTCTTGACTAGTAGACCTGTAATCTGCTTCAATCACGTCCACGCCTCTTTTGACTTACTATTTGCCAGTTTACTTTCTAATTTGTCCCTATATTGTGTTTTATATTTCTTCATTTTAATCTTGACTTCTGGTTTATATGCCTCAGTTGTTGTTTAGTCTTAATCTGCCATGTATATACATTTCTCCAATTAGATGTTATTAAAAATTTTTTACCCGTGTGAAGATAATTTCTTATAAATGTAGTGATATGGTCCCTTAGAGACAAGACTGTGTCCTTGGATACAGCCACCTCTGCTGGAGTGATTGTACAAAGAAACAAAAGGTTTTTGTATCTGAAATGTCCGGGAGTTACTGCATGTCCCACAGCAGTCCTGTGGTAATGATTGCTGAAGCCAGGAAGTCAGGCAGGAATCAATAGCGCATGTCTGGCCACTGCTGCCAATATGTGAATGGTTGTAACCAGGGAAGCTAACTCGTTTATAAGGGACAGCATGGCTACATTTATGAGAAATTATCTTCACACGGGAACATTTTTTTAATAACATCCAATTGAAGAAATGTTTACATGTGACCAAAGAGTTAAATTAAATGTGAATGCCTAGATGAGAATACCCCTTTCAGACACAGGGGAGTTTGGTAGCAAGAGAACGCAACAGTTTTGGAGGAGATTAGGGCTCACACTAAGTAGCAGGGACAGTCAGAGTAGCTAAAGCGTATGTGTCTATGGTGCGTGACACTGTGACACCCGTTGTTACACTTCACCTCTTCTTGGCTTTTGAACAAAAAAAAAGATAACGAATACTTATTTTTCTGTTTCAACAAATGACTCATGCAGAACATGACAGGTAATAGAGCAAACTATATAAAGGTCACGGCTCTAACGGAGGGTAGTAATTTATTTTTTATCCTGTTCACATTAAAGCACCATTAATTTGATGTCATGATAAAATAAAACAATGTTAGTTTTAAGGAACTCAATAGAATAAGATAGTTGTTGCCCTTGACAACTAATTATGTATTTTTTTCTGTTCTAAAATAATGTAAAATGGTCAGCAAGTGAGAGACTCTACTTTCTGTTCTTACATATCTTATGGTGTGGCATATCTAATTTCCTCTGAATGCTCTGTGCAAAGCCTTCAACTACAATATGGACTTTCTATTCCGTAAAAGTTTATTTTGCTTGTCAGACACAAAATAGTTGTAATCATTGAAATGCATGGTTATTTTTTGAAGCCTCTATGAAAATTAACCATAAACAGTGGGCATTTTGTCTACTGGTTATTTTAACCCCTTCCCAACGTGTGAAGTAATAGTATGTCAAAGGTCAGGTGCGGTTGCATGGAGAGGGCTCACGGGCTGAGCCCTCTCCATAGCCGGTAAGTCTTTGCTGCATATTGAGACAAACACTTACCAGTAACACCCGTGATTAATGCTAGCACCGATCATGGGTGATAACCCGTCCATCACTGCCGGAAAAACTGCCAGCGGCCTCAAAAAGATGGGTGATGGATGATCAGTCTTCCAAAGACCCAAGGCTGTCTCTTTTTTAACCCAATGATTATAATGTGCGATTCATACATTAAATAAACAGTAAAAATCGGATTGTGTCGCATCGGCACCAGCTTGCAGTCGACGGAAATCGGGGGGCGTGGCCGTAGGAAAACCTGACGGATTCAGAAAAAATGCAGAATTTAAAAAAGAATTTGTGTCGTTTGACATGCACTTACATGCACCGGGACGAAGAAGGTGAACTCCGGCGGACCTCGGTGCAGCAGCGACACCTGCTGGATATCAGGCGCACGGACCTTAGTGAATCCCGGCAGACGCGAATCCACGTCAGACAATGTGCAACGGGATCGTGAATGGACCGGGTAAGTAAATGTGCCCCACTGTGTCCTCTTATTTTTCTAGGATGATATGAGGCTTAGAACTGTAGGTGTGATTTTTCTAATTTTCATGAAAATCATGACAACTCCGCTTTCAAGTGACTTTGAAAGGCGTAAATGATAGTAAAACCCCATTTCCCCCTAAAGAAACTACACACCTCTACATATGTAAAACAACTTCTATTAAGTATATTAACCCTTTAAAGGGGTTATGTCACCATGTCTAAACATATTTAGTTAAGTTTAATGCATTCAAAAAATCAATTTAGCCTCTTATCTTTATCAAAAATTATGCTGCCATTATGCTGAATTACTTACATTTGTTACTTTTAAACAGCTGACAGCTCCCCCTTGTGGTTGCTCTGCCCGTCCTTCTGTTGCCACTGCCCTGGCTGAGTATGCGCAGAAGCTTCCTCTTGTCCCATCAGTCTGCACATGCGCTGTGTGTATGCATCCGTGCTGTCTCCTGCTTAGTGTATTCATCCGCTGGCCACATGACTGATCTGCACTGTAGATAGATATGAGATAGGTAGATAGATATGAGATAGGTAGATAGATATGAGATAGGTAGATAGATAGAGAGATAGATAGATATGAGATAGATAGATGATAGATATGAGATAGATAGATATGAGATAGATAGATAGATAGATAGATATGAGATAGATAGATAGATGGATATGAGATAGATGATAGATAGATAGATAGATAGATATGAGAGAGATAGATAGATGGATATGAGAGAGATAGATAGATATATAAAAATAGAGAGATTAGCAGCACAGTCCTTTCACCTACACTCTCACCATACAGAGTCCAAAGATATCCAAAAAATAGAAACCGGCAGCACTCCAATTAGTGAAAATAAAGCGGTGTTTATTTCACCTCTTGCCACGTTTCAGCTGTCTCCCAGCCTTTTTCAAGCAATGTGTGTCAAACAACATGGAAGTACTTATAGTCACAATTTGATGACATCATATGTGAAGTAAATAAATAACAGTGATAGGTATATACAAATCTAATACATGATCGCATGTGATTACATCAATATATACATCGTGAATTACAAACTGTGCTGTGACAATCATAAATATGCATGATCGTGATAACAAACGTTAATAAATGCATTTGTATACATAAGAAAATTCATAAATCACCTGTGGATACCTCCTCCTTATCAGGTTAGTGTAGACAGACGCTATGCGCGTCTCTGTCTCGCTACTGCGCATGTAATGGAATGGAGGACAGATATTCTAGTGCGCATGTCGCGCATGCGCAAAGGCAACTTGTAGTCCTCGGCGCCATCTTGGTTAAAGGGGTTATGTCACCATGTCTAAACATATTTAGTTAAGTTTAATGCATTCAAAAAATCAATTTAGCCTCTTATCTTTATTAAAAATTATGCTGCCATTATGCTGAATTACTTACATTTGTTACTTTTAAACAGCTGACAGCTCCCCCTTGTGGTTGCTCTGCCCGTCCTTCTGTTGCCACTGCCCTGGCCGAGTATGCACAGAAGCTTCCTCTTGTCCCATCAGTCTGCACATGCGCTGTGTGTATGCCTCCGTTCTGTCTCCTGATTAGTGTATTCATCCACTGGCCACATGACTGATCTGCACTGTGAAGGAGCTGTCACATGCAAAGTGCTGCCACTAGCAGGTTCTCTAGACCTTTTTATTTTATATTGGTTGCTGGTATTAAGAACTGGGGAAGTCAGGGTGTAGAGCCAGCACCCACCGGGTCACATGTCAGGAGGTTCGGGTGGTGTCAGCATTGTCTCTGAGGCTGCACTGTTATGTAGTATGTCAGTATGTCAGTATGTGTACAGCTATCCCATAGTATGTGTACAGCTATCCCATAGTGTGTGTACAGCTATCCCATAGTGTGTGTACAGCTATCCCATAGTGTGTCCTCCTGCTTAGTGTATTCATCCGCTGGCCACATGACTGATCTGCACTGTGAAGGAGCTGCCACTAGCAGGTTCTCTAGACCCAGAGCACCCACCGGGTCACATGTCAGGAGGTTCGGGTGGTGTCAGCATTGTCTCTGATGCTGCACTGTTATGTAGTACTTCTGAACTGAGTGCCAGCAGGTGCTTATTCCTCTGACTTCTGCTGCGTCCCCTTAGCCAGGCAGCTCCAGGTCCTGCCGCTCTATGCCCCCAGCCTCATACACTTAAATACTGCTGACATGAATATTTCACATGTTGCTCTAGTTATAATACATACACTGTGGTCATTGGGGAACATTTGATGTTGTATGATTATCGTGCGTTTTTCTGATGCTTATTTGTTGTGTTTTTGTTGCGTAATAAAAGTCATTAGGGAAAGCGCATGCGTTTTAGTTGTAACACATGAGCTTTTTTAGGGTTTGTTTTTTTCTTTGATGCATTTCAAATGTGTTTTAAAACACAGAAAAAGCGCCATGCTTGAAAATGGCCTGAGGGTGTGGGTGCAGGAATGATCACCTGATTGGGGCCCAGAGCAGACAAGAGCATCTGACACTCCATTCAGTTGTGTTTTTGGTCCGTTTATCATAGTATTCAGTTATTGAACGCGCTGAAAACTCACGCTTTTTTACGTGTTTACCATGCATTACTCATTTTGCATCCGTTTCTCTTCTTGAAAATGGCCTGAGGGTCTAGGTGCAGGAATGATCACTTGATTGCAGGGCCGGCGCTATGGGTAGGCAAAGGTGGCAATTGCCCAGGGCCCCCTGTCCCCTGGAAGAGGAGAATCTCTTCTTTCAAATGAATCTTGAATTTTGTTTCTAGGTGCTCTGGATCCAGAGATATTCAGGTTTAAAGTGAGAATATCAGGTGCCATTTTTATATATAAAAATCACTCCCGATGGCAGTTTAACAGTTATCTCCGTTTTCCTAAAACATAGAAACACAAATTTAAATTCATACAAAAGAGGAGACTCTCTTCTTTCATAGGAAAAAAGAAGTGAGGTTCTATGTGTCACAGAGCTAGAGATACAGCCCCCTGAAGTGTCCCCCCCTCCAGATTCTTAGCCATCAGGCTACAGGGAGCATTTGCTGCACACAGGAGCTGCTGCACTCACAGATAATGGAAATATTCACTCTATATGTTACTACATTTTGAGAATGGATAATATCAACTAATATTCATGTTTTTAACCCTTCTCTATGCAGAACTATCGAAGAACACACTTTGGGCCACATGTATCAATCGTTTTTTTTCTGTTGTTTTTGGGCCTTTTCATTCAGGCGCACCGTTTTTGCGCAGCAAAAATAACCAGCTTTCCCTCATTTATCCTAGCAATCCAGATGTTTTGCTGCGCCTTATGATATTCATCACTTCCGACTTTTCATTTAGGCGCAAAAATGGGCGCAAAAACACTCCAGCCCGAAGGTGGTGTTAACTGAGAAGAAAGCACTGAGCCCCTTTGCAGAACAGCTCATTTCTAGCAGCAAAGCTCAGCCAGACACTAGAACAGATCATACAGACATTAGATACACTGCAGACACTAGAACAGATCATACAGACATTAGATGCTCTGCAGACAGGAGCTGCAGACTCTATTTACAGTTCATCACCTTCTATTTACAAAACATTCTGCAGAATCCTGAGCTCAAAGCAAGAGAGCTGAGAACGTTGCATAATGTTGCAGATACTACAGACAAGTGTCCCCAGTGTGTCTGAGGGGGATACTGTACAGAATTACAGGGGTGCAGCAGGAGATCAGCACTGGGGGATCCCCTCCAGGAGAAGCCCCTGCTGAGGAGGTCACTGGGTGCAGGGTGTCACACACCTGGGTGCTGCTGTGAGTGTTATCTTCATTCTGGGATGTGGGAGAAGAAGAGAGGAGCTTGAAGCAGGATCACATGTAAGTGTCTGAATCTAACATTACGCCGAAACTGCACCAAAACTGTGTTAAAGTAAAGTGATTAATAAGAGGCAGGAAATTACCTTATCACAGATGGTTGTAGCTTGTGATAATTCTGGAAAACAGTGCGCCAGAATTTAGGCGCAACTACTTCACTTAGGCGCACAAAAGTGATAAATGTGGCCCTTTCTCTCTTATTCCCTTTTATTTTGTGATAGTTTTTTCTTGTTGGGAAAATTGACTGATACGATGAACATTCGATCCTCTTCGCCTAATGTGACTGTACCGTGGAACAGTCTGGAATAAAGTTTTAATTTCCCACCATCCTCCATTATTTCCATCTATGTTATGACGTTCTCACTCTCATTCTTATGAAGCGCGGAGGGTTCTGTTATTGTGCAGCTAATACAATGGCGCACATCTAAACGTGACTTTTATTATCTCATTAGAGAGGTTTAGACTGTCTAAAAATGTCTAGCTGAAAAGCAGATATCTAGTTATTACAGTTTTAGTGCTATTATGTGGATTTATTTATGTGAACATATCAATAGGGCACATTTGTGAACTCAACACATGTCTGTGCATTACATTTAGGAGATGTGAAGGTAAACATTTTCTGTTTGGATCAAATTTTTTGCCATCAAAGTCAAATTTTAAGTATTTTTTTTAATAAACTGTTTCAATTTGAATCAAAATTGCATGAAGGCGCCTATGTCTATAAAATCTTTGATGCAATTTTGAAAATGGGGCAAGTGTCTGCTTTCAGAAAATATCGGTCCCTCTCCCCAATGGGCCTCACAGTCTAATCAACCTACCAGTAATTTTTTGGAGTGTGGGAGGAAACCGGAGGACCCGGAGGAAACCCACGCAGACACAGAGAGAACATACAAAATCTTTGCAGATGTTGACCAGCGCTGCAAGGCTGTAGTGCTAATCACGGAGCCACCGTGCTGCCCATAAATCTCCCTATCATCTATCTCCTATAAAATTCTCCCATATTACAGTTTGTTTTACCATACTAAAGGAGCCTCTTGCTGACTGTGACTGGTCATAAAATAGTTTTATTTTGGGGCCCCACTTTTAATTTTGCCCAGGGCCCCACTTTGTCTAGAACCGGCCCTGCTTGATTGGGACCCAGAGCAAACAAGAGCATCCTGCCACTCCATTCAATTGTGTTTTTGGTCCGTTTATCATAGTTTTTCAGTTATTGAACGCACTGAAAACACATGCATTTTTATGTGTTTACCATGCATTACTCATTTTGCATCCGTTTCTCTTCATTTCTGAACGTGTAAGCAGCTGTATTAACCTCTTGATGCTCTGCGCCATAGCTGTATGGCGCAGAGGTGCGGGGGGTGTATGAAGAGGGCTCACAGGCTGAGCCCTCTTAATACACAGGTGGGGGTTGTTGCATATTGCCGCAAACGGCCACCACCAACAACCGCTGTCGGTGCTTGCACTGATCGTGGCTATTAACCCTTCCGATGCCGGCGGCATTTAAAAAACTGCGCCGCATGGATCGGATCGTTGCTCCCCTGAACGTCATCGGGGCAGCGATCTTTGCCATGATGACCCTCGAAGTATCGTCAGACCAAAGGCGCTGTCGAAAGATTTGTTACGCAATAGTCCAGTGGCTCGTTGTAATTAATTAAGACTGTGCACACAAAATGCCATATACTGAATAACAGTGCAGTATAGAATATACTGCCCAATATTGCAGTGTACCGTCCGTAGGACGGATACAGATGACCCCCATAATGGAAAATGGCCCCCAAATGTCCGAAATGTGACTTTTACAGCATTTACACACATAAAAATGGAATAAAAAGTGACCAAATACTGCGCAAAACCTCAGAATGAAAGCAAAAAATGACACCTTACACAGCTCTGTACACCAAAGTATGAGAAATGTTATTAGCTTCAAAGATGGCAATTTTTTTTTTTTCGTACACCAATCGTTAACTTATGAAATGTGTTAAAACACAATAAACCTATATAATTTTTTTTCAGTTCTCTCAGTACAAGGCATAAATAAGTACAATAATAACATAAGCAAAATAGTGTAAAAATGAAAAAGTTATGGATTTTTGAAGTTATGCATTTTGAAGCAAGAAATGACAAAAAAAACCCTGTGACATCTAAGGTGGCCGATAACATTTTCATAAATGCTACATTTCAGGCCAGGAAATGAGAAAAAGCATTCAAACCAACCAGAACGTATGGTAAACATTCAACACTGCCATGTTTGCAGGTTAGTGTTTAAAAAGCGCACCTAGGAACGACCAAGAATGTACTGTATAACGCACGCACTCAGGCCCTTCTCCACTGGCCGTTTTTTCAAACGCTAGCGAGTTTCTGCGCGTGCATTTGACGCCTCCAAACTGAGATTTGCACTCTGTCTCCCATAGTATTCAATGGGTCTTCTCCCATTTGCGTTGGTTTGAAAAACGCGCGCTGTGCTTGCGTACGTATTGACACGCGCGTCAAAATCGCAGCATGCCTATATTTTGCGAGATCAACGCGCAATTTTCACGACCGGCCTTCACCTCAAGCTTGGGAGATGCATCAAACCGCATTGCACTGCCACATATTGCAAGTGCAATGCCGAGTGACAATGCTGTTTTAAAGTAAAGGCGTGCTATGGTGACCTAGTATAACAGTATTTCCACTCCCTCCAGCGACCGTACTCATTTTAATTAAAAAAAAACACAATGAAGAACAGTGAAGAATAGAGATAAAACCAGTGAACACAGTGAAACCGGACCCACAGGATCATTTAAGATCAAAAACAACAAGTAGCCAGAACACAGTGCAGAATATAATTACAATGTTCGGCACAATCCTGCTACTTTTCGGGAGATACGACGCTGAGCGGGGTGGCGAACAAAAATAGCATGTGAAAGAACAATATATTGTGGTGTGGTAAGAATCACATTGCCAGATGTTTCCATACATCTGCAACTGTCTCTCTTCACACACATATATATTGTTCTCACATGCTATAGCGATTTTTGCGCACCGCCTCCTAGCGGCAATCTCACGCGACAAGTAGCAGATGTCCGCAAATCTGTAATCTATTTCTGCAGTGTCCACACTGTGTTCCTGTCATGTGTTTTTATAACCTTAAATGATCCTGTGTGGCGTCACTGTTTTCACTGTGTTCACTGGTGTTCTATTCTCTATTCTTCACTGTTTCCCACTCTGCAACTTTCGGAGATAATATACGCGGCGCGGAACAGAGGAGAATAGATCGCAGATGTTTGCAACTTCCTGATTACAGAAGACATTACGATTTTTCATTAACATACCCAAACATTATTATTCATTCCGCGAAACCTGTCCTCTGAAAAAGCCTCCATTGATCCTTAAAAAACGCGCGTGAAAAACCGCCACCAAAAACCGCAATAACCCAAAACCCGCGAACCCAACAAAAATGAAACAAAAACGCACGCAAAAACGTCGTTTTCCACGCATTGCACCTGACGTGAAACGCAACGCTAGTGTTTGTTGCAAGAGGGCCTAAGAGGTGCTGTCCCACGTTAGTGCTTGAAACTGAACAAATGCGCACTGGGGTGGCGCGACGTTTGATATTGCACTATGCAGTTTTGTATGCAAATGCATGACAAACTCGTCAATCAGCACCCCGTTCTTGCATTTACACAAATCATCAAGCACCACACTGGCGCGTTGATATGACCAGATTGCTTACATTTGCATAGAAACGCATATGGGCCGCACCAACGGCATTGTCATTCCTTACTAACAGCACATAACGGTGTACAGGGCCCCTAAGATTGTTTGGAAATTGTGTCGGTGCTTGCACTGATCGTGGCTATTAACCCTTCCGATGCCGGCAGCATTTAAAAAACTGCGCCGCATGGATCGGATCATTGCTCCCCTAAATGTCATCGGGGCAGCGATCAGTTGCCATGATAGCCTCAAGTCATCGTCACACCCAAGGCTGTCTGAAGATTCGTTACAATGAGCCAGTGACTCATTGTAATGAATACTGTGCAAAATTGCCATATACTGCAATACAGTAGGAACGATCAGACCATCTAGGGTTAATGTACCCTAGAGAGTCTAAAAAATAGTAAAAAAGTTTCAAAATATTAAAAAAAAGTAAAAAACCTAAAAGTCCAGCCGCATGGATCGGATCGTTGCTCCCCTGAACGTCATCGGGGCAGCGATCAGTTGCCATGATAGCCTCAAGTCATCGTCAGACCAAAGGCTGTCTGAAAATTTGTTACAATGAGCCAGTGGCTCGTTGTAATTAATACTGTGCAAAATTGCCATATACTGCAATACAGTAGTATTGCAGTGTACGGTAGGAACGATCAGACCATCTAGGGTTAATGTACCATAGAGAGTCTAAAAAATAGTAAAAAAGTTTCAAAATATTAAAAAAAAGTAAAAAACCTAAAAGTCCAAATCACCCCCCTTTCCCTAGAACTGATATAAAACATAATAAACAGTAAAAATATCCGACACACTAGGTATGTCCCAAAATGCCCATCTATCAAAATATAAAAACTGTTATTGCCGGCGATGACCCCCATAATGGAAAATGGCCCCCAAATGTCCGAAATGTGACTTTTACAGCAATTTACATCACATAAAAAATGGAATAAAAAGTGACCAAAATGTCGCAAAAACCTCAGAATGATAGCAAAAAATGACACCTTACACAGCTCTGTACACCAAAGTATGAAAATGTTATTAGCTTCAAAAGATGGCAATTTTTTTTCTTTTTCGTACACAATCGTTTAACTTATGAAAATGTGTTAAAACACAATAAAACCTATATAATTTTTTTTCAGCTTCTCAGTACAAGGCATAAATAAGTACAATAATAAATAATGCAAAAAGTGTAAAAATGAAAAAGTTATGGATTTTTGAAGTTATGCATTTTTGAAGCAAGAAATGAGCGAAAAAAACCCTGTGACCTTAAGGGGTTAACATTTTCATAAATGCTTACATTTCCAGAAATGAAGAAAAAACGTATGGTAAACATTCAAAAATGCATGTGTTGTCAGTGTTTAAAAACGCACTAGGAACTGACCAAGAATGTACTGTATAACCGCACCCACCAAGGGTGCTGTCCCACGTTAGTGCTTTGAAACTGAATCAAAATGCACTGGGGTGGCCGACGTTTGATTGCATATGCATTTGTATGCAAATGCATGCAATCGGCAATCAGCACCCGGTGTCTTGCATTTACACAATACAAGACACTGGGCGTTGATTGCCGATTGCTTACATTTGCATACAAACGCATATGCCGCACCAGTGCGTTTTCATTCCATTACTAAACGGCACCTTAACGCGTGACAGCCCCCTAAGGGATTGTTGGAAATTGCTGAGCACAGTACTCTGGTATCTGTGGCACTCTCATCTAGTGAATAGGAGTGGTGGAGATGCCTAAGTGCTGTGTTCAGCAATTTCTGACCTCCCATACTATTGAATGAAGCAGCAGAACACTGTAAGTGAGATTAGGACCTCTTTCTGTGAATTGCTGGGGGTCTCATTCTCATGATAGTTAGAGTCTATGCCTGCTATAGAAATATTGGGCAGCTTGTAAACCTTCACTTGTGAAAGTTCGACCCACTAGGCCGAAAGCTGTGCCTGGACAGGAGGTCACTTGAGTAACAATTTGCGACTTTTCAACTAATCGTCCTCTATTCCGAAAAAAAAATCATCAGAGAAATTAGTTTTACACAGAAAAAAAAAGTTACAGTAAATGTTTGTTGCCCTTAGTAGCTAAACATAGCTTGGCAAACATTTTGTAACCTGCTTTGGATAAATGATAGCTGAGCAGTGATTGGTTGCTGTGCATGAGGCTTCTTGGCCCCTCCCACATTTGTTCCTTGGTGACACAGAGTAGAGGCCGAACAAGCACCAGAATAACAAATAAAAAGGTATTTTTAATTCAAATGAACCATTATGAGAACATCTTCTGAATATTTACATCTCTTTGGGAGGTTTTTTAAAGCAAGTTTGGTCGTGACATAACCCCTTTAAGTGTTTCACAGGGGTTTAAAAAAAATGGAAGTGAAATTTAGAAACTTTTAAATTTTGGGGGAAAATGGATTCATTAAAGCAAAAAATGACACTTTATTAACAAATTAAACGATGAAATGCTCTGCAAAGTTGTGGTGGTGACTGCAGTGTGGGCACACGTCCGGGCATAGAATGAAGGCAGGGCCATTCAGAGCAAAGACGTATTGTCACATTGTACAGGCTATGCATTTTTTTTGTAATGCAAACATATGAGGGCTTATTATTTGTGGGATGAGATACAATGTATGGATAGTTAATTGGGGGGGATTTATAGCTTATTCATGAGATTTTATCTAACTATTTCAAGAGGGACACAAACAAAATCATCATTTTTAATTTGGATTTTTAGCACTTTTTTTTACCAATAACTTTAAAATAATATTTTATCTGTATTCTCAGGTTCACTACGATTATGGTGATACCTTATTAATAGATTTTTTTGTTTTCTTTGCTCAATTTTACTAAGAAAACCAATATTGGAGAAAATCTCATTGTTTTTACTTTTCAACAACTTTTCAGGTACTTCTGTATTTTCCTGTTGACAGATCTGGTTCAGGGCTTATTTTTGGCGAAAAGAGTTTCTTTTCAGTCGTATCATATTGTATAACTTGTTTTGGTCACCTTTTAGAACATTTTTGTGAGGCTGTTTGATGAAAAATTGTGTATTGTGGGAATTTTTTTTTTTCGTGTGTTCTTTTTTTTATTGTCGTTCCCCGAGCGGGTTCAATATTGAATTAGATTTATTGTACAGACAAATACAGACACAGGGATACCAGATAAGTTTTATTTTGTGTTTTATATACTTTATCTGGATTTTATATGTAACTGGGGTGATTATGGGACTTTTATTTTATTTAATTGTTATTATAAAATGATTTCAACTTTTTTAATTTTTTTACATTTTTTTCCAGACTTAGACTGGATATATAAGAAGATGGTAGATTTCCTTTAATATTGATGGGATATTTGTAACAATGGGTTAGAGGAAGCATGTCAATCATTCCTGTGGTTTGTTTATGTGAATTTCAAGCTTTGCAAAGCTTGAAAAAGATGAGCTTCTCTCCTTTAAAATGGCTTTTTTATCTCAACTATTTCGTATTGCAGTATACTGTCAATCTACCTCTGGCAGGGTCTAATTCAGATCTTTCTATGACAGCCATTGGTACTCACTCTTAACTGTGAACCACAGCTAGTCAGCAAATCAATAGAGACCTGGAAATGTATTTATTGCATGGTTAGAAGGGCTATTTTATTAAAAATAAACTAGATTAGGAAGAATTATCTTCAACTACATTTGGAATAAAAAGGCCATAGAGTTTTGCATTGTACACTAACTAAAACCACGGAAGGAGAAGGAATAGGGCTAACAAATTTTAAGAAATATTATTTGGCTGTACAACATTCCAAAGTCCAAATATAATTGTGTAGAACAGCATCCAATCACCCCAAAAAAATGACAAAAATCACATGTGGAAGGGTGTGAAGATTCATGTTGCCAGAAACCAATAGTTGCCAGAGACCACGGATGCAACAATAGAAGATATCAGCAGCACTCCTAGTTAACTTAAAATATCATTAGTTTCTCTTTATTCATCAGAGTTATGGTACAACTTTTCAACTGAAACATCTTTATCAGGCATAGTGTATACAAAAGCAGTGAATTATACACTCACCGGCCACTTTATTAGGTACACCATGCTAGTAACAGGTTGGACCCCCTTTTGCCTTCAGAACTGCCTCAATTCTTCATGGCATAGATTCAACAAGGTGCTGGAAGCATTCCTCAGAGATTTTGGTCCATATTGACATGATGGCATCACACAGTTGCCGCAGATGTCGGCTGCACATCCATGATGCGAATCTCCCGTTCCACCACATCCCAAAGATGCTATATTGGATTGAGATCTGGTGACTGTGGAGGCCATTTGAGTACAGTGAACTCATTGTCATGTTCAAGAAAACCAGTCTGAGAGATTCCAGCTGTTGACATGGCGCATTTCCTGCTGAAAGTAGCCATCCAGATGTTGGGTCATTGGTCATAAAGGGATGGACATGGTCAGCAACAATACTCAGGCAGGCTGTGGCGTTGCAAACGATGTCAATTGGTACCAGAGGCCCAAAGAGTGCCAGAAAATATTTCCCACACCAGACACCACCACCAGCCTGAACCGATGATACAAGGCACGATGGATCCATGCTTTCATGTTGTTGATGCCAAATTCTGACCCTACCATCCGAATGTCGCAGCAGAATAAGACTCACAGACCCGCAATGTTTTTCCAATCTTCTACTGTAAAATTTCGATGAGCTTGTGCAAATTGTAGCCTCAGTTTCTGTTCTTAGCTGAAAGGAGTGGCACCCGGTGTGATCTGCTGTAGCCCATCTGCCTCAAAGTTCGAGTACTGTGCGTTCAGAGATGCTCTTTGCCTACCTGGTTGTAACGGGTGGCAATTGAGTCACTGTTGCCTTATCTATCAGCTCGAACAAGTTGCCCTTCTCTTGACCTCTGGCATCAACAAGGCATTCTGCCCAAGAAATGCGCCTCACTGGATGTTTTTTCTTTTCGGACCATCTCTGTAAACCCTAGAGTGGTTGGTGCATGAAAATCCCGTAGATCAGCAGTTCTGAAATACTAGACCAGCCCTTCTGGCACCAACAACCATGCCACGTTCAAAGGCACTCAAATCACCTTTCTTCCCCATACTGATGCTCGGTTTGAACTGCAGGAGATTGTCTTGACCATGTCTACGTGCCTAAATGCATGGAGTTGCAGTCATGTGTTTGGCTGATTAGAAATTAAGTGTTAACGAGCAGTTGGACAGCTGTAACTAATAAAGTGGCTGGTGAGTGTACATTAGTGTGATATAATATATACATAATGTATAGTAAATATGTAAAAAGCAAGTTCAATTAAAATTTGACAGATACATTTGACAGTTGATAAAAATGTGTATCAACATCTCAATTTCGAAGGACCAGAAATCCTTCAGCGCAGGTCTAAGATATCTGTTCAAGCTGTTCCAGCTGATCTGCCGCCTGGAAATCATGCTGTACATGTCCAGAAGTGCTCCAATGACTAGGCATCTGTTGCTTGGATAGGGCCGAACCCTCTCTGCAAAAGCGGACTGCTTATGTCCAGAGATTGGATTGAAGCTGGAGCTTCAGTTACAATGCAAGAATGTAAGTAGCCACACTAATCTGGAAACTGAATGACCATCAATATATAGGGAAAAGAAAAATAAGGATGTAACAGATCCTGGTTCTACAACCCCCCAAAAAATAAGTGCCTCAAAACAAATTAGCCGCACTTATCGCTGGAGGAAATGTACATCGACTTTCATATAGATGACAGGGATCACAGTCTTACCTCATATTTGCAATCATTTAGGGGCAGGTTAACTTCTTCCTTAGAGCAGAGACCCTCAAGCCTGAGACTTTGGCATTTAAAAAATAGCTCAAACACATCTTCAGATTCACATGTCAACCAAAATGTAAAAGGGTGAGAAGCATATGTCACCTTTCAATGGGTTTGGGGAAGAAAGAGAGGAATTTATAGAGCCATTCAAGTAAAGGAACATAGTCCATTCAGGCCAAAGGAGAAATGCAAGCCCCTGCTCGTCCAATATCAGCCATGCATATTGATAGATATGGTGGCCTTGTCACTTGGGAGGCTGTGGTAGAGGCTGAGACAATTAAAGCAGTAGAGGAAGCCTTAGGTGTTTCAAAGGATCCCTGGCCAGCACCAACAGCTTGTGGAGAAAAAAAAGGTGTGTAACTGCAGTGTGCAATGCCATTAGTTGCAGGTTGCACATCACAACTAATATTTAGACATATGTGGTATGTGATATGTGTCGCATATAATTCTACCACCGAGGATTGCAGGACAACACTCCTTGCCTCCTCTTGCTGCCTACTCCGCTTTCTCTTCTTCTGCCTCCTCATCCAGTCAGTCAATCATTTGGCACCATGTTGAAACTCATCTGTCTGAGACCACACACCACCCAAAGTGTGAAAAATTCCCTCCTAACCCCTTGAGTAACTACCTTGGATCGAACAATCTTTTTTGAAAAAACTGAAACTACTTTTTTTTAAATTAACTTATTTTTTTTAGAAAAACCAAAACTTTGTGGAAAAACAAACTTTTTGAAAAACAAAACTTTTTTTTTACAAAAACAGAAATTATTACATAAACACAAACTTCCCATTTTTACAGGAAAATTACCCTTTTTAGTGTTTAGTGGAAAAAAAGTGTCTAAATACCCATTGCATTTTTATGGTAGGATAGGAACAACCAGGTTTTTCCTATATTGTCTTCTATGGCAGTGAGAGGAAGGGCCACATTTTTCCCATTGCATCTTATATGGGAGTGTGAGAAAGAGCCATGTTTTCCCACTGTGTCTTTAATAACAGTGAGACAAAGGGCCAGGTTTTTCCAAACTGTGCCATTGATCTACCGTTCTATTCCTCAACTTATTGCTTTGGCTCAAGAGTTGTTGAAGGCCTGGGAAAAAAGCAGGATGAGAAGCTTTCCTCATATCTTAAAAGTTTTCAAATTAACCTTTCATGAGGAATCAGTATATAATGTTTCTCTGTCTCTGTATTGTGGATCCAGCTCAATTGTTTGGTTATGTATTAACTGAAACTTATTCATATGTTAATTATACTTAATGAATATTTGTATTAAACTTAATGAATATTAATGGTCACCAATTAATAAAATTCTGTGAACAGAAAACATTTGACTAGATATTGCTGCACACTATTCACTGACAGGAGTAACTTTATGATCTAGGTAGTAGTGCGCACTATTCACTGACAAAAATAATTTTATGATCCATGTATTACAACTCGCTATGCAATTTTATGATCCACATATCACTGTGCACTGTTCACTGACAAAGAAGCTTTTATAAACCAGTGCTCAATATTTACTACATGCTATTCACTGATAACACTTTTATGATTTACGTATTACTGCATGCTATTTACTGACAACAACACTTTTATGATCCACATATTACTGCATTCTATTCACCGAAAAGAGCATTTTTATGATAACATTTTTATGATAGCAACATATTAGTATGTGCTATTGTCAGTGAATAGCACATACTAATATGTAGATCAATGTTTTTTTAGTGAATAGAGCACCTTAATAGGTCGATCATAAAAGTTCTGTTTCTGTGATTAGCATCCAATAATACTTTGATTGTAAAAGCGCTATTGTCAGCAAATAGTGCACAATAATACATAGATCATTAAAGTGCTGTTGTCTGAGAATAGTGCACACAAATAAAAGTGTTGTTGTCTGTGAATAATGTACAGTAATAATTTGATTGCAAGGGTGCTCCTGTCAGTAAATAGAGTGCAGTAATACCTAGATAAAATGTTTGCATGTCGTTTTCTATGCTAGAATTTTATTCATTGGTGACCAATAATTTGCATTAAGTTCTGCAGTATATATTGATTCCTCTTTGGTCTGGTGGGCACTCAACAGTGAAGGTCCCATGAAAGGTTAATATGATGCTGATGAGGATAAGCATAATATATTTGTTGCGGTATTCAAAGGTTTTAGGATACGAGCAAAGCTCCTCATCCTGTTCCTTGTTTTCCTAGGCCTTCAACAACCCCTGAAACAGAGCAATTACTTAATGGCTAGAGCTTTTCAGTAAATAAATGGCGCAACTTGCATGTTTCTCCATCACTAGTAAAACAGATTTGACCTTTGAATAATGATGATCCTCCATTGAGATCTTATCAACTCTACACTGAACATACCATTGAATATAAACAAAGAAAACAGGCAAGGGCTTAACACACCAGCATTTTTCGGGATGCATGTGGCATATGTAATCTCCTGGAGGTGATCATAGTTATCTATAACCACCACTAAGCCTTCAATGTCAGATGGGAACACTTAGAGTGGAACCAGGAGTAGGGTGAACCAGTAGGGTGAATTAATTGCCACTGGTGACTATTGGAATAACCTGGCCCTTACACTCACTGCTATAAAAGATGCAATGGATTTCCAGAAGACTACATTAACCTAGTGGGCAGTTAAAGAGATGTAATGTCCCTGCCCATGCTTACTTGTCCACATAGCAGCTGTGATGTGCAACTTGTAACCCTGCTAACCTTATAAAGATACAGTGCACCCCCTCTTCTCCTCATCCACCCATAACCACTTTTAAATGTGCCCTATGGAATGCCCGCTCTGTGTCTAATAAACAAGAATCTGTTCATTCTTTCTAAGTCCTTTGACCTGCTGGCCATTACTGAAACATGGATCCAGCAGGATGACTCTGAGAATAGGAAGGGAGGAGGGGTTGACATACTCCGCTCTCCACAATGCACTTTCCAGGTCATCCCCCTTGTACCCTCTCTAACTTTCCCATCTTTTGAGGTTCACACCCTCAGACTTTTCTGACCTATTCTCTCTTCGTGTGGCTTTAGCATACCGTCCTCCTGGCTCACCCTATCAGTTCCTTGACTACTTTGCCTCTTGGCTCTGATGCCTGTTAATGTTCAACAGAATGATTTGAGATACAGCTGTACATATTCTTGTTGCTTGATAGTTGCTACAAAATAAAAAAAATGTAAGAGATGAATATTGCGATGCCAAAAATTTGTTCTATTTTCTGTTATGAGACCCATGTGGCAGAACTTTGTCCTCCTATATGTGTTTGATTTATTATCTTCATGTCTGAATTCCTTTGAGAATCAGTTCAAATTTTACAATGCTTCCTAAATATAGGACACTTCATGAAGAGCAGTCAGCAGCAATTCAGTTTTATTTCTTAGTTGCAAGGCATTCTGTTATACATTAACTAGTGCACAAACATTTGTATTTTTGTGTATGCACTGTTAGCCCCTTTAAAATGCAACCACACTAAGTACTTTTGTAAAAAATTGTAATATGACATGTAAATCATATGATTTTGACTTTTAAACACTTCAACTTACCAAACTGATTTTTAGAATGTTGTACTAAACGTTAGAGGTACATTTTGGTTGATTATGTTTTGTGTTTATTTAGAAAATAAAAATAAAATTTGGTAAAATTTCAGAATTTTTTTGAATATTTCTACTTTATATTCTTCTTAGAAACTTTGGGGGCCATTTAGTCAGGACATTTGTGTGTGTCTTGTATTGCTTTTTCTGGGTTGTGGACTGTTGAATGTTGCACCTTTTTTTTTTAAGTCACACAAAAGTCATAAGTTCATTTTCAAACCACTTATAATCTTTTGCCTGTGCCTGCTCAGGACTGGAGATTATTTTGCCCAAAATTGTAGTAACATAGTATCATAGTATTATAGTATATAAGGCTGGAAAAAGATGCAAGTGCATCAAGTCCAACATTTAAGAATTAAATAAATGTTTTTTCCCCATAACCCGTGATATTTTTTCTCTCCAGAAAGTCAGCCTGTCTTGAACACGTACATAGAGTCCTCCATAACAACCTCCTGAGGCAAAGAGTTCCATAGTCTCACTGCTCTTACAGTAAAGAATCTTTGTCTATGTTGATGGTAGAACTGCCTCTCCTCTAGGTGTAAAGGATGTCTCATTGTCCTGGTCACAGGCCAAGGTATAAAAAGATCTTTGGAGAGATCCTTGTACTGTCCATTCAGGTATTTGTACATTGTAATGAGGTCTCCCCTCAATCGTCTTTTTTCTATTTCAATCCCCCCCATCCCCCTAATAATCCTGGTTGCTCTCCTCTGCACCCGTTCCAGTTGTACTATGTCCTTTTTATACACTAGTGCCCAAAACTGTACACAATATTCCATGTGTGGTCTGACCAGTGATTTGTTTAAGGGCAAAAATATGTCTTTATCACGATAATCTATTGCTCTCTTGACACATCCCATAATTTTATTTGCTTTAGCAGCAGCCA
This sequence comes from Engystomops pustulosus, assembly GCA_019512145.1. Classification (NCBI taxonomy): domain Eukaryota; kingdom Metazoa; phylum Chordata; class Amphibia; order Anura; family Leptodactylidae; genus Engystomops; species Engystomops pustulosus. The sequence goes on along the minus strand of CM033641.1, from coordinate 75,188,919 downwards.
CCTGGCTTGGGTCACTAAAATTAAGTTTACCTTCCACCAATGCCCCCAAATTTTTCAGCTCCAGTTTTACCAAGTAATTGACCGTTTAGAACATAATTATACTTTTTTGTTTCCATAGCCCAAGTGAATAACTTTACATTTTACCATACTGACCCCTGTGACACTTCACTAGTAACGTCAACCAAATCTGAGAATGTGCCATTAATGACGACCCTCTGTTTTCTATCACAAAGCCAATTACTTACCCAAATAGATTTTCCTCTAGTCCCAGCAGTCTCATTTCATGCACCAACCTTTTATGCGGCGCTGTCAATTGTCCCCCAGATCCAATCTGGAAGTTACTTCCTCGTTGAAGCCAATCAGATTAGTCTGACAGGACTGATCTCTCAAAAACCCATGCTGATACTGGGTTATAAGGTTATGTACAGTGAGCTACTCCAGAAGAGCATCTCTGACAAACCCCTCAAATATTTTCCCCACACCAGTAGTTAGACTCACAGGTCTGTAGTTTCCAGGATCGCTTTTTGATCCTTTTTTGTATATCGGTACCACATTTGCTATGCAGCAGTCCCATGGAACATAACCAGTCCTCATGGAATCTTCAAATATTAAAAATAATGGTCTGTCTATCATGGTACATAGTTCATATAGAACCCGAGGGTGTATGCCATCTGGCCTTGGTGATTTATCTATCTTAGTGGTTTTGATGCGGCGCCACACCTCTTCCTGGGTTAAACTGTTGACTTTCCAAAGAGAATTTACATAATTTCTTGTTGTGTCTTCCACCAGGGGATTTTCCTGGGTAAAGGCAGCCGAGAAGGCTATTTGTACCATTTTGCTGCAATTCATGACAAAATTTAAACTTTTTTACATGTCCACATCTGGACTTTAAATAAAAATCAGACATACCACAGGTAACGCCTCTATAGCAACTCCCTACTGGGGGTTGTGTATGTCACACCTTTGTATACCAGCAATAATGAAGCACCCTCTGCTAAATGGTGAAGCAAAGGAAATGCATCAGGGTGAGAGAATGCAGGTGGTACTGCTCTTGTAGGGAGGGAAGCTGTTTTGATCGGTACCAATGACAATGTCAGTGGGAGAAGAAAGATCCTTAATGACTGAAGAGAGCTAGGTAGAAAGCTCAAATAACGCAGTTTTAAGGTTTGGGTTCGTTGAGAACTGGGCCGACTTTTCATCTACAGGCTCTTTGCTAGGGATGGACTGCACCTAAATGGGGAGTGTACAGCTGTGCTTGGGGAAAAGAGGTTTAGATGGCTGGAGGAGCTTTTAAACTAGGATATGGGGGAGGGGAACCACTGTATAGATAGAGAACATAGAAAAAGGGATAAAACAGTGGTTGAGGGTTATTTAGAGGGGATTGGATTAACAAGAAAAGTAGGGAAGATATCAAGAATACAGCTAAACCAAAGAAATATATAGGTATTACAGATAAATGTTTGTTGGCAAATGTAAAAAATCTCATAGGCAGTGAAGTTCATTTCATGGAAGCCAAAGGAATAATAATGGGGGTACTAAATAAAATGCATGTACACTAATACAAGAAGCCTTACAAACAAAATGGAAGAGCTGGAAGTCTTAATGTTGGAGGGAACATTGTCATGGTTAATAAGGAAACAGAAAACCAAATATAGAGTGCAGCAAGAACTAGGGAAACAGGGAAGGGAAAACTGTCCCTTACTCCAAGGCTAAACTAGTCCCTGCCTGTGGGTGATGGTCAGCTTACCTGGGCTAGCCCCAGACCCGACAACACAAAGGCCTATCCAGAAAGTAGGGAAAAGGACTAAAGGATACTAGAGTCTGGTGTATTAAAATTGGCCCCCCCTAACGAAACCATTGCTGCAAGAAAAACTTGGTGAACTAACAATCCCAGCATGCACACAAACACAAAACCAAGGCAGAATACAGTAAGGAGGGCAATAGGGAGGACAGAAATAGTGGGTAACAACTAGAGCAGGTCCACAAAACACTCACTATTGAATAAACATATAGAAAGGGGAACAGACAGGAAAGTGGTGAGAGAAAACAAGAGAACTTCACAGAATCTCTCACCATCATCAAAAAGGAAGCTACTAGAAAGTATAGATGTTTCAACAGAATAGACCCAGAGACAAGCTGCAGATACAAAAAGCCTTAAATAAAGCCTGGCCACTCCTGAAAATACAAATAAACACAGTTGAGAACTAAAAACAGCAGCAGATAATGCATAAAGCACCAGCAACAGGGATATAAAAATCAGACTACATAGCACAGTGGGGAAGAACCAACTAGTTAGACCAAAGAACACTGGTTCAAATCCTGACAAAAATGAAATTAAAATGGAACATGGCTGGATAATTGCTATGTCTGGGCTGTTTATATATAAGGTTGTAGTCTTTTGAGAATTTATAGTAAAAATAAAACAGTAGAACTGGTTTGTCTATATGAAAAAAACGAAACTCATACCCATCCTACGAGATGACATTGGTGAGGAAAATGAAAATGTAGAGTCCTTATGGGCAAAAAAAATGAATAATAAATATTACTGGGGGTTTGTTATAAGGCTTCAAATATAATGGAGAACTACTCACAAGTCAAATAGATACAGACTCAGATACAGACAGAAGCACTTGAGAGACTTTAACTACCTTGATATAGACTGGCAGCAGAAGCTTGTAGGTCCTACAAAGGCATAAGGTTTTTGGCAATTCCGAAAAAAAAAATACTTGTGACATCTGGTACAAGACCTAATAAAAGGGGGAAGGTGGGACTCATCTTGACCAATAGACTTGACAGGGTATCAAAATTACAGGTTCATGGTCACAGTAATAGTAACCACAAAATAATTCACTTTTACTTATTCTTTAATATGTTTTTCAGAAGAGGGGCAAAAGGAACTTTGAACTTTAGAAAGGCTAAGGGAGGACCTTAACAACATAAACTTGGACAATGTTCTAAAAAATACCAAAAATAAATGAGTTGTTTTTAAAATGTGGTACTAAGAACAATAGAAACAAAAAACCCCCAATATGGTTAACTAGTTATGTAAGGCGAGTAACGAACAAGAAAGATAAGGCATTTAATTTACTAAAACATGAAGGTAGTGAAGAGTCATTAATAGTGAGAAAAATAAATCCTGTAAAAAAACAGATAAAATAAGCAAAATAGAAACTAAAAGAAAAATTGCCATGGAGAGTAAAATAATCTCAAATTATTTAAATGATTTATAAATAGTAAAAAACTATTTCCCATGGGAAATGCCATGATGAAGAATAATGTAAATCCTCCATTAAATTTCAGATGCTTAACCCAGGAAGAGGTATGACATACATCCCTGGGTACTGCATCGATTATGTTCTGTGATAGACAGACCATTGCTTCTAATATTTGAAGATCAATTAAGGACAGGTTCTGTTCCAAATGACTGGCACATAGCAAATGTGGTGCCAATATTTAAAACAAGGTGATCAAGGGGAAAATATGTGTATAGGGTAAGCAAATGGCTTAGTTATAGAAAGAAGAGGGTTTTTGTTAATGGCACATTGTCAGGTTTGTTGGAAGTTACCAGAGGGATTTGTGGAACTGGAGGCCTGGGCTAACAAATGGGAGATTAGGTTTAATGTAGATAAATGTAAGGTTATGCACTTGGGTAATGGAAATGAAAATTATAATAATGTGTCAAATGATAAATTTCTTGGTAAAAATGATGGAGAAAAAGACTCGGGGGTATTGGTGGATAGTAAACTTAATTTTAGTGATTGGTGATCATTCTGCGGGCTATCTCGGTTAGAGCAATACTCCATATGTGGCAAGGCTTAGGACAAAAGGAACAAAATTTAGCTTTTGGAACTCCGTTTTCACTAAATTGGTGTTGGGTTGTCCCAAAGGTACCAGTATAATAGAAAGCCCAAGAACTGACCCCATTTTGGGCACAAATAATGTATCTAGGGTTGTATGAGCATTTTAACCCCTAAAATGCAGCTCAAATGTATTACAAAGTGAACGGTGCAGAGTAAAAATTGCATTGCTTTCTCAAATGTGCCATTAAAGTGACAAATGAAATCAGCCCAACTCATGCCACAGGGGACAAACACTCCAAAAATCTCACTGCAGCTTATTCCAGGTATGGCAATATCCCATACGTGGCAATAATATGCAGGATGGAGACATAGCAGACTCAAAAAGGAATAACTGGCATTTGCAGCACAGACATTTTAAATATTTTTCTCTTTTTGGCATCATAAAGCATTTGTAGATGCCAATAAGGACGGATACAGTAGAAACCCCTAAGAACTGACCTTATTTTGGAATTTTATGTCATATTGTGCCCATGTTCTCCCGGGTACGGCAATATGGTGCAATAATCTACAGGCTGGGGACATGACAGGGCTTAGAAGGGAAGGTGCTGCATGCAGCATTATGTATAAGCTGTGCAGAGTACATCAGGACAAAATCTACATCTAAATGTCATCTAAAGGGATGTGCAATAAATATGGAAATACTCTTTCATACATAGTTCTGTTATTTCTGGGCATGGTAAATGCTGTCCATATGAATGCCTTTTCTGAAGCACACCCTGCACCTTTTTGTTGTCCTTCCCTTCCTGGCAGTTCTCCTGGAAAGTTTGCCTGGTACAATACGTGTTGTGGCCTCACTTGCAGAAGTGCTGGCAACCCCCCCCCCCCTTTCCTGGTCTCCAAATTAACAAATACTTAATAACCACCTCTTGAAATTGGCTGAAGCACCTGGTCTGTCAGCAAACCCTCTGTCAGCACCTGCCCAGCAACTGCGCAACCACCACCACTGGATAAACGGTTAACACTGAACTAGATATCACAGGGGACTGAAACTAGAGATCACAGGAGACAGAAAAACAAAAACAGCCATGAGTCCAGGCTAATCTGGACACTTATAGGAACTAGGTACTGCCTCAGGTGGGAGGAGCAAGCAATTACAGGTCCAGAGTATTAACTCTTGCAAGACAGAAACTGAGGGGTGTGGCAGACATAAACACAAACGTTAAGGCACAGTTCACACACATATTAACGCCACCTACGGATAGTGCAGCGTTTTGGCACGGACGTGCCAGTACCCCCCCTTTAAAGAGGGGCCACCGGACCCTCACCATTCCCCCAGAGATTGGGAGGGGGCAATAGTCCATTATCAATGGTAACAAGAACATTATCACAAGGTTTTTTCAGAGGAATTGGTCTGAACATTATCTCGCATGGCCTCATGCACTGGATGAGATAAGCTGAAATCCCCTTCCTTGGGGCACTCAGTCCCTGGGGAACTATCAGTCTCACAGTTGAGAGGCTTGTGCGGGGTTAATGACCCTGCAGACTCTTTGACCAGAACTTTAACACAATCCAAAGAATACTTAGGAAACACATATAAGTACAAAGCAGGCATGAAAGGCTTGGCAGGAAACACGGGTGTCCAAGGCTGGCTTGGCAGGATACACGGGGATCCATGGCAGGCTTGGCAGGATACACAGGGGTCCAAGGCAGGCTTGGCAGGATAAACGGGGGTCCAAGGTAGGCTTGGCAGGATACACGGAGGTCCAAGGCAGGCTTGGCGGGATACACGGTGGTCCAAAGCAGGCTTGGCAGGATACACGGTGGTCCAAGGCAGGCTTGGCAGGATACACGGGGGTCCAAGGCAGGCTTGGCAGGATACACGGGGGTCCAAGGCAGGCTTGGCAGGATACATGGTGTCCAAGGAGGGCTTGGCAGGATACACGGGTGTCAATGGCAGGCTTGGCAGGATACATGGAGGTCCAAGGCAGGCTTGGCAGGATACACGGGGGTCCAAGGCAGGCTTGGCAGGATACACGGGGGTCCAAGGTGGGCTTGGCAGGATACACGGGGTCCAAGGCAGGCTTGGCATGATACACGGGGGTCCAAGGCAGGCTTGGCAGGATACACGGTGGTCCAAGGCAGGCTTGGCAGGATACACGGTGGTCCAAGGCAGGCTTGGCAGGGTACATGGGGTCCAAGACAGGCTTGGCAGGATACACGTGGTCCAAGGCAGGCTTGGCAGGATACACGGGGGTCCAAGGTGGGCTTGGCAGGATACACGGGGTCCAAGGCGGGCTTGTGCAGATACACGGGGGTCCAAGGCAGCTTGGAAGGATACACGGGTCAAAGGCCAGGCTTGGCAGGATACACGGTGGTCCAAGGCAGGCTTGGCAGGATACATGGGGTCCAAGGCAGGCTTGGCAGGATACACGGTGGACCACGGCGGACTTGGCAGGATACACGGGGGTCCAAGGCAGGCTTTGCAGGACACACGGGGTTCCAAGGTAGACTTAGCAGGATACACGGTGGTCCAAGGCAGGCTTTGCAGGATACACGGGGGTCCAAGGCAGGCTTGGCAGGATACACGTGGTCCAAGGCAGGCTTGGCAGGATACACGGGGGTCCAAGGCAGGCTTGGCAGGATACACGGGGGTCCAAGGCTGGCTTGGCAGGATACACGGCTCACAGCTGACACACAGAAAAATCTCCTCTCTCCAGCTATACCAAACCAAAATAGTGCTTCTGGAGGGAGGAGGAAGGAACTAAAGTCATGTTTTTCAGCCCCAAAAGCTGCAATTGGCTAGTCAGACTTAACTGACCAATCACAGCAATCGATCGGTGACACATGATGCATCGGGTGTGCGCTGGCACCATAGAAGCGCCAAGGAGTTAAATAACCTCACTTTACCTAAAATGCATTACTCAGTAAATTAAAAAAAAAACATTTTATGTATCCCTGCATCCAAAATCGGATGGAATACGAAATAGGGGAATACAATCACAGAAAAACTAACAGATGTTAAAATCACTGCTAACCAATTTGAAAATAAATAGTAATTAACTCCTTGAATGGCAAATAAATAAGTAAAAAGTGAAGATAGTACTGCAACAAAGTATATTTTATACAACTCCATAGACTGAAGAATAAAAAGATTGCAGAATGTAGCAATACAGAGGATTACCGTAAATAATTTTTACGGTATTGAATCATTACAGTATGTTATTGGGTAACTTGTGATAATACTGGCCCAAAAAATAAAGAGACTGTTTCATATGTAAAATCAGACCCATAAAGAAAGTACCTTTTTAGTTTTTTTCATTTATAGAAAATATTTCTCTCTATATTGCAACTAATGGTCATTTGCCATGATATAGTTTCCTCTTTCTATAATTCCACACAGTGGGGCTTATTTACTAAGGGTTCTGTGGCCACATTTCCGTCGGGTTTTCTGACTTTTCGGGGATGGGTACAGGCATTTAGAAGGGGATTATGTCACGCGTGATTGGATTTTTTTGCGCATCGGAGCCGGCTTTCATACAACAGAAATCGGGGGGAAGCGCCGTTGCGTGATCCGACTGATTCAGACTGAGAGCGGAATTTAATATTCACATTGTGTTGCAACCAATGCACTTACATACACCAGGAAGAAGAAGGTGAACTACGGCGGATATCGGATATCGGGCGCAGGCTCGTAGTGAATCGTGGCACAATCCTTGATCGTCGGACATCCTGGATTGGGGATCGTGACGTGGACAGGTAAGTAAATGTGCCAAAAGAATAAATTAGACAGTGAAATCTGTAAAATCCAACATCATAAGAAAACGGCGCCACATGTACATGCAATTCATTATCCACCCACATCGGTCAAATTTATTTCACTAAGACCCTATTTACATGATGTTGTGTGGCTAATATACAGTATTTCCTTTTTTTTTGGGGGGGTCATATCCTCGACTGTGGTTTCCACACCCCCGGATAAAAGATGACTGGCATAGCCACAAATTATTAACCAGGCAATCTTTTTCTATTTTTGACATGTGAGCGGACCTCTTATGCCATTGACATACAGGCTGCAAGCATTGAACCATGAGCCTGTTTGCCGTACGATATTGCACAGTTTTGTGTGCAGTGACCTAACATCAAGTTAGCAGGTACCGATTTAAAAATTATAGTTATTTAAATTAGTAACTTTGTATAAAAAACTGCGACTTAAAGAATGTTATTCTCCATTTCAGTATATAGTATATGTATTTGTTTTGGTTTACACAAACAAGGGATAAATTTTCCCTTTTCAGGCTTATGTCAGATGCAATTAGGCAGATATAGGTGCCAGTATCAATAGGAAGAAAAGGTCAAGCAGCAATGTGTTCCTTGTCAGACCAACTTAGTTGAAGTGGTAAGCAGATGTGTGAGAAGGTGGATGCAATTATGATGAAAATCAGATTCATGTATAAATATTGAGGCAACTATGAATCATCTTTCAAGTTGTGAAAAGGTCTTTCATGCCAGTAAATTATCAATGAGACTATGGTTTTACATCACATTCTAACACACAATAAACATGTCTATAAATCAGTACAATCCATAACATCAATAACAACTGTTTACGTTTTTAAAGTCAATAAGAATATAAAGTACAACATAGAATATAAAAATTCTGCACTATGCAAAAATAAGCAATTCTTTAATTTACTATAAGTAGTTTTCTGGAGGTGTTTAGCAGTTAGGAGAGGTTTTACCTTGCCCTCCAGGCTAATCTCCACTTGCCATGCTTTCTGGTTGCCATGAGAAACTGTATAGTACAGCTAGAGATGACAGGAGGCTTGTTGAGAGGGGATCTCGGGCAGGTATTGATGTCGCAAGCATGTGACTCATCACATGTTTTAAGTTAGCCAATTACAAACAAGCTGTCTGTCATGGGTGTCCCCGTGAACCACATCCCGGATCGCTGGCACACCCATGCCTCGCTAAGGTCCCCAGCTCCCCTCCCTACTTCCTTACCTATCCACACTCATGCTTCGGATCCAGCAGCCTGGCTTGCGTGTCCCCTCCTTCTAGGGTGCGTGCTCGCTGGCTCTCGAAGATTTAAAGGGCCAGCGGACTGCTGATTAGTGCTGGCCATTCCCTGGAAATTGGATAAAAGTGGGCCTCTACCGTCATTCCCCGCAGGATCTTTGTGCTATATGCCTCAGAAAAAGATTGTCTTGTTGGATTCTGCAAGTGTGCAGATTTCCCTTTGTGACCCCGTTTCCGTTCCTGACTCTAACTCCGTGCTTCCTGCCCTGACCTTCTGCTTTTTTTCTGACGTTGATCGCTTGCTGCCTGTCTTGACCTCCTGTCTGTTTTCCCCGACCACAAACCTGCCATATGATTCTATACTTCGTTTTGACCACCCCTGCGGATAAAGTCTTACTTGTGGAACGACCGGGTGGAACCCTGCCACAGCAAGTCCAACACGCTTTGCTGCGGGATCTGGTTAAAACCAGGTGCCACTAAGGGTCCACTACCTCGAATCCTGACACTGTCCTGTATCATTTCAAAGTTCTCAGTTTGATGCAAAGAGCCTCCAGTGATGTCATAAGCATGTGACTCATTACATGCTTCAGATCGGCCAATTACAAACATGCTATCCTCTTCTGGCTTCAGAGCCCTTAGCTGATGTCACAACCTGGAAGTGCCCACCCACATCAGGAATAGCCTAATCTGATTTAATAAGAAATAATGTTAAATATACCAGATATCTCCGGCTAGGAAGAGGCCAGCAGCATGATATGGTATCATTAGAATAGCTTAAACTATTTGTTGTCAATAACTTTACAGTTATGCTTTAATATGTATGAAAAATTTGCTAAGTAAAGGTTGTATTTGCACAATCATAAGTTTTGTCCTTTTTAGTAAATGTGTGTATGAATAAACTGATTAAGAAGAGTAATAAAAATATCAGAATGTCAGAGGAATATTGCTCTAGATTTGATCAGTGTGGGGACTGTGTGTTTTCTGAAAATACATAATAGAAATACTAATAAGTCCTATTTTAAAGACTTGTAGCAGTCTTTAAAATGTAAAATGTTAAAATATGACAAGCATTAAATAGTTTGTATAATTATAAGTTACCGTATTTTTCGGACTATAAGACGCACTGGACCATAAGACGCACCTAGGTTTTAGAGGTGGAAAAATAAGAAAAATTGTATTTTTTTCCCCAAATAGTGTACTAAAACATTTAATAAAGTAACAGTAAAGTAACGGCACCGTACGGGGCGGTGCAGCCATGTTTCTCTTTGGAGAGGGGTAGGCGGCGAGCATCCCTCACCCCCTCCTCCTTCTCTCCCAGACATCAACGTGTGCCCGCCGTGCTACGTACGGGGGCACACATTCATGTGAATGTAGCTAAAGGGACTGTGTAGGGGATACTTTTATTAGGGGTCATTGTGTGACATTTGGTGAGGTTTTAATAATATACTGTGTTCGGGGAGAATTAATGGGGAGACTTTATTAGGGGACATTTTATGGGACTCTGTTACCTGGTGCTGAAGGATAACTCTGGTGCCGACACTACAAGTGTTCTGTCAGATTCAGCTCTATACAGAACACTTGGTGGTCGCGGGAGTGTTGTTCCTTTGACCCAACACTAATTGGCTAGGGCTTGGCTAGCAACAAGCTCAGCCAACCAGTGTTGGGGGCAGAATTAGTGATGGGAATTACGCTCTTTAGATAGAATTATGCTGACACCTAGTCAGGGGGTCTCAAGAGTTACCAGGACTGTATAGGTATTAGTATATGTGACAATGGTAACAAGAGCTTACAATCTATGAGGAGGAGGGGACAGGAGGTGACAGTGCTTGTACAATGGCCACAAGAGCTTGCAATCTATGAGGAGGAGGGGACAGGAGGTGACAATGCTTGTACAATGGCCACAAGAGCTTACAATCTATGAGGAGGAGGGGACAGGAGGTGACAATGCTTGAACAATGTATTATGTAGAGTACAGATGACTCAACATGTCACACATCCCTAACGAGTATATAGTAAAGAGGAAAAGGTAGGATGTGTATAAGGACAACTTAGCAATATAAAGTGAAATGTATCAATTTATTTATGCAAAACACTAAACACTGACATTTAAAAACATTTAAAATGAGCACTACAAGAGTAAAGTGCTATCCACAGTGCATGACAATAACATGTCCTGTTCTCCCCCTTCTAAAGATGATGGTGTATCTCAGCTTGGTGTTGGTATGAGAAATAGTGTAATCACTAATAGACTGTGCATTGGTTGCCAATGTGGTCAGGGTATAGACAGTAGCCCACAATCAATGTAAACAATGACACTATAAATAAAACAGTCAATGCAATAGGGTCTAATTATGGATAAAGAAAGGTAGATATCACCAAGTTGTATGATGGGGGAGATCACGCGCCCCACGCGTTCCGCCTACGTTGTGGCTTCCTCAGGGGTCTAGAGTTTAGTGCTCTAGGGTGGTATATAAATATGATAATAGTGATTGGAGAGTTGGCTCACCTGTGTGGGGAGACGCTGTAGGGCTGGCCATGCGTGTGTGTGGAGCGGCCATGTCTCGGTGACTCCGCGCATGCGCGATCCCGGATCTCGCGCGACTGACACAATCCTCCACCTCCAGCTTGCGTCAGTCGCGCGTCACCAGGAAGGCACGCCCCCGGAGTCCCGTTTTTGTCGTGTAAGGGAAATTGTAAGGTGTCTTAAGTTGGTATGTTGTAATCTCTGGGATAGGAGGACTGAAGAAGTAAGATATTTGGGCTAATATAACTGTGAGGATTAGCTTTGAAATATAGAATTGTATCTTGAATTGAGTCTGTGAACTGCCTATTCTGAGTGTACATACAATATAATATACAAGGGCTGGTGATGGATGAAAAATGAGCTGTAAAAAAGTTCATAAGTTTACAAATTGTCCATGATTAGATATTAAATATTAAAGGCAGGCAAATGTGCCTGTGCGGGATATGTTGGTCTAGAGAAGTAATGAATGACATATAAGTTAGAGATCACTGTGATAGTAAAGTGACTGTGGCAACATATAAAAGTGAGAAAATCTAAAATTAATGGTGATGTGGTGACAAAAATTATATTGTTATGAGTGTCCCCATACTATACATTTTTACTTTTTCTTTTTCTTATTTCTTTTCCAGAGCAGGAGTCCATCTATAATTGCCTCCGGATTGCGTGGGTAAGTGAATGTTCTTTTTTTCTTTTTTTCTAGTGATTTTCAAAACTTCTCCCCTTGAGTTGATGTCATATCTCTGGTGGGAAGACTTTATTCTGGGCTGACTATGGCCGTGCCTCCTATTTCTTGTGTGGTGATGACATCTTCAGACAGTGCTGTGTAAAAAAGAAGAGAAAAACTGTGAAAGAAAAGAGAATTTTTCTTTGGAGAATTATTTTAAAGTGCATATATCTTATACTCTATCCGTGTTTTCAGCCTCTACAACCAATAAATAACCCTAATCATGGTCCCATTCTAGAATAGACCCTTGAAACATAAAGGGCCATGTGCCTATACTATGTTGTGAAGAATGGCGAAAAAGCGCCCAACTTCGTGGCCATTACTTCTGCCATGAGCTCACGTGTTACAACAATTGCCTATTACCAAGTTTTCTGGTTCCTACCCATTAGCTCATATTATATCCATAAAGTCAATGAATCCCTTATTTTCATCTGTACATATATTAACCGTGCCCACCTATAGGAGTTGTGTGCAGCCTGTTCTCAAAGGGTTGAGTGAGGCTTTAGTATCTATCAAAAAAAAGTGTGAAAATGGGTAATGTGGATTCCACTGATTTACAGGCACCCAAAAAATTATAAACCATCACTTCATTAACCCTGTTCATAGAGTGACCGTCAGCACAGAATTAAATTTATATCAGATAATACAGATAAGCGTTATTAATAATAACGGCACTCCGTTTGGTGGGACTGGGTCCTCCAAGCACAGGATGACAGCAGATGTCCCTTAGTTTTACTTGTATCTTATTGGGAGCATCATTTTATACTGACGGGACTTGTTGGGAGAAAAAATACAACCTTCAGACCAAGTACATGTGAAGGACAGATCGCCCAAAGTCAGCAGAATTAAGACAATGTAAGCTTTGAAATGCTTTGCTTAGGCAGATTCTGTGCAGGAAGATTGAAGTGTCAGAATCCACCCTTTCTTTCAAACAAATTTTCCGTTTCACTTTCAATTAGAAGAATTCCGTCACACATGGCTTTTGTTTAATGGTATGCTCTTTCTGTACTGCTTGGTTTTCCTCGAGAGCTGATAATAACTATTGCATAATTTCATTTGCATTAAAATTTATCTATTAATCAGCGTATTTTGCTATGCGATACTGATGGCTGAAGGTTCTATTACACAGGAGAGTTCTGTTAGGTGCGTTGTTAATTGAGTAATTGATGAAGGTTTTCTTGAGACAAGTTAATGTTGTTTCTGGAGCAGGGATAATTTTCCAGAAAGGGGTTACTTATCGGAGGAAATTGTATAAAGTTGTTTTTGTCATAAACAATTGGTTTATGTTAATGTTATATCAGGTTTTTTGTTCTCTGTTCAGGGACTGTGGCCAAATGTTCTTTACTGGGATATTTTTGAATGGTAATTATTTCTAAACACCAATTTTAATAAAGTGTAATATTCTTTGGCAGCAAACCACAAAATGCACAGTCGAGACATCACCATTTTTCAGTATTCAACTGCAAAAACACTTGAGTAAAATATGTTGACGTGTGATAGGAGAAATGACCAGACTAAAGTAAGACATCATAAAAAAAGAAAGAACAGAAAAGCACAAAACAACCAAAAGTAAGAGGTTATTAGAAAACTATTTTTCTTATCTGTACTTGACCTATAAATTCAAACACTGTATAACGTATCTATCTAATCTTCAACCGTACTTTGTCTTCCAACACGTCTGGTACGCCACCTCTGCCCCCCAAATGGCTTATATACCAAAACGTGAAATATGTATAGTGAAGGCTGACCCACAAACGAATCGACCCGAGGGGCGTTATGCCGGAAGAGTGGTGGCAGCTCGGGGATATATACTCTTGTGGATGGACAGAGTAACACTATAATATAAGTAGCCAAAAAAAAGGTTTTGTTTAGCGTTCCATATAAAAAAAAATTTCTGACCAGAGCTTTGATTAGCCAGGAACCCGTTGTGACGAGTTACCGTCCTTCTCCCTCTCTAAAACTTTCTATTTCATCTTATTTGTTTGCAATTGAGCCTAACTTACCCTTTCCTAGACACAGCCTTATTAGGAAAGTCAAGGGCACTCGATGCTTCGCTGCACAAAATATTGTAAACAAACTATTGTAAAGAAAAGGAAGGGAGGAGGTAGGTAAGGGAATTCATCTGTATCCTATGAACCAAATCCCATACAACTTCCATACTATTAATGGAAAGAAAGTTGAACAATTTCAAGCTCTTTGCAATTTTTCATATTTATGGTTTTTATGAAGAATTTTGTAAAAGTATGTTCATAATTATTAGGTTGTAACAACACATGTCCCATCAGTTCACCAAGGAGGGAAGGGATTGGATTAGAAAGGGATTAAGGGGGAAAACATTTCTTTATAACTCAAGCCGTCAGTGCTATTTAGGTAGTGAAGGCATGTGTAGAAAGCAGGAATTTCAATCTCGTTAGTTCAAACATATTTAGTGGAGAAGCACAACCTGGTTTTTAAAACACCATAAACGGTGATCATCTAATTAGAATCATTCGTATCGATCCACCATTTAACAACATTCTATTACCCTGTGTGCTGGGGCAGCACAATTCCTCCTCTGTACACCCTTCTTACGGGTCGCCCATTGCCGTGGAATATGATTTCCCGTGCTCTCCTTCTGTTAGTTATTATGCTACCCCTTTAACGTACCATTTTCAATCAATTGCAATGGATCCGCACAACCATCAGTACCTTATTTCACCCATCATGCTCATATCTGAAAAGACGTGTCAAATTGCCGTTTGCAAAGTCCAAGAACACAAATCTGCTAGGTATCTGCTACATCTTCATAAGAGTAGTCAGGTTACTACTCTGGACACTGTTATTCTTAGTAAAACCCATGCTGACTGTACCCTTGCCAGTTAAAGCTTACAGGCCTGTAATTGCCTGCCTGAAAGTTCTAAAGCTTGTTTTCAATTTGGCAGCACATTTGCCTTGCATCAGTCCTTGGCACCACCTAAAGTCATTTGGGAAGATCTCTGAAGATTTATTAGACAGCGGCACACCCCAATAACAAAAACTTGAGTTATTTTTTTAAGAAACTGTGGGCGTCAACACTATGGAGTCAAGAGCCTTGTACATCATTTATTTATTGAGCTTAGATTGGATCATGTTACATTTCGAGCCAGTCTTAGTCTTTACAGGATGGCCTCAACCACACGGTTGCAACAACACACTCTATCAAATTCTTTCTTCTATTGTAAGTAAAAGGAGCTAAAAAACTCATTCGTATCTCCGCTATCTCTGGGTCCTCCAGTCACCAATGCCCCATTTTCAGAATATAGGAGTCCAACCTGCTGACCCTTTTTTTTTCGGTCATTGATATACTAAAAAACTTCATAGGATGTTTTCTATGTTTTGTGCCAACTGTCTTTCTTTGTAGTATTTGGCTGATTTTATTTTAGCTTTCTTACAGATTTTGGTAGTGTTATTAATCGAGTGCCTCAGGGTGACCATTCGGATTCATATTTTTTAAAATGCCTCTCGTTTTAAAAATTAATTCCTCTTTAACTGTAGCTGTAAGCACTAGGGTGTATTGTATGTGTATTGTGTATCGAACAAATCTTTACTTGTTAATCTATGTGTGGCTGACTACAAGGACCTCCATTACTCCGTATGATGTGATCTTAGCTACCTAAATTAATAAGTAAGGATGAGGACTTTTGAAATCTGCCCAGGAATAGCTGTGATGGTGCGCTAGACCTATGCCTTTTTTTGTATTTTGGTTTCAGATGACACTCCATGAATATTTTTCAACAACAGGTTCTGTCTATGGGTCTCTGGACCACCGCGGAAGATGGTAACTAGCCTAACCTGGGAACCGCGAGTCAAGTGGCCACCCCCCATGGTTATCACCAGAGGCCCCCAAGATACATCCCCAAAGGGGAGTGGTCGTGCTGGGCGGCGCGGCGGTACCCGCACCTGTCGTTCTCATAGTTGACGACTCTGTCTCGGTTGGAAAACAGGTAGTCACAGGGACCTGAGGGGTCTGTACAAGATAGTAATGCAGAAGACGAGATCTGTACTCCGGGGTGGTACGAGCGGGAGGAACAGCACAGGAAGGCACACTAGGACTCACTTTCAGGAAATCGAGAGCTGCCACACGGCATCAGGAACCCAGCAACGGATGCACACGGATCCAGGAACACGGAGACACACTGCACATGGATCAGGAAACACAGGAAACGAACTGGCACACGGAAAGCAGAAACGTCAGGAACCAGGATAAATAGGAACCATGAACACAGAGAATGCAGGAAAAGTTCCTCCAAAAACAGGGGAGCTTTCGCTTCAGGGGATGCTTGAATATCTTGCAGGGGTTGGTCACAGGAAGGGCAAGGAACTTATGGCAGGGTCAGCGGGCAATTAAGAACGGCTTGGCTGCGCCCTTCTAAATCTCTTGCGCGCGCGTCCGATGAGAGGGAATGAGGATCTGAGCTGTGGGAGCCAGAGAGAGCGCTGCAGGAAGCCAGGTGTAGGTTCCCGCGCTCAGCGGGGCACACAAAGAACAACGGTGCGCCCATGATCCGAGACAGGAATTCACAGTGACTCAATAGAATCAAAATAAGAGCAATGACTTCCTGTACAATAGGAACCATTAAAAAATATAAATCTTTATATTTCTTATTATTATAAAGTAAAAACCAGGCAAAGAATATCTTGCATTGGTTTAGGCATATAAACAGGACTGTAGGTACCTAGCTGTTAAGAACCACTATGCTCCCAGACTCCTACCTAAAACACTCGGGCCTAGGGGATATAGCAGATGATTAATGCATATCGTTCCCGTCTCCCCTTAATTGCCCCGTGATAATAGCTTCGGCAAGTGGTGGGTAAGTGTCAATTGGTCACCAAATTATTCTGGGGTGTAAGCCCACTAGAGACCTACTAAAGTGATAGAGTTAAAAAAGCCAGAGGTAGGGTGATTCAATCTCAAAATATATCCTGGTGGCTGTCACAACTCATATGTAAAAATCTAATGGTGCCGTGTAGCAGGGCTGACATCAGCTGCATGTTCACACAAATAGCACCATGCACCTACACATTCCCTTCTATTTGACGTAGAGTTCATCAGTGGGTTGTCATGAATTTCAACAAAATATAGCACATCAAAAAATCCCTGACGTTTGTCCTCTTTCTCACACTTCAGATAATGTGAGATGCCACACAAACATTGAAGAATCCTACAACGGACCCTTGTAGCATCCGGTCAGCAAGTTTAATTTGTTCCACATGGACACCAGTTTGTAATAAGGTAATGGGTGACATACCCTTCTGGGGGTAGAGAAAGTCCTTAGTAGAAGCACTCTAGAATGACATCGTTTATAATTATGAATTGTTTATAGAGCACAATTCATTCATATGATCTACATCCAAGGAATACAAATATATGCTCAATGACCAAAATATGTGGATAACATAAGCAAAGTTAAACTGAAACACTGCTATGTACCTAAGATTGGGGGGATCCCACTATCTGGCATGTGTCATTTTTGTGAAAGATGGTAAATAAAATTATAACTATTAAGTTGCTTTTGTTTTCTTGCATATTTAGAAAGGATTATATTAGGGTATAGAAGGGTATTAATATTAGTTATTACGTATTATCTATAGTATAAGCCGAGTTTTCAGCACAAAAAATATGCTGAGAAAACAAAACTCAGCTTATACTCCAGTCAAAAAAAAACTCAAAGAAGGTGAGTTTAGATTTTTTTATTTTTTTTTAATCAAACTGTCCGGGATCGGCTCCATAACGGGCCGGGGATCCGACTCCATAACCGGCCAGTGTCCGGGCTCATAACCGTCGGGGATCCGGCTCCTTTAAGAGGGTACAGGGGCTGGTGGAGATCATCTTGGGCAGGTGCTGGACAGGCTACAAATTGGGGCAGGGGTGAACAGGGTACAAAAGCGGGCAGGGCGGGATGTAACTGAAAATGGGGCATGGGGGCACGAGGTTGAATTGGAACACGGGGTGAATATGATATATTGGGGTGAGGGGCCTGACAGGCTACTATAATGCAGCGGGCTGACAGGCTACATCATTGGGCGGCGACATGACCTTATGTTCGCTCAGACACCGATCATATGGGGCAGGGGGCTGGAAGGCTACATATTGGGGGCGGGCGCGCGACAGGCTACATAGGGGACATGGGGCTGACAGGCTACATATTGGGGCGGGGCTAACAGGCTAATATTGGGACAGGGACTGGAAGGCATATATTGTGCAGGTATGACAGGCTATCTGATTGGTGCAGGACTGACAGGCTATATATTGGGGCAGGGGCTGACAGGCCTATTATTGGGGCAGCGGGGCTGACCCACGACTATTAATGGGGCAGCGGCTGGCAGGCTCACTGTATATTGGGGCTGGCGGCTATATCCTATAGGGGAGCTGGCTGGCTATATACTACAGGGCTGCGGGCTATATACTACTGGGGCTTGGTGCTACATACTGGGGGGGGCCTGGACCATGCATTTCCTCCACCCTCGCTTATACTCGAGTCAATGGTCTTCCCAGTTTTTTATGGTAAAAATAAGGTACTACCCGGTTTACCGGGTTCGGCTTATACACTCTGGTCATATATGGTATATTATTATTCTAGTATATAAAATGGATATGTATAAACTGCTGTGAAAGTTTACATTGTTGCTCTCCAGAATCCAGAAAATTGTACACTACGATATGCATGTTTACTGTCGGTAACTTCCTCATAATGCATCTGTGATTACTGCAACTGATAAGTATGTTACTTGGTTGCAAGCAATTATGGATTTAGTCATTGACGTTATTACCGTATTTTTTGGATTAAATAGCGCAATTTTTTCCCCAGAAGATGGGGAAAAAACAGTGGGTGGTCTTTATAGTCCGAATGATAGATGTGTGTCGAAGTCTCAGGCCTCCACTGCAGGAGAGAATGGAGGATGGCACATGGCATAAGCGCAGGGCAGTGCTAGGATCGCTCCACACATTGCACACGACTGTGGAACATCCACTTCCAGGTTATATGTATGAAGGAAGCAGAGAGCCACGCCCCCTAGCCAGGAAGCTTACACTGTTGACTAATGCCGGACAGGTCAATGGCTTCCCCCAGAGGTGTCCAGCTGCTGGTGCTGCAGGGGCATCAGTAACACTAATAGGGACAAGGGATGTGACTCAGTTACTATTCTCTTGCTCCTGGCCTGCTGTGCGTCGAACAGGTGTGTGAAACATGAGCACATTCCCAAACTTGCTTGTACAAGAGGTCACAGAGCTTACAGTCTACTATCACTCTTGTGGCCCCCTCCTCCTCATAGAGTGTAAGCTCTTGTTCTATGTTAGCTTTAGTAAAAAGAAAAGGTAGGATGTTGTATGGACAACTAGCAATATAGTGAAAATGTCAATTTATTTATGCAAAAACACTAAACACTGACATTTAAAACATTTAAAATGAGCACTACAAGAGTAAAGTGCTATCCACAGTGCATGACAATAACATGTCCTGTTCTCCCCCTTCTAAAGATAATGGTGTATCTCAGCTTGGGTTGGTATGTGAAATGTGTAATCATAATAGACTGTGCATTGGTTGCCAATGTGGTCAGGTATAGACAGTGGCCCACAATCAATATAAGAATGACACATAAATAAACAGTCAATGCAATAGGTCTAATTATGAGATAAAGAAGGTTGATATCACCAGTTGTATGATGGGGAGATCACGCGCCCCACGGTTCCGCCTACGTTGTGGCTTCCTCAGGGGTCTAGAGTCTAGTGCTCTAAGAGGTGGTATATAAATATATATGGTGATTGGAGAGTTGGCTCACCTGTGTGGGGAGACGCTGTAGGGCTGGCCATGCGTGTGTGTGCGAGCGGCCATGTCTCGGTGACTCCGCGCATCGCGATCCCGGATCTCGCGCGACTGACACAATCCTCCACTCCAGCTTGCGTCAGTCGCGCGTCACCAGGAAACACGCCCCCGAGTCCCGTTTTTGTCGTGTCAAGGGAAATTTAATGTGTTGTTGGTCTGTTGATCTGGGATGGAGGACTGAGAGTAGATATTTGGGCTATATACTGTGAGGATTAGCTTTGAAATATAGGATGTATCTGAATTGAGTCTGTGAACTGCCTATTCTGAGTGTACATACATATATACAGGGGCTGGTGATGGAGAAAATGAGCTGTAAAAAGTTATAAGTTTACAATTGTCTGATTGATATTAATATTAAGGCGCAAATTGCCTTGCGGATATGTTGTGCTCTAAGATATGAATGACATATAAGTTAGATCATCTATGATAGTGAAGTGACTGTGAGCAAACATGTAAAAGTGAAAAATCTAAAATTATGGTGATTGGTGACAAAATTATATTGTTATGAGTGTCCCCATACTATACATTTTACTTTTTCTTTCTTATTTCTTTTCAGGAAGGAGTCCATTATATTGCCTCCGGATTGCTGTGTAAGTTCTGTTCTTTTTTTCTTTTTTTCTAGTGATTTTCAAAACTTCTCCCCTTGAGTTGATGTCATCTCTGGTGGGAAGACTTATTCTGGGCTGACTATGGCCGTCCTCCTATTTCTTGTGTGGTGATGACATCTTCAACAGTGCGTGTAAAAAGAAGAAAAAACTGTGAAAGAAAGAGAATTTTTCTTGGAAAATTATTTAAAGTGCTATATCTTACTCTTCTATCCGTTTTTTCCTCTACAACTCAATAACCCCTAATCATGGTCCCATTCTAGAATCGACCCTTAAACATAAAGGGCCATGTCTATATATGTTTGTAAGAGGCGAAAAGCCCAAAATTGACATTTATGCTCCTGTCACCCCTATATTGAACTCAGATGGCAAATAATGGCTGACAGGGTTAGAGGGTTATACCTTTTTGTAGAATCCGTGAACTGTAGTTCTTCATTCATCCCTTTCGGTGTCATGGAGTTTAGATTATATATCCACCTGGATTCTTTTTGAAGTACATTGGAGTGACATCACCTCCTCTGATGTTGGTATGATCTCTCTCTAGTCCATATATTTTTATCCCTGTGTTTGACTGTTATATGGTTCATAGTGACTCGCCACTGAGGTGAGATTTTTTCTTGCTGAAATGTTTTTTGGCCATGTTGATAGAAGAGATGTGTTGTTGCATTCTCTTTTTTAATGGTTGTGTTGTTTGACCAACATAGATCCTAGAGCACGTACATTCAAGTGCATAAACGACGTTTCTTGTTTTACAATTAATGTAATCTTTTTAGTCTGTAGTGCTTCCCGTTAGTGGGGTCCGTGAATGTGTCTGTGTTTGCCATTATTGGCAGATGTTACATTCTCCACAGGCATATTTCCTTGATTTGATGTCCTCCTGTGGTACTGAGAGCAGGTTGTAAATGACTTTTAGTGAGGTGGTCCTTTAGGTTTCTGGCTCTTCTGGCCGTGAGAGTTGGTCTCATGCTGATGTGCTCCTTAGTCTGGGTTCACTCGTTAATATGTTCCAGTTCTGCCAGGATCTGGTACAGATCTTGCCATTGGTTTTAAATGTTGTGATTAGTCTCACTTCTTTGTCATTTCTTGGTTTTTTTTTTCGGTTTTGGTGTTAAAAGTGTTTCTCTATGATTTTGCTGACTCGCATATATGCTTGGGAGATGATCTTCTTTGATATCCTCTTGCTTTTAGTCTCTGTTAGTTCTTTTGCTGTGTTTTGAATTCCTGTGGGTCACTGCAGTTTCTTTCAATCTCAACATCTGGCCATATGGTATTCCCTTCTTGAGGTGCTGTGGGGTGAAGCTTTTAAAATGTAATATGTTGTTGGTCGCAGTTTTTTTGCGAAAATGAGGTGGTTATTTTCTCTGCTGCCTTGATACTTTCAGGTCCAGAAATTCACTGATGTACTGGAGAGATGTGAACTAGGCTTTACATTGATTGTGTTGGTGTTCAATTCGTCCAGAATTCCAGACATTCTTGTTCGGAGCCCTGCCATAGAAAGATGATGTCATCTATGAAGCGATACCATTTAGTATCTTGGATTGATATCTGGCAATGGGTGCACGAGTGTCTCCTCCCACCATCCCAAAAAGGTTTGCGTAGGAGGGGGCACAACGGCACCCATTGCCGTTCCAAGATATCTGTCTGTAGTATCGTTTTTGTCAAAGACAAAATAGTTTGATTCAGTATGAAATGCAGTAAATCCAAAATGAATGAATCATGCTTACGGTCGGGGTTCTCTTCTTTGTCCAGATGGTAGGCCACTGCTGCAATGTTCATAAAGGGCCATGTGCCTATACTATGTTGTGAAGAATGGCGAAAAAGGAATTGCAGCAGTGGCCTACCATCTGGACTATAAAAGAGAGAACCCCGACCGTAAGCATGATTCATTCATTTTGGATTTACTGCATTTCATATTGAATCATAACTATTTTGTCTTTGACAAAACGTACTACAGACAGATATCTGGAACGGCAATGGGTGCACGTTGTGCCCCCTCCTACGCAAACCTCTTCTTGGGATGGTGGGAGGAGACACTCGTGCACCCATTGCCAAGATATCAATCCAAGATACTCAAATGGTATCGCTTTATAGATGACATCATCTTTCTATGGCAGGGCTCCGAACAAGAATGTCTGGAATTCATAGACGAATTGAACACCAACACAATCAATGTAAAAGCACAGTTCAAGACATTCCCAGACATCAGTGGAATTTCTGGACCTGAAAGTATCAAGGCAGCAGAGAAAATAACCACCTCATGTTTCGCAAAAAAAACTGCGACCAACAACTATTACATTTTAAAAGCTTCCACACCCACAGCACCTCAAGGAAGGGAATACCATATGGCCAATGTTGGATTGAAAAGAAACTGCAGTGACCCACAGGGAATTCAAAAACACAGCAAAAAGATACTAACAGAGAGACTAAAAGCAAGAGCGAATCAAAAGAAGATCATCTCCCAAGCCATATATGCGAGTCAGCAAAATCAATAGAGAAACACTTTTAACACCAAAACGAAAAAAAAACCAAGTAAATGACAAAGAAGATAGTGAGACTAATTACAACATTTAAAACCAATGGCAAGATCTGTACCAGATCTTGGCAAGAACTGGAACATATTAACGAGTGAACCCAGACTAGGAGCACATCAGACATGAGAACCAACTCTTACGGCCAGAAGAGCAGAAACCTAAAGGACCACCTCACCAAAAGTCCTTTACAACCTGCTCTCAGTACCACAGGAGGACATCAAATCAAAGGACATAATGCCTGTGGAGAATGTAACACCTCTGCCAATACATGGCAAACACAGGACACATCACGACCCCACTAACGGGGAAGCACTACAGACTAAAGATTACATTAATTGTAAAACAAGAAACGTCGTTTATGCACTTTGAAGTACGTGGCTCTAGGATTATGTGGTCAAACAACACACATTAAAAAAAGAGAATGCAACAAACATTTTTCTTCATAACATGGCCAAACAAACACACTTCAGGCAAGATAAAAATCTCCCTCAGTGGCGAGTACTCATGAACTCATATAACAGTCAAAGCATAGGGATAAAAAATATATGGACTAGAGAAGACGTCTACCAACCAACACAGAGGAGGTGATGTCACTCCAATGCTACTTCAAAAAGGAATACCAGGTGGATACTATAATCTAAACTCCATGACAACCGAAAGGGATGACGAAGAAACTACAGTTCACGGATTATAACAAAAAGGTTATAACCCTCTAACCCCTGTCAGCCATTATTTGCCATCTGAGTTAATATAGGGGGGACAGGAGCATAAATGTCAATTCTTGGGCTTTTCGCCCATTCTAAACATAGTATAGGCACAGGGCCCTTTATGTTTCAAGGGTCTATTCTAGAATGGGACCAGATTAGGGTATTATTGAGTTGTAGAGTGAAAACGTGATAGAGTAAGAGATATACGCACTTTAAAATAATTCTCCAAAAAAAATTCTCTTTCTTCACAGTTTTTCTCTTCTTTTTTACACCGCACTGTCTGAGATGTCCTCACCACACAAGAAATAGGAGGCAACGGCCATAGTCAGCCCAGAATAAAGTCCTTCCCACCAGAGATATGACATCATCAAGGGAGAAGAGAGAGAAGTTTTGAAAATCACTAGAAAAAAAGAAAAAAATAACATTCACTTACCACACGCAATCCGGAGGCAATTATAGATGGACTCCTTCTCTGGAAAAAGAAATAAAAAGAAAAAGTTAAAAATGTATAGTTATGGGGACCTCATAACAATTAATTTTGTCACCAATCACCATAATTTTAGATTTTCACTTTTATATGTTGCCACAGTCACTTACTATCACAGTGATCTCTAACTTATATGTCATTCATTAATTCTATAGACGCACAACATATCCCGCACAAGGCACATTTGCTGCCTTTAATATTAAATATCAACAGGACAATTTGTAAACTTATGAACTTTTTGACAGCTCATTTTCTCCATCACACCCCCTTGTATAATATTTGTATTGTACACTCAGAGATAGGCAGTTCACAGGACTCAATTCAGATACAATTCTATATTTCAAAGCTAATCCTCACAGTTATATTAGCCCAAATATCTTACTTCTTCAGTCCCTCCTATCCCAGAGATCACAAATACCAAACAAGACACTTACAATTTCCCTTGACCGACGAAAAAGGGACTCGGGGGCGTGCCTTACTTGGTTGACGGACGCGACTGACGCAAGTGGAGGTTGTGAGGATTGTGTCAGTCGGCGAGATCCGGGACGCGAATGCGGCCGGAAGTCACCGAGAACATGCTCGCCCACCACACGCCGATGGCCAGCCCTACGCGTCTCCCCACCAGGTGAGCCAACTCTCCAATCACTATATCATATTTTATTACCACCCTAGAGCACTAAAACTCTAGACCCCCTGAGGATAGCCACAACGTAGGCGGAACTGGTGGGGCGCGTGATTCCTCCCATCATACACTTGGTGATATCTACCTTTCTTTATCCATAATAGACCCTATTTGCATTGACTGTTTATTTATAGTGTCATTGTTACATTGATTGTGGGTACTGTCATACCCTGACACATTGGCAACCAATGCACAGTCTATTAGTGATTACACTATTTCTCATAACACCCAAGCCCTGAGATACACCATTCCATCTTTAGAAGGGGGAGAAACAGGACATGTTATTGTCATGCACTGAGGGATAGCACTTCACTCTTGCGTGCTCATTTAATGTTTAAATGTCAGTGTTTAGTGTTTTGCATAAATAAATTGATACATTTCACTTTATATTGCTAAGTTGTCCTTATACACATCCTACCTTTTCCTTTTTACTAAATGCTTGAACAATGAACACAAGAGCTTACACTCTATGAGGAGGAGGGGGCCACAAGAGATGATATAGACTGTAAGCTCCTGTGACCTTGTACAAGCACTGTTTGGGAATTGCTCAGTTTCACACACCTGTTAGCACAGCACAGCAGGCACAGGAGCAGAGAAGTACTGGTCACATTCCCTGTCCCCTCTTTAGTGTTATCTGATGCCCCTGCAGCACCAGCAGCTGGAACTCTGGGAGAAGACAGTGACCTGTCCGGCATTAGTCACAGTGAGAGCTCCGTGCTGAGGGGGCGTGGCTTCTGCTTCCCTTCATCATATAACCTGGAAGTGGATGTCACAGTCAGTGTGCACTGTGTGGAGCCGAGCTCAGCACTGCCCTGCGCTTACTGCCATGTGCCATCCTCCATTCTCTCCTGCAGTGGAGGCCTGAGACTTCGACACACATCTACATTCGGACTATAAGACACACCACTGTTTTTTCCCCATCTTCTGGGGAAAAAATGTGCGCCTTGTAATCCAAAAAATACGGTATACTGTTCAATGAACTAAATCCCATAATTGCTTGCACCAAGTAACATACTTAATCAGTTGCAGTAATCACACTGATGCATTATAGATGAAGTTTACCACAGTAAAACATGCATATCGTATTGTACAATTTTCTGGATTCTGAAGACAACACTGTAAACTTTCACCAGTTTATTACATAATCCAATTTTAATACTAGAATAATAATAATACCATATATACTCGAGTATAAGCCGACCCGAGTATAAGCCGAGGTACCTTATTTTACCATAAAAAACTGGGAAGACCAATTGACTCGAGTATAAGCCGAGGGTGGGAAATGCATTGGTCACAGCCCCCCCCAGTATATAGCCACCAAGCCCCCAGTAGTATATAGCCAGCAGCCCCCTGTAGTATATAGCCGCCAGCCCCCTATAGGATATAGCCGCCAGCCCCCAATAGTACATAGCCTGCCAGCCGCTGCCCCAGTACATAGTGTGTCAGCCCCTGCCCCAATATATAGCCTGTCAGCCCCTGCCCCAATATATAGCCTGTCAGTCCCTGCCCCAATATATAGCCTGTCAGTACCTGCCACAATATATAGCCTTCCAGTCCCTGTCCCAATATATAGCCTGTTAGCCCCTGCCCCAATATGTAGCCTGTCAGCCCATGTCCCAATATGTAGCCTGTCAGCCCCTGCCCCAATATGTAGCCTGTCAGCCCCTGCCCCAATATGTAGCCTGTCAGTCCCTGCCCAAATATGTAGCCTGTCAGCCCCTGCCCCAATATGTAGCCTGTCAGCCCCTACCCCAATATATAGCCTGTCAGCCCCTTCCCCAATATGCAACCTGTCAGCCCCTGCCCCAATTTTTAGCCTGTCAGCCCCCGCCCCGCTTTGTACCCTGTCAGCCCCTGCCCCAATTTGTAGCCTGTCAGCACCTGCCCAAGTATTTAGCCACCAGCCCCTGTACCCTCTTAAAGAGCCGGATCCCCGGCCGGTTATGGAGCCGGATCACTGGCCGGTTATGGAGTCGGATCCCCGGCCCGTTATGGAGCCGGATCCCCGGACAGTTGATTAAAAAAAATAAAAAATCTAAACTCACCCCTTGTTTAGATTTTTTTTTACTTGAGTATAAACTGAGTTTGTGTTTTTCAGCACATTTTTTGTGCTGAAAAACTCGGCTTATACTCGAGTATAATAATAATAATTAATACCCTTATAATACCCTAATATAATCCTTTCTAAATATGCAAGAAAAACTAGCAACTTAATAGTTATAATTTTTATTTACCACTTTTCACAAAAAATTAACAAACTTGCCATAGAGTGGGTTCCCTCTCTTTAGCTCACATAGCAGTTGTTTCAGTTTAAACTTTGCCTTTGTTATCCACATATTTTTGGTCATGCAGCATATATTTGCTATTCCTTGGATGTAGATCATATGGAATGAATTGTGCTCTATAAACAATACATAATTATAAGAGAAATTGTCATTCTAGAGTGCTTTCTCTACGGCTTTCTCTACCCTCCAGAAGGGTATGTATCACCTTACTTATTAAAACTGGTGTCCAAGTGGCCAATTATAAACTGCTGACCGGATGCTACAGGGTCCTGTAGGGTTCTTCAAATGTTTGTGTGAGCATCTCACTTATGCTGAAAGTGTGAGAAGAGGAGAGAACTGTCAGGGAATTTGCATGTGCTATATTCTTGTTGAATTCATGACACACCTCTGATAAACTGCTACGTCGATCAGTAGCAGGGAAACGCGTTAGGTGCATAGGTGTATTTGTGTGACCATGCAGCTTGATGTCACTGCTACACGGCACCCATTAGATTTTTACATATGAGTTGAAGCCACAGGATTAATATTTTTGAGATTGAATTACCCTACCTCTGGCTTTTTACTCTATCACTTTAGTAGGTCCTCTAGTGGGCTTATACCCCAGAATATTTGTGACCAATTGACACTCCAGCCGCCACTGTGAAGAAACGGGGGCGATAAGGGAGGTGACAGATCATTATTATCTGCATATCCCCCGGCCCGAGTGTTTAGGTAGAGTGCTGGAGCATAGTTGGTTCTAACAGAGGTACTTAAGCCTGTATATGCATAAAACCAATGCAAGATTTCTTTTGGCCTGGTTTTTAACTTTATAATAAATAAAGA
This sequence comes from Engystomops pustulosus, assembly GCA_019512145.1. NCBI lineage: Eukaryota > Metazoa > Chordata > Amphibia > Anura > Leptodactylidae > Engystomops > Engystomops pustulosus. Next base: position 75,160,895 of record CM033641.1, on the reverse strand, counting down.
GTTATATTTTTAATGTTCCTATTTACAGGAAGTTATTGCTCTATTTTGATTCTATGAGTTCCTGTGATTCCTGTCTCGGATCATGGGCGCACCCGTGTTCCTTTGTGTGCCCCTGGAGCCCGGCGGAACCTCCCCTGGCTCCTGCAGCAGTCTCTCTGGCTCCCACAGCTCAGAGTCCTCATTCCCATCTCCTCGGACGCGCGCGCAAAGATTTAGAGGGCCAGAGCAAGCCGTTAATTGCCGCTGACCTGCCATAAGTTCCTGCCCCTTCCTGTGACCCCTGCAAGATATTCAAGCCATCCCCTGAAGCGAAAGCTCCCCTGTGAATCCTGCATTCCTGTGTATCCTGCGTTCCTATGTATCCTGCGTTCCTGCGTATTCTGCTTTCCGTGTGCCAGTCCGTTCCTGTGTTCCTGATCCATGTGCCAGTGTGTTCCTGTGTTCCTGATCCGTGTGCCAGTCCGTTGCTGTGTTCCTGATCCGTGTGCCAGCTTCTACGATTCCTGACGTGAGTCCTAGTGTGCCTTCCTGTGCTGTTCTCCCGCTGTCACCCCGGATACAGACTGTCTTCTGCATTACTATCTTGGCAGCCACCGCAGTCTAGTCGCACCTGTGGAACGACCTGGTGGTACCCCGCCGCAGCAAGACCATCCCACTTTGCGGTGGGCTCTGGTGAAGACCAGGTGCCACTTAGACTCCGGTCCCAGGTGTCGGCTAGTACCATCTTCCGCGGTGGTCCAGAAGCCCTGACAAGAACTTTGTTGAAAATATTCATGGAGTGTCTGAAACCAAAATACAAAAACAGGCATAGGTCTAGGCGCACCATCACAATGTTCCCCTTGGCAGATTTAAAAAGTCACTCATCCTTACTTAATTTAGGTGATGAGATCACACATACTGGAGTAATGGAGGTCCTTGTAGCCAGCCACCATAGATAACAAGTATAGACTTGTTAGATTACACCCCTAGTGGCTTACAGCTACAGTTAAAAGGAGAATTAATGATAAAACGAGGGCATTCAAAAAATATGAATCCGAATGGTCACCTGAGGCACTCGATAATAACACTTACCAAAATCTGTAAGAAGCGAAAATAAAATCAGCCAAAATACAAAATGAAAGACAGGTGGCAAAACATAGAAAAACAAATCCTATGAAGTTTTTTAAGTATATCAATGCGAAAAAAATGGGTCAGAGCAGGTTGGACTCCTATATTCTGAAAATGGGGCATTGGTGACTGGAGACCAAGAGATAGCGGAGATACTGAATGAGTTTTTTAGCTCCTTTTATACAATAGAAGAAAGAATTTGTAGCGTGGGTGTTGCCAGTGTGGTTGATGCATCCTGTAATATACTAGACTGGCTGAATGTAAACATGATCCAATCTAAGCTCAATAAAATAAATGTGTACAAGGCTCTTGATCCAGATGTGTTAGACCCCACAGTTCTTAAATAACTCAGTTTTGTTATTGCTGTGCCGCTGTCTAAAATCTTCAGAGATTCCCAAATGACTGGTAGGGTGCCAAGTGACTGATGCAAGGCAAATGTGGTGCCAATATTGAAAAAAAGGCTTTAGAACTTTGCCAGGCAATTACAGGCCTGTAAGCTTAACTGCAAGGGACAGTCAGCATGGGTTTACTAAGAATAGAAGTTGTCAGAGTAACCTGATCTACTTCTATGAAGAGGATAGCAGATACCTAGCAGATATTGTGTTCTTGGACTTTGCAAAGGCATTTGACACTGTCCTTCTTAGACGCATGATGGGTGAAATAAGGTCTATTGGTTTGGCAGGAATCATTTGCAATTGGATTGAAAACTGGCTAAAGGGTCATATCCAGAGAGCTGTGGTCATTGATTCCTACTCAGAATGGTCACCCGTTATACGTGGTGTACCCCAGGGGTTTGTGCTTGCTCCACTACTATATAATTTGTTTAATAATGATACAGAGGTTTGAATTAATCACTGTCTATTTTTTACACCTGCCTTTCTACACCTAAATAGCACTGACGGTTATGTTATATAGAATTGTTTCCCCTTAATCCCTTTCTCATCCAATCCCTTCCCTCCTTGGTTGAACTTGATGGACATGTGTCTGTTTACAACCTTATAAATTATGATACTATTACTTTTCCAAATTCTTCATAAAACCATAAATATGAGCTTGAAATTGTTCAATTTCTTTCCATTAGTATAGATGGAAAGTTTAGTCTTTGGTTCATTAGATAACAGATGAATTCCTTAACCTCCCTTCTCTTTTTCTTACAATAGTTTGTTACAATATTTGTGCAGCCCTGGTCCTGCTTTCCTAATAAGGCTGTGTCTAGGAAAGGTAAGTTAGCTAATTGCAAACAAATAAGATGAAATAGAAATTTATAGAGAGCGGAGAAGGACCGGACTGAGACACAGTGGTCTGGCTAATCATAAGCTGTCAGAAGTTTTTTTTTATATGGAACGAAAACTCCTTTTTTTGGCTAATTATAGTTATCTGTCTGCTCACACGCTCCACTCTTGATAGGTGCTGTGGTCAGCCTTCACTATATACATATTTCAGTTGTGTATTAAGCCATTTGGGGGGCAGAGGAGTACAGGAGTGTTGGAAGAAAAGTAAGGTAAGATTAGATCAGATACATTACAGTGTTTGTTATATTAAGGTCAAGTACAGAATAAGAAAAATAAAGTTTTATCCTCTTACTTTTTGTTTGCTTTCTTGTTCTTTTTTCTTATGATGTCTTACTTTTATTCTTGGTATTCTTATCACCGTCAAATATTTACTCAAGTTTTTTGCTCAGGTTGGAACATACGTGCTTACACTGGTGATGTTCTGCTGCAAAGAATATACACTTTAATTGGTGTGTTAGAATTACCCTCAAAAATATCCATTAAAGACAATATTGGCCACAGTCCATGAAACAGACAACAGTAACTGTATAACATTAACATAAACCATTGTTTATGACAAAAACAACTTTATTTACAAGTCTCCGAACAGTAAACCTTTCTGGAAAATAATCCCTGCTTCCAGAAACACATTAACTTGCTCAATAAAACCTTCATCAATTCTCAATTGAACAAAAGCACTACAGAACTCTCCTGTGTAATATAACCTCTCAGCCATCAGTATTCAGCACTAGCAAATAAGCTGATTATATATAAATTTTAATTCATAATGAAAATATGAAATAGGTTATTATCACGACTCTCGAGGAAACCAAGAGTACAGAAGAGCATAAAATTAAACACAAGCCATGTGTGACGGAAATTCTTCTTAGACAAGTTGAATGAATGAACTTTGTTTGAAAGAAAGGTGATTCTGACACTTCAATCTTCCTGCATCAGCATTTCAAAAAGCTGACATTGTCTTATTCTGTGACTTTGGGGATCCTGTTCCTTCCACTATGTATTGGTCTGCAGGTTTTCTTTTTCCTCCCCCAACAAGTCCCTGTCATGTATAAAATGATGCTCCTAAATACAAGTACACTAAGGGACCATCTGCTGTCATCTGTGTTGGAGACATGTCCCACCAAACTGGATGCAGTTAATTATTAGTACACGTCTTTTATCTGATATTAATTTCTGTGCTGCTGTCATCTATACAGGGTTAAGGAGTGATTGGTTTATATATTTTTGGTGCTGTAAACTTCAGTGCTGAATCCACATATCCCATTTTCACACTTTTTTTTATGATAAAATGTCCTTAACCCTTTGGTTACAGGCTGCACACACTCCATATTAGGTGGGCACCTGGTTAATTATATTTACAGATGAAAAATAAGTGTATTCATTGATACCCTTTATTGGATTATAATATGAGATAATGGTCAGGCACCAGAAACTGGTAATAGCAATTGGTGTTAACCCTTGAAGCTTCAGGCAGAAGTTACTATGGTCCATGGAAGTTGGCGTACACGTGCCCTGAAGTAATGCTGCTCAGAGGCAGGTTCGGGTTGTGCTGCCATAGCATCCAGAAGCCTTTCAGAAGTTTCCTAGTACACCCTGCTGGATTTAAGAGATATGCAGTGTTTAGACAGTACACTACAATCCAGAAGTATTGTCGCATCTGGGGGTACACTTACTTACCCGTCCAGAGGAGTTCACAGAATTGTCTGACGATAATGCACTCTGCTGCGATTGTGAGCCCGATATCCTGCATGTGTCGCTTCCCTGCTTAGGTCCACAGGAGTTCACCTTCTTCTTCCTGGTGCATGTAAGTGTTTGATTTTGAGACACAATTTGAAAGTTAAATCCCGCGCTCAGTCCGAATCCATTGGATCGTCTGACGGCCCGCCTCCTATCTCTGTTGTATGAAAGCCAGCACAGCTGCGCCAAAATCTGATCCCATGTGACACAATCCCCTGTTAACCCCTTAACGACTTGGCCATTTTGCACCTTCCTGACACGGCCCTTTTTTTGAAATCTGACATGTGTCAGTTTATCTGGTAATAACTTTGGAACATTTTAATATATCTGGGTGATTTTGAGATTTTTTTTTCGTGACACATTGTACTTCATGTAAGTGGATAAATTAAGGCAATATGTTTAGTATTTATTTATAAAAAAAATGGAAATTTGGTCAAAATTTTGAAAAAAATGATGTTTTCCAAATTCTAAAATTTACACTTTTTGGAAAGTTGGTCATATCACCAAAATAACTTGATAACTAACATTTTCCATATATCTGCTATAACTTGGCATCATTTTTCAAACATTATTTCCTTTTTTTTGGATGTGAGGAGGCTTATAACGTTAGGTGCTATTTTTCAGATTTTCACAAAAATCGTCAAAACCTATTTTTGCAGTGACCAAGTTAGTTAGAAGTCACTTTTTAAGGACTTTATGATAGTACACCCCCACAAGTGATACCATTTTAGAAACTGCACCCCTCAAAATATTCAAAACAACCTTTGGAAAGTTAGTTAACCCTTTGAGCATTTCACGAGCGAAAAATAAATGAACGTGAAATTACGGAAATCTAATTTTTTTTAACAATATATTCATTGAACACTAAATTTTGCGCCTTCACAAGGGGTTAAAAAGGAAAATGCATCTCAAAATGTTTGGTGCAATTCCTCCTGAGTATTCCAATACCCACTGTGTCAATATACACTGCTGTACGGGCACAGGGTGGCACTTGGTAGGGAAACAGCGCTGTTCAGTTTTTAGAGAACAAATTTTATTGAAATACTTTCCATGCGTCAGGATACAATTGGAGAGCCCTAGTGGTACAAAACAGAGGGGAACCCCAACAAATGACACCATTTTGGAAAGTACACCCCTTGGAGAATTTAGCAAGGTGTAATATGTGTATGTACCCCTAAAGGTGTATGATCCAATCAGACCCCAAAAAGGAAAAAGGTGAAAATTTTCCCCAAAAAGTCAACTTTTACCCCCCAAATTATTCTAAGCCACCATGTCCAAAAGATGAAACAATCTTACAAAATTTGTACAACTATTTCCCTGAGTAGAATTGCCCATGTGCAGATAAATGTTGTATGGGTACACAGTAGGGCTCAGAAGGGAAGAGGGATGTGTGTCTTTTAGAAGCCAAAGTTGTGACAGAAATCGTATACCTGAAGTTGGGTGCATTTGGAGAGCCCTAATTGTACAAAAAAGAGGGAACCCCACATTGACAACCATTTTGGACGCAACCCTTGTAGAATTTAGCAAGATGTAATATGTGTATGTACCCCTAAGGTGTATGACCAAATCAAACCCCAAAACGGAAAACGGTGAAAATTTTCCCCAAAAGTCACTTTTACCCCAATTTATTGTAGCCACAAGTAGTCAAAAATGAAACAATCCACAAAATGTGGTACAACTATTTCTCCTGGATGTAAAAATTGCCCCACATAGTGCATAAAAGGTTGTATGGGCACAGTAGGGCTCAAGAAGGGAAAGAGGGGATTGTGTCTTTTAGAACCATTTGACAGAAATCTCTATATGTGTTCACGTGTGCATTTGAGAGCCCTAGTGGGTACAAAACAGAGGGGAAACCCCACATTGACAACCATTTTTGGAAGCAACCCCTTGGAGAATTTAGCAGATGTATAATGTTGTATGTACTCCTAAAGGTGTATGATCCGATCAGAACCCCAAAGAGGAAAAAGGTGAAAATTTTCCCAAAAAGTCACTTTTAACCCCAAATTATTGTAAGCCACATGTCAAAAGATGAAACAATCCACCGCGAATCCCACAATGTGTTACAACTATTTCTCCATGGATTAGAATGCCCCACATGTGGCAGAATAAAAGGTGTATGGGTACACATAGGGCTCAGAAGGGCAAGAGGGATGTTGTGGTCTTTTAGAAGCCAAATTTGACGCGAAATCGTATACATGGGTGAGGTTTCATTTGAGAGAGCCCTAGTGGTGACAAAAAATATGAACCCTCACAAGTGACACCATTTGGAAATCAAACCCCTTGAAGAATTTACAAGATGTAATGATGTGTATGTACCCCTAAGTGTTATGAGCCAATCAAGACCCCAAAAAGGAAAAAGGTGAACATTTACCCCCAAAATGTCACTTTTACCCCAAATTAATTGTAGCCACACGTGTCAAATGAAACATCCCACAAAATGTGTACAACTTTTCTCCGTTAGAATTGCCCCGCACCTGTTGCAGATAAATGTTTATGGGTACACAGTCGGGCTTCAGAAGGAAGAGTAGATTTGTCTTTTGAAGCCAAATTTGACAGATCGTATGCCCTTGGTGAGGGGCATTGGAGAGCCCTATGGTTTACAAAACAGGGGAACCCAACACTGAACACCAATTTTGAAGCAACCCCTTGGAGAATTTAGCAGGTGTATATGTTTGTACCCCTAAGGTTATTGAGCCAATCAACCCCAAAGGACAAGGTGAAAATTTTCCCAAAGTCCACTTTTTAACCCCACCAAATTATTCTAGCCACAAGTAGTCCAAAGATTAAACAATCCCACAAAATTTGTCCCACTATTCTCCCTGTGATGTAGACTTGCCCCACATGTGCAGATAAAATGTTGTATGGACCATAGGGCCTCTTAATGGAAAGAGGGATGTGTGGTCTGTTTAGAAGCCAAATTTGACCGAAATCGTATACATGGGTTAGGGGCTTTGGAGAGCCCTGTGTACAAGACAGAAGGGGACCCCCAACCATGACCCATTTTGGAAAGCAAACCCTGGAGATTTTAGCAGGTGTAATTTGTGTATGTACCCCTAAGTTGTATGAGCCAATCAGACCACCAAAAGGAAAAAGGTGAAAATTTTTTCCCCCAAAAAGTCACTTTGACCCCCAAATATTCATAAGCCACAGTGTCACAAAGATTAACAATCCCCAAAGTGTACAACTATTTCTCCCTGGATGTAGAATTGCCCCACAATGTGCAGATAAACTGTTGTTATGGTACACCGTATGGCGCAGAGGGAAGAGGGATGTTGGTACGTTTCAGTAGAAGCCAAACATTTGACAGAAATCGTATACATGGGTTAAGGGTGCATTTGGAGAGCCCTAGTGGTAACAAACAGAGGGGAACCCCACCAAGTGACCACCATTTGGAAAGCAACCCTTGGAGAATTTAAGCAAGATGTATCCGTGTATGTCCCCTAAAGTGGTATGCGCCAATCAGAACCCCCAAAAGAAAAAGGTGAAATTTTCCCAAAAGTCACTTTTACCACACCCCAAATTAATTCTAAGCCAAAAGTGTCAAAAGATGAAACGAACCCACAATGTGTACAACTCTTCTCCTGGATGTAGAATCACCCCACATGTTGCAATAAAAGGTTGGTAACGAATGTCGAGGGAATGGGGATTTTGTCTTTTAGAACCCCATAATCTTATATATGGGTCCAGAGTGCCTTTGGAAGCACCCTAGTTTTATTACCAAAACAGAAGAGAAACCCCCAACCAGTGACCCCAATTTTTGGACAAATACACCCTATGGAAATGTTTCAAGGTATAATAATGTGGTAATGTACCCCTAAGGTGTATATCCAATTAGACCCCAAAAGGAAAAAAGGTGAAAATTTTCCAAAAAAGTCACTTTCATACCCCAAATATTCTACGCCACAAGTGTCAAAATGATGAAACACCCCAACAACAATGGTAAACCATATTCTCCTGGATAAGAATCGCCACCATGTGCAGATAAAAGGTATGGTATGATGTAGAGGAATGGGGGCTGTGGTGTCTTTTAGAACCCAGAAATCTTATCCTGTCCAGCATAGTGCATTTGGAGAGCCTATTGTTACCAAAACAGAATAGAACCCAACAAGTGACCCCAATTTTGGGGGAAAATACAACCCTTGGAAAATGTTTCAAGGTATATATGGTACTGTACCCCCCCTAAAAGTGTATGATTCATTCGAATTAGACCCAACAGAAAAGGTGAAAATTTTCCAAAAAGTCACTTTTACCTACCCTTTACTTAAACCACCAAATTATTCTAAGCCCACAAGGGATAAAGATGAACCTCCCCCACATTTGTAAGACTATTTTCTCCCAATTCATTGCCCCACATGTTTTCATATCAAATGGTGATATTGGGTAGCAAATAGTGAAAAGAGTGATGTTTGGTCGTTTAGAACCAGAACTCCTTTACATTGTCAGGAAGCATTTGGAGAGCCTAGTGTACAAACGAGTAAAACCTAAAAAGTGACATCCCTATGAGAATTGACAAGGTGTAATATGTGGTGTAGTGTCAATACAAGTGTGTAGTTAGCATTTGAACTACAGGTGGTTTTCCCATATAATGTGCTATGTGATGGCCCCAGAATTTTTTATTAAATTTTATTACTACAGGAGTTTGTATGGTAAATATCCCTGAAACATTCCTTCATAGCAGAGGCAGGTTTCTCAGGGCCGGTTTCGCAATGGTATATAGTGAGTGTCTTTCCTACCCGGACCTCTTTTGTGGACAGACTTCTGCATCTTTTCGCGTCCTTCCTTTAGAGTGCGTCTTGGTCACTTCACCGGGAAATGTTTGCCCTGGCACAACGACGGGGGACAATCTCATCCAGGAGGTACTGGGGACCTTTCCCCCCTTTCCTGTCCAAAATACTAAGCCTTAATCACCACCTCTTGAAAATGGGAAATGATACAGCATGGCCTGCACATTGGACAGCACGTAAGGATTGTACAGTGCCATCTGTACATGTACACGCCAGCTTTTTTTACCATATCTTCGTTTTCCGTAAGGCACTGTAACGGCTTCACACTTATCTGACAGATCACCCCACCCATGTATTTATTGGAAGCCAGGATGCGTCTGGTTTAGGGGTAGTGGTGGTGGTACCCTTCGTACAGGGGTGAGGGTGCGGGAGTTCCCATGAATGGTGGTCAAACAAGGACATCCGCTTTTGTCCTTATAGCTTTACCAACATCATGTTCTTATTGCCGAGTGCCTTTTATGTCCCCCTTTCTAAGTGGCTTGCCGACAAGGGGATCCCCCGGAGGCCCTCTGGTTTTTTTGCGTACGAAAGTGCCGCCCGCTACAGTAACTCTGGGAGTTTAGGGATTGGAAAGTTGGAAGGCGGGAATAAAAGTTATCCACGTATAGGTGGTAACCTTTATCCAGAAGTGGTGCACCAATCCCACACACCTTCCCTTTAACTCCTAGGACAGGGTGGCATTCTGGATGGCATAATATTCTGTGTGTCCTTTAACCCTCATAAAATCCTAAACCTATGGGTGTACCCTGTGGTACTCCTACACACTTGTACATTTTAATTCCGTCCTGGCCCCTTGCTGGGCAAGTACTGGCGGAATTTACCCTTCTATGAAATGTACCAGTGACTCATCTCCACAGATGTTTTGTAAAGGGGTATATGCCTCGGCAAACTTTGAGCAAAATGGTCGAGATTGCCGAAATTTATATAGCGCCGTCAAATGATGGGGTCCTTTGAGGTGACAGTGCATATCGTTGTAAGCAAAAATTTAAGTAATTGCCTCAAAGCGATGGCCGTTTCATTACGGTGGCGGTACATTGGAGTATGTAGAAAACATCAGTACTCCATAACTGCCTAACTCTGGTTTTTTGAACAATGCCATGTGGAGAGGCACAAGACCTCCAAAACTCATCATCTCTACTGCATCTACAGGGGTCCACCTAGAAATGATAAGTGGGTTTTGTGCAAAAATTGTGTGGGCTATGAATTTGTCCTGTGACACCATGAGATTTTAGGATGTCCTCAGAGAAAAAGACTTTGAAAAAATCCATTTTTCACAGTGAGGCCATCATGTCAAAATGCATTCTGGCGGCCCACGAACTAGGAATTTGGGGCACATATTTTCATGGGGTGGGTTCCATGATGAATCACTTGCGGGCCTGGGGAACCATGCTCGCGGTGGTCCTGGGCGCCCTTCTTGAGGGCCCCTCATTCACCAGAGGAAGAGGAAGGAGCAGTAGGAGAGTGAGGATGAAAATAAAAATGGGCATCTCCCCTTCTGAAATTCGGTCTCGGCAAGGAAGGCTAACCTCCATTGCTGAAAAAAGATCTTTGGATGTATTGGACCTTTTTATTGGGTGGTGGTGGGGGTGTGTATAAATTGTTGCTTATGATTAACACGTGTAACTTTATTCAAGGGGTGGTATGTTGTGCTTCACAACGTGTTGGGGCGATGAACGAATAGAGCCGTAACCGTAACTAGAACTTTTACTACAAGGAAAAAAAAAAATTTCCAAAAAAAAAAGCGACAAAAAAAGGAGCAAGTGCCGGAGCATTTAAGATACTACTATCGCGCTTCGGTTGTCGCAGCGCACTCACAAGATGATTGTGCGAAAAATTATAAAAAAAACACTCTTTTTACGCCAAAAAAAAAAGCGACAAAACAGGAGCACGTGCTGAACTAACAGTAAGATACTACTGCCCTGCTCGTATTTGTCGCACGCGCACTCACAAGATGTTTGTGTGCGAAAAATTATTTAAAAAACACCCGCTCTTTTTTGACCACCACAAAAGCGACAAAAGAAGAGCAAGATTGCGACGTAAGATGCTACTGATCAGCGCTCATTTGTCTCACGCCTCACCAGATGGATTGTTGTGCGCAAAATTTAAAAACAAAAACACCTCCTTGTTTACAACCAAAAAAGCGCAAAAAGGATTACAAGTGCTGACAGTAGATGCTACTGATAAGCGCTTCATGTCGCAGCGCACTCACAGATGGATTGTTGCCGCAAAGTATTTAAAAAAAAACCCCACCTCTTTTTACAACCAAAAAGCGACAAAAAGGAGCAAGTGCTGACAGTATAGTGCTACTGATCATCGCTCAGTTGTCGCAGCGCACTCACCAGAGGGATTGTGGCGCAAAAATTATTAAAAAAAAACTCTTTTTTACAACCGCAACACGACAAAAAAGATCATGCTAACATAAGATACTCTGATCAGCGCGCGTTGTCGGAGTCGGCACTCACAAGATGGATTGGTGTGGCGCAAAATTATTTAAAAAAAAAAACACCTCTTTTTTTACAACCAAAAAGGCGACAAAAAGGAGCAAGTGCTGAACAGTAATGCTACTGATCAGCGCTCAGTTTGTCTCACGCACATCGCCACAATAATTGGTTGTGTGCCGCAAAAACTATTAAAAAATCCCCTCTTTTTACAACCACAAAAGCGACAAAAATGGAGCAAGTGCTGACAGTAAGATAACTACTGCATCAGCAGCTCAGTTTGTCGTCAGCACACTCATCGACATGGCTTGTGTGCCACACAATTATAAAAAAAAACACCTCTTTTTTTACAACTCAAAAAATCGACCAAAAAGGAGCAAGTGCTGAACAGTAAGATACTACTGATCAGTCTCCAGGTTGCCGTCAAGCGCACTCACAGATGGATTGTGTGTGCACGAAACTATTAAAAAAAAAGCAGTCAGTAAAAAATTGGCACTGTGCCGCACAAGTGCCAACCAGTGTTTGGTGTCCCGATCTGCACTTGCGGTCACAGACACACAAACTGAGGCAAAAAAAACCAAAAAAATAAAAACCCTCTCTTTTTACCAAACAACCAAAAAAAACGACAAAAATGGAGCAGTGCTGAGCAGTAAGATGCTCTGATCAGCGCGCGTTTGGCTCACAGCCACCACACGATGGATTGTGTCGCAAAACTTATAAAAAAAAAAAACCCCTTTTTTTTTACAACCAAAAAAATCGACAAAAAAAGGAGCCATGCTGACAAGTAAGAACTACTGATCACGCTACGTTGTCGCCGCGCACTCCAAGATGATTGTGTGCACAAAATTATAAAAAAAAAAAACACCTCTTTTACAACCAAAAAAGCGACAAAACAGAGCAAGTCTGCTGACAGTAAATAACTACTGATCGCGCTCGGTTGCCGCAGCGCCCCTCACAAGATTTATTGTGTGTGCAAAACTATTTAAAAAACAGCACGTAAAACATTTGCAACTGTGCAGTCACAAGTGGCCAACCAGTGGTGGTGTCAACCGATCGCACTTGGCGGATCACGGACACAAAACGAGCAAAAAACAAAAAAAAAACACCCTCCTGTATAAACAAAGCTGAAGCTAAAGCTGACAGTGATGGCAAGTCACTGAATCAGTGCCCAGCTTACGGAATGCACCACCACAAGGTGTCAGGGGAAAATACGAGAAAAAAAAAAACTGCGACCAAAAATTGAGCACACGTCTCGCGTTTTCGGCGAACGCACACAGGGAATGGGTGTAAGGGATCAGGAACAGGGATAGATGTGGGAACTTAGGGATCACACAAAAAAAAAAACATACGATCACACCGAAGGAGATTCTACTGAAGTAGTCCCAGCAGCAATGAGGATCCACACTGTGGTGCCCAGAACGGTGCAGCCGGAATTCTAGAGGTCAGCAACACAGGTGGTGTATACACTGTTCTCACAGCTGTCTCACACTAGAATGAGACTTGCAGAACAGTTATCACTAATTGAACCTCCACCTGAACTCCGATTTGGCCGTCTTACAGATCGCCAATCGATGTCTAGGGAGGTGGCAATAGGCACCAGACTGCCCTAATGTATGATGAAATTGGTGTCTGTCCTAGACAGCCAAAAAAAAAAACAACACCATCATCATCCTTGGTTAACTACATGACCCCCTGGTTGACGTATACTGCTGCTATTGTTCGGTCGCATCGTACCAGCCAGATAGCAGCGATCGTTGACGATGGGGGGGGGTGCGAAACCCTCTGTACCACGAGGCAGATGTCGGCTGTTCAGGGACAGCCGCCATCTTGTCCCCGATCTCCGTGTCTCTAGACCGGCCGATCTGTATAGCTGTGTGCCATGGCACCTTTTCCAGCGCTATCGGCTGTCCCTGAACTGACCAGCCGATAGCATCGCTCGTACCGTGGGTGCGGCGAACCCCTCTGGTCCCACGAGGCCAGGTGGTGGCTGTCGGGACGCCGCCATCTTGCCAGCGATCACCCGTGTCTGCAACACCGGTTACGTACAAACGTGGGTCGCGCGCCGTAGTACTACGGCGCGCGTCGTAAGTCACTTCCCGCTGGCGCCGTACTAGTACGCGGCGCGGCGTGCAGGGTGAATAAATCCTGTCATAGCCGTGCAAACCTGAAACGTCAAGAAGTTCACAAAAGTTGCGTCGTGGACCTTATAAAGGTTTGTTTGCTGATCATCACCCTGAGGAACCATACAAAAATTGAATGGTCATTTTTTCCCAAGCACATATAAAATAATGAAATAAAATGCCTTATCATACAGTCCAAATCTCAAAATTTCATCTGAAATCTCATCCCTTTTGCCATTTTTAATAACAAGTGATCAAGTATCATTGATTTTCCCCAAAGGGTTCTAAAACCTACACCCCATGCTGCAGAAAATACTTTCTACATAGCTCATCCTGATAATATTAAAATGTTGACTGTAATAAAGAAGAACAGCAAAAAATTGCAAAGGTTTACTTTCCTAAAAGATATTTTAACAGATGCGGAATTAAGTTTGAAATCTGTGTGACATCTGACAGGAGAACAGCTATTGTAATCTGGATGATAACATGTAACTAACTGCAAAACCCCAAAAAGGAAAAAGGTGAAAATTTTCCCCAAAAAGTCACTTTTACCCCAAATTATTCTAAGCCAAAAGTGTCAAAAGATGAAACAATCCCACAAAATGTGTACAACTTCTTCTCCTGGATGTAGAATTGCCCCACATGTGCAGATAAAATGTTGTATGGGTACACAGTGGGGCTCAGAAGGGAAAGAGGGATGTGTGTCTTTTAGAAGCCAAATTTTACAGAAATCTTATACATGGGTAAGGGTGCATTTGGAGAGCCCTAGTGGTATAAAACAGAAGGGAACCCCAACAAATGACACCATTTTGGAAAGTACACCCCTTGGAGAATTTAGCAAGGTGTAATATGTGTATGTACCCCTAAAGGTGTATGATCCAATCAGACCCCAAAAAGGAAAAAGGTGAAAATTTTCCCCAAAAAGTCACTTTTACCCCAAATTATTCTAAGCCAAAAGTGTCAAAAGATGAAACAATCCCACAAAATGTGTTCAACTATTTCTCCTGGATGTAGAATTGCCCCACATGTGCAGATAAAATGTTGTATGGGTACACAGTGGGGCTCAGAAGGGAAAGAGGGATGTGTGTCTTTTAGCAGCCAAATTTGACAGAAATCTTATACATGGGTTAGGGTGCATTTGGAGAGCCCTAGTGGTATAAAACTGAAGGGAACCCCAACAAGTGACACCATTTTGGAAAGTACACCCCTTGGAGAATTTAGCAAGGTGTAATATGTGTATGTACCCCTAAAGGTGTATGATCCAATCAGACCCCAAAAAGGAAAAAGGTGAAAATTTTCCCCAAATAGTCACTTTTGCCCCAAAGTATTCTAAGCCAAAAGTGTCAAAAGATTAAACAATCCCACAAAATGTGTACAACTATTTCTCCTGGATGTAGAATTGCCCCACATGTGCAGATAAAAGGTATGGGTACGATGTAGAGGGAATGGGGGATGTGTGTCTTTTAGAACCCAGAAATCTTATACATGGGTCAGAGTGCATTTGGAGAGCCCTAGTGTTACCAAAACAGAAGAGAACCCCAACAAGTGACCCCAATTTTGGAAAATACACCCTTGGAAAATGTTTCAAGGTGTTTTATGTGTATGTACCCCTAAAGGTGTATGATCCATTTAGACCCCAAAAGGAAAAAGGTGAAAATTTTCCCAAAAAAGTCACTTTTACCCCAAATTATTCTAAGCCACAAGTGTCAAAAGATGAAACAACCCCACAAAATGTGTAACCATATTTCTCCTGGATATAGAATCGCCACACATGTGCAGATAAAAGGTATGGGTACGATGTAGAGGGAATGGGGGATGTGTGTCTTTTAGAACCCAGAAATCTTATACATGGGTCAGAGTGCATTTGGAGAGCCCTAGTGTTACCAAAACAGAAGAGAACCCCAACAAGTGACCCCACTTTTGAAAAATACACCCTTGGAACATTTTTCTTTTTTGTAATATGTGTATGTACCCCTAAAGGTCCAATTAGACCCCAAAAGGAAAAAGGTGAACATTTTCCCCAAAAAAGTCATATTTACCCCAAATTATTTTAAGCTACAAGGGATAAAAGATGAAACAATACCCCAACATTTGTAAGACTATTTCTCCCAAATGTAGAATTGCCCCACATGTGCATATCGAATGTGATTTGGGTGCAAAGTAGAGGAAAAGAGTGATGTTTGTCTTTTAGAACCCAGAAATCCTTTACATGTGTCAGGATGCATTTGGAGAGCCCTAGTGGTACAAAACAGAGTAAAACCTAAAAAGTGACCCCTTGAAGAATTGAGCAAGGTGTAATATGTGGTGTAGTGTAATACAAGTGGTGTAGTGAGCATTTTGAACATACAGGTGGTTTTCCCAATATAATGTGCTATGGATGCCCAAGAATTTTTATTAAAATTTTATTACTCAGGAGTTGTATGGTATATCCTGAAACACTCCTTCATGCAGAGGCCAGGTTTCTCAGGGCAGGTTTCGCAATGGTATATAGTGTCTTTCCTAACCCCTCTTTTGGAACAGACTCTGCATCTTTTCTGAGTCCTTCCTTTAGATGCAGTCTGGGGCACTTCACCGGGAAAATGTTGCCCTGGAACAACACGGGGGACATCTAATCCAGAGGTACTGGGGACCTGTCCTTCCTGTCCAAATATTAATGCCTTAATCACCACCTCTTGAAAATGGAGGAATGATACAGCATGGCCTGCACATTGGAACAGCACGTAAGAGTTGTACAGTGTCATCTGTACAATGTACACAGCCAGCTTTTTGTACCATATCTTCGTTTTCTGTAGAGCACTGTACGGCTTCAGCACTTGATCTGACAGATCAACCCCACCCATGTATTTATTGTAAGCCAGGATGCAGTCTGGTTTAGGGGTAGTGGTGGTGGTACCTCGTACAGGGGTGAGGGTGCTGGAGTTCCCATGAATGGTGGTCAGAACAAGGACATCCCTTTTGTCCTTATACTTTACCAACATCATGTTCTGATTGCAGAGTGCCTTTATGTCCCCCTTTCTAAGTGGCTGCCTAACAAGGGATCCCGGGAGGCCTCTCTGGTTTTTGCGTACAGTGCCGCACGCTACAGTACCTCTGGAGTTTAGGGATTGGAAAAGTGGAATGCTGGTATAAAAGTTATCCACGTAGAGGTGGTAACCTTTATCCAGAAGTGGGTGCACCAAATCCCACACAAGCTTCCCTGTAACTCCTAGGACAGGGGGGCATTCTGGAGGGTTTTTTTATATTTTTCAAAATGCCAAAAAAGTGCCATTTTCGACTTTGGGCGCTATTTTCCGTTACGGGGTTAAACGAATTGAAAAACCGTTTTGATATTTTGATAGATCGAGCATTTTCGGACGCGTCGATACCTAATGTGTTTATGATTTTTACTGTTTATTTATATTTATGTCAGTTCTAGGGGGGGGTGATTTGAAATTTTAGGTTTTTTTATTATAATATATATATTTTTTTTTTACTTTTTTTCAGACTCCCTAGGGTACTTTAACCCTAGGTTGTCTGATCGATCCTATCATATACTGCCATACTTCAGTATGGCAGTATATGGGGATTTTCCTCCTCATTCATTACAATGTGCTATCAGCACATTGTAATGAAGGGGTTAAAACGAAAAAGCCTCCGGTCTTCGGAAGACCCGAGGCTACCATGGAGATGGATTGCCACCCCCCGATGACGTCACGGGGAGCGGAGATCCCAGGTAAGATGGCGGCGCCGCTATCTTTTTGAGGCTGCCGATCGCGGGTGTTACCGGTAAGTCTTTGCTACAATATGTCGCAAAGACTTACTGGCTATGGAGAGGGCTCAGCCCGTGAGCCCTCTCCATGCAGTGCGACCCGAACGCGAAATGTTAAACATTTAAAGTACGGTATGTGAAATAATTTCAATTTACATGTTTGATGAATCGGTTCCATGAAAAAAAAAACTTCCTTTGCACCTCCCCTGGACCAGGTGCAGAATTGAGCCAAAAATGATGCAAAGATGGCGCAAAAACTGCAAACATCTGGAAAACATTTTAATTCCGTACCTGGCCCTCTTGCTGGGCAGGTACTGGCGGAATTTTAACCTGCCTTTGAAATGTACCAGTGACTCGTCTACACAGATGTTTTGTAAAGGGGTGTATGCCTCGGCAAATTTTGTGCCAAAATGGTCGAGGATTGTCCGAATTTTATATAGCCGGTCAAATGATGGGTCACTTTGAGGTGGACATTGTGCATTATCGTTGTAATGCAAAAATTTAAGAATTGCCTCAAAGCGTGGCTGCGTCATTACGGTGCGGTAAATTGGAGTACTGTAGAAAACATCAGTACTCCAATACTGCCTAACCTCTGGATTTTTAACAATGCCCATGTGGAGCACAAGACCCCAAAACTTCATCATCTCTACTGCATCTAAAGGGGTCCACCTAGAAAATGATGAAGTGGGGTTTTGTGCAAAAAATTGTTGGGCATATAAATTTGTCTGTGACACCATGAGATTTAGGAGGTCCTCAGAGAAAAAGAATTTGAAAAAAATCAATTTCAGTGAGGCCATCAGTGTCAAAATGAATTCCTGAGCTGCCCACGAACTCAGGAATTTGGGGCACATAATTTTCAGGGGGTGGGTTCCATGATGAATCACTTGCGGGCTGGGGAACATGCTCGGCAGTGGTCCTGGGGCGCCTTCTTGAGGGCCCCTCATCACCAGAGGAAGAGGAAGGGCAGTAGGAGGAGGAGGATGAAAAATAAAGAAATAGGGCATCCTCCCCTTCTGAATCAGTCTCGGCAAGGAAGGCATAAGCCTCCATTGCTGAAAAAGATCTTTGGGATGTATTGGACATTTTTATTGGGGTGGGGTTGGGGCGTGTATAAATGTTGTGCTTTTAACACATGTAAACTTTATTCAAGGGGTTGTGTATGTTGTGCTTCAACACGTGTGGGGCGATGAAAGAATAGACTGTAACCGTAACTAGAACTTTTACTACAGGAAAAAAAAAAATTTACAACAAAAAAAAGCGACAAAAAAAAAGGAGCAAGTGCTGAACAGTAAGATGCTACTGATCAGCGCTCGGTTGTCGCAGCGCACTCACAAGATGGATTGTGTGTGCAAAAATTATTAAAAAAAAAAACCTCTTTTTTACAATCAAAAAAAGCGACAAAAAAAAGGAGCACGTGCTGAACAGTAAGATGCTACTGAATAATAATAATAATAATTCTTTATTTATATAGCGCACACAGGTTACGCAGCGCTGCACAGGCATGTCAAATTGGTCCCTGTCTCCATGGGGCTCACAATCTAAACAACCTAATAGTATGTTTTGAAGTGTGGGAGGAAACCGGAGTACCCGGAGGAAACCCACGCAAACACGGAGAGAACATACAAACTCTTTGCAGATGTTGACCTGGGTGGGATTCAAACCCAGGACCCCAGTGCTCAGTTGTCGCAGTGCACTCACAAGATGGATGGTGTGTGCAAAAATTATTTAAAAAAACCCCCTCTTTTTTACAATCAAAAAAAGCGACAAAAAAAGGAGCACGTGCTGAACAGTAAGATGCTACTGATCAGCGCTCGGTTGTCGCAGCGCACTCACAAGATGGATTGTGTGTGCAAAAACTATTAAAAAAAAAAGCAGCAGTAAAAATTGGCACTGTGCAAGCACAAGTGCCAACCAGTGATGTGTGTCACCGATCTGCACTTGGCGGTCATAGGACACACAAAACTGAGCAAAAAACAAAAAAAAACCCTCCTGTATGAAAAAAAAGCTGAAGTTAAAGCTGATCAGTGATGCAAGTCACTGATCAGTGCCCAGCTTACAGGATGCAACCACGAAGGTGGTGCAGGGGAAAATACGTGAAAAAAAAAACTGCGACCAAAAAATTAGCACACGTGCTCGGCGTCACAGGACGCACACAGGGAAGGGGTGGAGGGGATCAGGAACAGGGATTGATATAGGGAAATTAGGGATCACACAAAAAAAAAAAAAAAAAAATAAGATCACACAGAAGTGAGATCTTACTGTAGTAGTCACAGCAGCAATTGAGGATCACACTGGTGGTGCCCAGAAAGGTGCCAGCCAGCAATTCTAGAGGGTACAGCAACACAGGGGGGTTATATACACTGTTCTGCACGCTGTCTCACACTAGAATGAGACGTGCAGAACAGTGATCACTAATTTGAACTTCCCATCTGAAATCCGATTGGCCGATCTGTATAGATCAGCCAATCGGATGTCTATGGGAGGTGGCATGATGCCACCAGACATGCCCCCTAATGATGATGATTGGTGCTGTCCTAGACAGCACCAATCATCATCCTGTGTTAACCTACAGGACCCCCTAGTGACGTATACTGCTGCTATTGGTCGGTCGCATCGACCAGCCAATAGCAGCGATCGTGGACGAGGGGGGGGCGAAACCACCTCTTGCACGATGGCGGCTGTCCCTGCATGTACTTGCCCATTTCTGAAGATTTGGTGTGGAGACTTGCGAAACCGCTGGGTTTTCTGCGCTCTGCGCTTAGGGCGCAAAACATATCCAGTACAAAAAGGGCCGAGTGGCAAAATTCGTAGTAGGGGTTTGGATTTTCTATAGCAAATACAACTCCAGTGTCTCTTCCATCCTCAATCTGGCCTAGTTAGTGTGCTTCCGTTTTTTTGAAATTTGGCTAGGACAAATAGCCATAGGAGAAATTTACAAAACAGCTTCTGAAGCCTACAGTAGCGTTCTATATATTTGATCTTCTGGTTGATGCTCTGCCCTGTGCTGTAGTTTCTGCAAAGTGCATGTACTTTGGGCCAATTCCTGAGCAATTTGTTAGTGAGACCTTGCGACCCCCGCACGCTGTGTCTGCCGCTTAGTTGGGCGCACAAATATCCATAGCAAAGGGCCGAAGTGGCAAAATCAGTAGGGTTGGATTCCTATTTAGGCAATAACTCAGTGTCATCTCATCTGGCATAGTATTGTGCCCTTCCTCCTTTGATACTTTGGCTTATAAAATAGCCCATAAGGAGATACCAACACGCTTCTTTAACAGCCTTTTTCTTGAGCCTACAGTAGCGTTCTATATATTTGATTTCTGGTTGATCTGCTGGTGGCCTGTAGTTTTTTCTCTGCAAGTGCCTGTCTTGCCAATTCTGGCATTTTGTAGGAGACTGTCGACCTGCTGTGTTCTTCCTGCCGGCCTTAGTGGCGCAAATTCCATAGCACAGGGCCGCAGGGTGGCAAAATTTCAGTAGGGTTTTTGGATTTCTATTAGGCAAAAGAACTCAGTGTCATCTCACTCCATCTGGCCATAGTAGTGTGCTTCCTTTGATACTTGGCTAGAAAATAGCCATAAAGGAGGAATACAACATCTTCTTGAATCCTACAGTAGCGTTCTATATATTTGATTTCTGGTTGATCTGCTGTGGCTGGTAGTTCTTCTCTGCGTGGCATGTTACTTGCCCAATTCCTGAAGCAATTTGTAGTGGATCTTGGTCGACCGGGCTGTGTTCTATTTCTGCGCTTTTTTAGTGGCGCCAAATATCCCATAGCAAAGGCCGAAGGGGCAAAATCATAGGGTTGATTTTTCTAGTAGGCAATTAACTCAGTTGTCATCGGCCTTCAATCTGGCAAGTAGTGTGCTTTCCTTTGATACTTGGCTAAAAAATAAGCCATAGGAGATACAAAACATGCTTTTGAAGCCTACAGTAGCGTTTCTATATAATATTTGATTTCTGGTTGATCTGCTTGGTGGCTTGTAGTTTTCTTCCTGCAGTGCAAATGTACTTTGCCCCCCAATTCTGAGCCAATTTGTATGAGACTTTTTGCGACCGCTGTGTTCTGCGCTTTTAGTGGGCGCACATATCCCATAGCAAAAGGCCGAAGTGGCAAATTCCAAGTAGGGGGTTGGATTTTCTAATTAGGCAATAACTTCAGTGTCATCTCATCTGGCAAGTTAGTTGCTTTTTCCTTTGATCCTGGCTAGAAAATAGCCAGAGGAGAAGTACAAACAAGCTTCTTGAAGAAGCCTAAACAGTAGCGTTCTAATATATTTGATTTCTCTGTTGGTCCGCTGGTTGGGGCTTGTTAGTTTTCTTCTTCTCTCCTTCTGCAGTGCATGTACTTGCCATATCTGAGAATTTGGTAGTGAGACTTGCAACCCCCACACGCGGTGTCTGCGCTTTTAGTGGCGCCATATCTAGCAAAGGCTGAAGTGGCAAAAATTCAGTAGGGGTTGGATTTCTATTAAGGCAGAACTCAGTGGTCATCCCTCATCTCCTGGCAATAGTAGTGTGCTTCCTTTGATACTTGGCCTAGAAAATAGCCAGAAGGAGAATAACAAACAGCTTTCTTTGAAGCTACAGTTAGCCGTTCTATATATTTGATTTCTGGTTGAAATCTGCTGGTGGCTGTAGTTTTTTTCCTGCCAGTTTGCCATGTATTGCCAATTTCTGAGCAATTTGTAAGTGAGACTTTGCGACCCACAGCTGTGTTCTTGCTGCGCGTTAGTGGCTCACATAATCTCCATAGCAAAAGGTCCGAGTGGCAACTTTCAGTTAGGGGGTTGGATTTCCTATTAGGCAATAACTCAGTGTCATCTCAATCTGGCATAGTAGTGGGTGCTTTCCTTTGATACTTTTGGGCTAGAAAAATAGCCAGAGGAAATACAAAACAGCTTCTTTGAAGCCCTACAGTAGCGTTCTATTATATTTGATTTTTTCTGGTTGATTCCTGCCTGGGTTGGGCCCTGTATTTTTTTTCTTCTTTTTCTGCCCAGTGCATGTACTTGCCAATTCCTGAGCAATTTGTAGTGAGACTTGCGACCCCCCGTGTGTTCCTGGCGCTTAGTGTCCGCAACATAATCCCATAGCAAAGGCCCGAAGTGGCAAATTGCCAGCGTAGGGGTTGGATTGTCTTTATTAGGCAAATAACGTCAGTGTTCATCTCATCGTGGCATAGTATGTTGCTTCCTTTCCTTTGATACTTTGGTAGAATAGCCCCATAGCAATAGGTATAGGATTGTTTGGTTTTTAAAAAACTAAAAAAAAAAAAAAAAAAAACACAAAAAAAAAAAAAAAAAAAAAAAAAAAAAAAAAAAACACAAAAAAACAAACCAAAAACAAAAAAGAAGAAAGTAAAAAAAAAAAAAAGTGAACGTTTATAACTCCTCATTTAAAAATTGTTTTTAAACCCGAGGCTATGGGTAAGGACTGAGGGCGGGGACGTGGGCGTCCAACTACTGCCAGTGGTCAGAGGCCAGTGGTCCCTGGGGCCGGGGTGATACAAAAACACCTCCTGATGGAGGGGAAGCCAGGGGAAACTCCCGCAGAAGCTAAACCCTCCCTAGGTTTCATGTCCTGAAGTTACTGGACGCGTGGTAGAGCACTGGTTGAGGCCAACAGTTGCGAACAGGTGATGGTCGTGGATTGCGACAATGCCTTCGAGCAATTTGTTCCCACCACCAGTCAGTCTTTCCCACGCATCCACCCTTGTCACGAAATCCCCCACTCCTCCAGCTCCTGCACCCTCAAGCCTTCCTCCCCCCCCACAGTTTCCCCCCTCCCAGGAAAATTTGCATTTTGAAACCGGCATACGCTTAAGGAACTGTTTTTTCCTGGACCCCTTCCCACAGTCACAAAACCACTTGTTGTCCGGTTTGGCTGGCTGAGCAATTTTCCGATGCCCAGGTTTTTCCACCAGTCAACAGTCTGTGGGTGATGATGACCTTCTTGACGTAATGGAAGTGTGTAAAGAGGTGAGGGATCGGAGGATTGTGAGGTGACAGACCCAAGCCTTGTTGAGAGGGGCCCGGGTGAACACAGTGCTTCTGAGAACGGAGGAAGAGTCCTCGACCTGAACAGGGTGGAAGAGGCGTGGTGGGGGCCCCAGAACGGAGAGGCAGGGCCAGAGGCTGGTGCATCATCCGCCAACTGTTTCAACTTAGTGAAGCTTCCGTGGTGAGGGGCTCTTTGCGGCTGGCTATATCTTCAGAAGTGTTGGAGGTTCTTTAAAAGGAAACACCGGATGACCGACGGACTGTGGTGTGCAACATTGCCAAAAAACCAAGGCTCAGCAAGGGGTTCCACCACTACTTAGCGTTAACTACCACCACCAGTAATGCGCCAGAGCATATGAATGCTAAGCACCCCACTCGTGGCAACAATCCCCGTTCACACTCACGCCCAGTGCACACCCACTGCTCCTTCTCCCCCTGTTTGTCAGCCTGCGATTTCATCCCCCCGGGCCCAGGACCCTGGCACAAAAACCCCATCCCTTCACGCCTCCACGATCCTCCAAAACAACCATCCACCAGCGTTACTCTCCATAAAACCTAACCCCCAGACCGCTGGAGCGGAAACGCAAATATAGTGCAAAATAGTGCACCCACCCCGCACAGCCCCAAGCCCTTAAATGTGCACATCTCCAGATTGCTTAGCCTGAGATGGCTGCCCTATAGGCTAGTAGAGAACCACGAGGCCTTTGTCTCATGGCGCGGCCCCCGCCCCTCGGTATTTTCGGTCCCCAGCCCCAACCTACTTTTTTTTCCCCCGATGTGCCGTCCCCAGCCCTGCACCAGCACCGTGTCAGACAACATCATCCGTGCCCTGAAACCAACGCCGTTCTACAAGGTCCCAACCTGACACGGTAACACGTGGACGAGTGCTGCCGGGCAGTGGCCACTATATAATCGCTGACGGCAACATTTGGGTTACTTGGGTGGAGGCTGGGACCGAGTCTGACTCCCTGGGGCTGCCTCTAATACTGCCCGAACAGCCGATGATTGCGGGCCTACCTCCGGGTCCAGGTGTTTCAGGCCTACTAAATGACTCTGCCTCCTCCCTCCTCCCCCCACCTCCCACCCCTCCTCCACCCTCCCTCCTTCCGAACTACATTCCCATCCCGTGGGCACGGCGCATCAGTGTCGTAGCTCTAGGGCCCAGAGCAGTGCCCGTCGCTAAGCGACAGCAGGCCGGTGCTCAAACTAGGCTGAGCCCCTAGCGACAAAAGCAAACACCCCCGCCCAAGATGCTATTACACTATTACAGGGCACACGGCGCAGACTGATCTGTGGCTTGGCCACCGCTGAAACTCAAGCCGGGAATGTTTGTTGTGTGACAACGGCGTAACCCTGGTGGCGGCTCTAGCAACTCAACCTCGCAAGATAGCCTGACACATGTGCATGCCTGGGGGGCCCATGTGTTAAAACTGATAGTGCAGCGTTCTCAGACATACCCCAATCTGTTCTGAATTTGCCTCACGAAGTGCGCCGCATCTGTGCCGCATTTTCAGAAAGTCCAGCCCAGATGCTTGCACTCTCAGGCACCGCCACGCCGCCGGTTCCCAACTACTGCCCCCACGCTCACCGACTTGTTGTGTGACGTGCCACGAGGTGGAATTCAACACTGACCAGTTATATCCAGAGTTTACCCCCAGCAAGCGCATAGCGATTGTTAGACTGCAGATGTCAACTTCCCCACCATAACTGGGGGGTAGTCAGGTCATTTCAGCTTCCCCTCAAGTCTACAAATGAGGAGTGGGACGCCCGTTGGAGTGTCTGATATCTGTCAGGGCTTAGTTAACTTTGAGGAGTCCAACACAGAATGGTCAAAAGTTTTTTGGGCGATGCCGCCATATCAGCCCTCAAAACCATCCCGCCTGCCTTGGCCTGTGTTGAAAAGAAAACTCTTCTGGTCAGCATGAGTCGGAAGCTTTTGTGTGCCGAATCGTCACAGACCGGGGGAAGAATATTCTCCTTGTTGAAATAGCCCCAAAGCACACCCTGAGTCCCTGTTTCTTTCCCGGCATATTTCGAGGAAGGTGGAGGGTGGAGGGAGGATGATGAGAGAGAGGAGAATGTTTTTTTGCGATAACACAAGAGTGGGACCCTTGTTTGAGGTCCTTCACTGTTCATCGTGTATGGGCAGAAGAAGAGAGTTTGGAAGAGTTGGAGGAGGAGGAAATGGACAGTCCCAGGCCCAGTGAGGGAGTGAATTCCCTTTAACAGCCGTTTGGTACTTACTACTTCTGGCGCCATATGGCAAGAATTTCCCATCTTAGGCTTGCCTATCCCCGTGACCCTGCTGGCGTTCCAAAGAATTTATTTCCAGCGCACCGATTACCTTGGGTGTTCACTCCTCCTTGGACCCAACGTTTAAAAAAGCAAAATCTTTCCTTTCCCCACTACTTCTCAATCCCTGGAGAGGAAAGGATGGTAGATGCATGAATACAGCAGGACGCCCCTGGTGCACAAGCCGACAGTGCCAGCTGAAACAGTATTTCCCTTCTGACAGCGCTAGCCGGCAAGAGTGCGTAGTTCTGTCCGGACAAGTTAGCGAGGAGAAGTAGGGCCGAGCAGGGCAGCTTTGTCCAGCCAACTGGCAAGGGTACGCTTCTACAAGGCTTTTTTGACCCAGCTTTATGTCACCCCCCAGCAAAGACAACTTTCACCTTTCCCCAGTACCCTCGGGCAAGAGTAGGGTTGGATCTTTACAAACAATGGGTGAGGGAGTATACGTAGCTGAGACCATAACACCCATACCATCGTCCTAAAATATCACACAGCCTTCCCTACACAACTTACTGGGTTTCGAAAAGCTGACATGTGGCAACGAACTGGCGCTGTAAAAATAAAATACGCCTTGAGGTTTTCTTGCCTGCCCTGCCGCTAAGCGTCTTGTCTCGAGCGGGTTTTTTCCATGAGTGCTGGTGCAATCATCACCGATCAGCGTACACCCGTCCTTGTCGACTGACAAGCCGCTGACATAGGCCTGACGCTATTTTAACAATGATAAAGGCTGGGATTTCTCAGAAATTTTCCCAATCTCCACCGGTAAGGAAGCTCAAACCTTAATAATTGATCCCACCCTCCCTCCTCCTCCTCCTCATTTTTTCCTTCTATTTTTATTTTCCTTCCTCTCCCTTCCTCCTCCTTTGTAACAGTAAAAACAGAGGAAAATTAATGGCCTATTTTTTTGACAGGGGCCCACTGGCCTCTTGCTATATGTAATACTTCATGCATTTTTAATTTTTCTGGAAGGGTGCCAACCTACCCGGGTCCTCTTGGTTTTTTGAAAACATTTTTGTTGAGTTGCCCAATACAGCACTCAAGTCTTATTCCATTTTTTTCTGAGAGGCGGCCACCTACCCTGTCCCTCCCTTGGTTTAAAAAAATTTTGGGACTTCGCCACATACAGCCCACTCAATCTATTCCATTTTACTGCGGGCCACCTACCTGCTCCTCTGGTTTGAACAATTTTGGGACTGCCACATACAGGCACTCAATCTATTATCCCATTTTACTTGGAGGGCCCACCTACCCTGCTTCCCTTGGTTTTTGAAAATGTTTTTGGGGACTCACTTCCCCATACAGGCCACTAGTCCAATTAATTGTGCTCCCATAATAAAGCAATCCTCCACCAACCGTTGCTCCATTGCTACCCTCCAAAAAGTCGTCCATATAGCTGCCTTCCATACAAATCGTCCCTTTAATCAAACGTAGGTGGTTTCATGCAGAAATTTGGGTTGTTTTTTTCATGGATTTCCACATCAAATTTGTTTAACTTTTGTCCCAACCACTGCTGTGTTAATCCCACAAAATATAACGGGCAAAAGAACTTTTAAAACCATTTTGGGATATTATTTCAAGCGCTTCTTGCCGCCAATCTGTGTACATTCCCCCTCCCACACCGGCAATAATCCTAAGCACTTATAAGAAAGAAACGCTACTACACCTCACAACCTTACACTTTATCTATACAAAAAGGTTCTTAGAAGTGCCTGTTGGGATGTGCCTAGAGACAGGGGGCTTTGGATTGGCGAAGCTCGCCCCTGGCCAGCGGAACGCCAGCTCCCATTCTCATCATGCCTCTTTCCTTTTTGCGCCATCTGTTTACATTCCCCTCACCCGCCATAAATCCCAAACTTATAATAAAGAAACGCTTTACTTATACACTTCACTTGGTGGCAGGGCTGGTGACCGAGTCTGACCCCTGCGCGCCTGGTCATATACTGCCACGCAGAGAAATTGCGGGTGGCCTACCTCGTCCAGGGGTTCCTCAAAGGCCTACTATAAAATAAATAACCCTTCCCTCCCAACCCCTCCTCCACCGTCCCCCTCCCCCCCTCCTAATTTACCATCCGTGGGCAGGGCGCCATCAGGCCCGTGAGCTCCTAGGCACAGGCACATGCCATGCCAGTCGCTAAAGCTACAGCCATGCGTTGGCCCGAGAACTGCTGACCCCTAGGCGATAAAAGGCACACCGCCCAATGCTATTACAGGGCAATTTCACATCAAAATTTGTAACTTTGGTTCCGCCACCACTGCTGTGAATCCCCAAAATTATACTTGCACCAACTTTTACCATTTAGTGGATATATATTCAGCCCAGCTTCTTGCGCATGCTGTTTTTACATTCTCCCCTCAACCCCACCCTGCCATGATCCTAAACTTATAAGAACGCTACTTCAACACTTTGATCCTTATAACAAAAGTTTCTTAGAAGTGCCTGTTGGGGTAGTAGCCTAATATACAGGCTTGGATTGGCGAAAGCTCCGCCCTGGCAGCGAGCGCCAAGCCTCCCTTTTGCCATATCCAACTTAACATAGTTTTTAAAAAAAAAAAAACTGCAGCACCTTTTTAATCTCCTATACTATTCACTGCCTTCCATAACCAATGGTCCCCCTTTTCAAACGATCCTGTGTCAGGCAAGAATTTTGGGTTTGGTTTTCCATGGCTTTCCCCCATGTTAACTTTTTGAACTTTGTCGCCACCCCCCCCGCCACCCCTGGCTGCTGTGTAATCCAAAAAAATTATAACTGGCAAACTTTTTTTATCATTGTAACCGATCATTATTTGAGCCGCTTCTTGGCTCACCTCCTTTGGTTTTCCTTCTGCCACCCATTTGTTTTTGAAAAGCCTTGAGTTCCATTTAGGGTGTATGTCCCATGACACTCGCCTCTAGCCTGCCTGCCGCCGCCTGGCCCGTCTGCATGGCCGTCCCCTAATAAGTGGTTCAGGGGTCATTTTGATTGGATGTTTTAGATGCTAATCCTTAGCTTCATTTCTTCACGACACTCTCTCTGTCCTCTGGTCAATGGCCATGCTTGTTTGGCCCATAATTTTTGGCATAATGGTGCGATAGGCAGCCTCAGAAAGGCTCCATTGCATGCCTGGGCCCCCTGCCCCTGTTTTTCCCTGTCCCATTTCCGTTGGTGTGTTTCCATCCTTTCTGAGGTTCCCAGGGTGTTTGGCCCAAGCTTCCCCTGTGCAGAAGCCTTTGGGTCCCCCTTGAAAAATGCTCGAGTTTCCTGTCCCTCCAATTGACTTCCAATGGGGTTTCGTTAATTCGAACGAGGGGCACGGTCGAGCATCGGGAAAAAGTTTTCTCCTCGCATACATAACGAGTACCCCGAGCCATTTAGTGTTCGCTCATCCTCTAAATCACCATCTTTTTTCAATGCATACTTATTATTTTTCCAAAAAATAAACCAAATAAATAAAAACAAGAGGAAAGACCAGGCTTCAATGCAACAACAACATAAAGGAAAAATCTTTATCTTTAGTTAAAACAACAATGGGAATGCATAAAATAGACCTGAGAAGCATCCTCAGAAAAGATTACAACAAAGCACCGCCCGGTAATATGTCCTAAAATACATAAACAAATGTAAAAAAAAATGTCAATATAAGGGAACCCAAACATGGTAATGCAGTAATGAACGACCATGGGTGTAAAGTAATAATGAGGTTAAGTGCGCCTTATATAGCTACGCAGTTATAACTGTAATAATAAACAGAGGTCACAGACGCCAAAAATGATAAACAGGGATAAACACAATACAAATATGCAAAATGAGTAGGTGAAAGCTAGCGTGACGCAAGAGAGGACATGAAATATTACCTGGCCCATGGATAATACCTGCGCAGCAGGTTCCCTTTGTCAAGGGATGACGCAGGAGTAAAGAGACCTGGTATATTGAGAGAGGGGCCATGAATTGGTTGGCGGGCCCTGGAAATTGCCACAGACACTCACCCTTGTGTGCCACAGCACATGTGCAGACAGAGGCACGCCAGAAACAACGGAAAGGTGAGGGGTCCTGACACCAGGAGGATGTGTGGTGATGGCCCAAATGAAAAAAAAACTTAAAGGGCTTTGCTCCCGTAGCAACAAACCACACCGAAAGGAGGAGCAATGTGGGAGACAATAAATATATATATATATATATATATATATGTATATGTGGCAGAGTCACAAAAACCAGAGGCGGACCCCGGTAAAGCACATGCGTCATAGGGGGCCTGGGAAGGTTTACCAACCCCATAAGTGACGTCAGGGGCATATGACCCCAGCAAAAAAAGAAAAAGGCAGTGCCGCCCTGTAATACATGAGTGTGAACGCTGCCATAAAATAGTAGCCATGGGCCCGTGACCCTAAATCCAGTATGATGGGAAAAAGAGGATGGCCGGTAACCCCCTGAACTGGGGTAGGGAGACAGGAAAGAAGGGAAGAAGCCACAACCCCTTGTGGACCGTAAACAACAATATATGGCAATATGCCAGTATAAGTGGTGTGTCTGCAAAAAACAAAAAAATTCCATGATTAATGAATAACTAACTAACACATAATAGATTTTACAAAATGGGGGGGGATATTGTCGAACCCTAAAATATATTATTATTTTTCCGGGCTGACAAATCTGGTTTAGGGGCTATTTTTGTGTTTTCAATTTTTTTATACTTTATTAAGTGTTTTTATGGGAAAGTGAAGTGACATTTTAGCGGGGCCTTATATTTTAATATATGTTATGTTTTAATAATATTTATTCTAATGTGTTAACTTTTAGTTTGTTTTTTCACTTTTTTGTTATTACTTAGACTTTTCTTGAATGAACTTGAAACCAGTGATTGATCTTGAATCGTTGGTTCAGTTCCAATACACTTACAACTGCCCTACAAATACTATTTTATTGGTACGAGCCCAGTGTAATTTGTCCTGGCATGCTCGCCCGCCATGCTCACACCAGTATAACATACAGTCCAGACCCCGGAGGGTCTGACTTCCAGGAGACCGGGCAGCCTCCAGGTGGCACCATGCCAGTTGCCTCGGAGCTGCCAGAGTGGATCAAAAATTCCCCGGTAAGCGGAGCCCGGGATCCGATCACAGCGCAAACCACCCTGGACATTCCTTTGAGAAACCGCGGCTTGTAAGGGGTTAACAACCCGCGATTTTGGAGATCGCCTCCATTCCGAATCGTCGGGTTGTTAGCGCGCAGTGCTGTTCACTGTTTGAATTAAAGACAGCGACAAGCCGCGCTTTTATATGCCGGCCGCCGTTTTGGTGGAGCCGGTGCCAGAAGCCCTGGACGTTTATAGCACGTCCCCCGTGCGCTTTAGCATCTAGCCCCGGGGCGTACTATAACCTCCTGGGTGCGCCTAGGGTTTAAGGGTGTAATCTAATTCTTGGATCAATTTGTTTTTTTTGCATGTTCCTGATGTTTTCTGCCCGCCACAGTGAGTCACTGTGGAGGAGTAGCAGTCTGGTTTTTGGGAACAGTTGTTCAGACAGAGCAGGAGATGAAGGGTGATCCGTTAAATGGATTCTCCTTTCCTACATCAATAAACATAACGGGTTTTTTTTTCCTACCCAGACCCCACCCCCAAGACATTACCACTGTCAGGCAAGGGATTAACTATTATCAAGTAAAAGTATTTAAGTAACACAGAAGATCGCTACCCTTAAGAAACTATGATATAAGCATCTACCAGGCCTATCGACCAAGCATTCCTTCCTTGATGGTGCACACAGTCCCAGGCCAAACTTTAGGCGCATGGCTGGAATAAGTGGCTTAAAAAAAAACGCTTTGAGATATTTGTTTTGCAAGCTATGCAAAAGCATCAAAATGACACTTGCCAAGAAAGAAAGCCATGCTGCTTTTTCATTATGCTGAAGAGCAGGTCTATGATATTTTACACAATTTTCCCTTCTTGCCCAAACACAGGCAGATACAGATGGGCTATGATCCTCTGTGAACAATAGAACCTCCACTTCTACTTCCTTTTTTTTCCCCTAAGAAAGAAGAGAAGTCTCAATCTTTTTGTTATATGATCTATTAATTCTTTTTTCTAAAGTATTAGGAAAACTGAGATATTAACTGTTAAATGAATGGCAGTTTGAGTGATTTTTTATGTATAAAAATGGCACCTGATTATCTCACTTTAAAAAAAACCTGATATCTCTAGAGTCCATGGCACCTTAACAAAATTCAAAATTTATTTTGCCTACCCATAGCACCACGATAAAAAATGAACTGCCACGCCCTTGAATATTCTTCTACTTTTAAAAAAAAAAAAAAAAAAAAAACAAAAAATTTATTAAAAAAAAAAAACCCGTGAGGGGCCGGAAATTTATCTGGATTCCATGGCAACCTAGAAACAAATTCAAAATTTTTTGCCTACCCATAAAAGGTAGAGCGCCAGCCCCCCGTATATTGCACTTTTTCTTTTTTTTTTTACCCTGGCTTTCTGACATTGTACTACACACTGACACCTAAAGAGAGAGCTGATGAGACAGATCGAGGATGCATGAGATATTACACAATAGGCGTGATTAGACCAATTTACAACTGTTAAACAATTGTTGAGCTTGCTTTACATTTTCACAGAATATGGTGCCTGCCACCCACCCCCTCAGACCGCCCCCCCTTCCCCTGATCTCACTTATCTCCTTATAGCTTTGGATTTGGGCTAGCCATCTCTTTGTTCTGGCTCACATTGTGCTGACAGAATTAATCCGTCAGTGGGTCTCTGACCTCCGTGCAGGGGGTGTTGGCTTACGACAGTAATCTCAGCAGCACAATCTCACAAACAAAAACTACCGACCCTAAGGTGGAGAAGTTAAAGGGTCAATGGTCTAGGGGAAACTGAAATTGTGTACAGCCAGATTGATAGCAGTTTGGACTTTATATATGTGAAATGCTTAATTTTTGTTATAACAGTGAATTAGAGAATGTGTTATGCCGAGTACATATAAGAAACTTGTTCTTCCGTGGGGGAAATAACCCCTTTAAGGGAACTTGGCAAGCTAAAAGACTTTTCAAGTAAAATTACACATTGATCAATCAGTGCAACAGCGTGTGTAGCCAAGAAATACCAGACTTAGAGGCTGCCGATTGTTTTTTAAAGGTGGAAGACCAACAATACCTTTGGGTGTCCAACCAATACTGAATAAAATTTCAGATTATGTGTGGCTATGCGACATGCCAATTCAGAGAGGAAAAAAAGGAACATCACACCTACCAATAGGACTGAATTCTAACAAGATATCAACGAACGTCAAAGTAATTTTCTAAATTGGATTTCTAAACCTTGAATTTATCCAGAACATTGAGATTTATCACCACATTTCAGCACTTCCATTTGGGCTGCAAAGGCCTGACTTTGGGGAATTTCAAAATCACCGGATGAAATATTTTAAAACATTATCAGCCAATTTTTCTTTCAAAGAATTACCCTGATCCCTCAATATTTAGTGATGACAATCTTGTATTTAGCAACCACCCAGGAAGTTAACATGAAAGGCCGCTTACACACATATTTTCAAAGACTAGGAAACCTGCCAAGCCTAACACTAAACTCCAGCCAATGTGAAAATTCAACTAGAAATAATTTAAGTGTTTTTTGGGGCCTATATTTTTTCTTGCCAAAATGGTGGACCCTCAAAAAGTTGCTGCTTGAAAAACAGCTAGTCAACCCACAAAATGTTTCTGAAACGTTCCGCAAGTTTTCTTTGGACTGTGTCACATACTGTGGGAACAGTTCAATACCTACCACTATTTTTCCTCAACCTCTCAACAAACCTCTTGCGACAAGACTAACAAAGAAAGATATTCCTTGTCATCGGACTATTGCCCATCAGAAAACCGGCTTTTTCATACATCACACTGAAGCCCAGCCTTTGACAACTGCCGGTTTTATGCCTATTTTAAATAAAAATTTTAAAAACCCTCTCTGAAAATTCTACAGAGCGTTATGGGATGCCAGTCCATAGCCTTGTGCATCCCTCACTCAGGTGTCTGATAATAGTACATTTCTTCTACAACCCTCATATGGCAAGCAAGGCCCCTTGCATAGACAGACAGCGACTATTTTTACAAACTAAAAAGAGAAAGCTTCCCTGGCTGTTGTGTGTAGGTGGCACATGCTTACATGTTTTTCATCTTTACCTTTTTTGGCGTGAAAATTCCACAGTAGTAAGTGAATCAAAAACACACTATTTCCAATCTTCCATAAGCAATTCGTCCTCAAAAACCTTTCACGCCAAGAATTTGAACACTCACACTGGTACTCCAAGCTACAAAGCTACAAACAATTTTTTCCCCTGAAGGTACGAGGCAAGGAAGTTGAAACCCCTGCAGATTTAACGGAAATTTTCAAAAATTCATCAAAAACTCTAAACTCCTAACAACGTCTGCAAAGATTACACACCAGAAACTGTTTCTAGGCGGAGAGCATGTAAAACGTTTTTGTTGAGACCCCATTCTGTGCCCAAAGAGCAATCACTATTGAAGAATTCAACAAGGCAGGGTCTGATCCACACTTCACTGCTTATTAAACTGGTATGGTCCAAAATTGGAGTATCTTTCAAGATTTGAGGCTCATCTTCAACCACCTGAACAAGCAGCCATACCTGCAAACTTCTTCTTCCTTTCACACTGTCCTGACTCAAATCCACTTCTGCGTGACAATCGCCTCGTGAAAATACTCAAAAATCCTACAGAAACTGAGTTGCTGGATTTTGGCTCATGGGCCCTCATCCAAAAGGGGGTTTTGCAGAAACAAAGCACCTACTCAGAGAGATTATGGTTTTCCAGGAAATGGACAATAAGGTGGAGTCCCTCTCAAGAAGACTATGGAACTCTAAATGGAACTATTGAGACTATGGAAACTCCTCCTCAGGAAAGGTTGTTTTGGCTGACTCTATGTTACAGTTCAAGAGAGGCCCTGGAATGCCTTTCTGGAGAGAAAATTCACGGGTTTATAGGTTATAAAACATTTATTGAATTCTTTAAAGGTTTGGACTGAAGACCTTGTGGTCTTTTTTCCCCAGCCTTATATACTAGTACTATGATCAGCCCATGCATACCCTTGCCCAGCAGCCGACATTGGGTCCGTAGAAAGGCTCCACTAACAAATGAACCTCTGCCTGAAATTCCATGGACAGCAATAGTGTTGCTTTCTGTTTTTCATTGCTGATCACATTCTCACCTTCTAAAGTGTCATAGGATGATTTTTTTTCGTAGAATTCCAGTTGTTTGAGAAACAGTGTCCACAACCTTCTGCAAGGGGTGTTATACCTAAATTGGACAAAATTTTTTTCCCCTGCATAATAGCATACCAGAAACAGTAAAAATTTTGATAATGGAACCACCCTTTAAAAGTTGCAGAATTCAAAAATCTTTTGCACTTAATCTTTGGGGTTTCACACACATAAAATAACTCCCATACTGTCTCAGGAAACATTTCAATGCACATCTATCAACAAAACTCTCCAGGATCACCACTGGAACACAGGGGATCGCAACAAAATTGTACAAATTCCTTCGCCAATCCAGAGCCACACAATTTACTCCTCTCCAGGCCAACCACAGCAACCTTCACTTTTCCAACAGGAACTTTGGCACATCAAACTCCCAAATTGGCCCTCAGCCCTCCCCATTGCAGTCCCCAATGTCTCTCAAGGATTCCTTAATCAAAAGAAAGGAATGAAATAGATATGCTGGATAAAAAGGCAAGGGATCGCTACAAAAGGTAGTAATAAATTGTGGAAATATTGAGTCCTAGTTTAAGAGGTGAGACCTAGTGATAAACTGTCCTCCCTCTTCCCCCATATTATAGTCCTGAACCCTTTTCAAGTGACTCAGGTCAAAGGTAACCATTAATATACCATGCCAACACCCAACCATGTTCATCAGGTCAAAGGAATGTATCCCATTTCCAAAAAGCTTGAGGGATGTGATCCCGGAGTTAGCTAGTCCAGAGCTGAATGAATATGATTTTATTCTCCAGAACAAAGGTGTGGGTCCAACGTCCCTCACCGAATTTGAGTTCCCTGCTTCATCAAACAACTCCCCACCAAAACATCGGGTCTCCACAAACTCTCCCCAAGTAGCCCTCTCCCCAAGGTAGCGATGGCCTCAGCGCTATCCTTCAGTTGAACTCATATTAACCACGAAGAACTGCTTATACACATTCTGGTGGATTGACTGTTTGGATTTATGGTCAATATAAGTGCCAGGGCCATTTT
This sequence comes from Engystomops pustulosus, assembly GCA_019512145.1. NCBI lineage: Eukaryota > Metazoa > Chordata > Amphibia > Anura > Leptodactylidae > Engystomops > Engystomops pustulosus. Next base: position 75,125,144 of record CM033641.1, on the reverse strand, counting down.
TTTTTTAAAATTTTTGTAAGGAGGGAGGGTAGGATGTGATTTGTTAACAAAAATGTTTTTTCCCTCCTGCTAAGATGCAACAAACATAGGTCGCTGCCTTTTGTATGGATTCCGGCCTTTTGGATCCCCACCCCTTCTCTCACAGCCCCAACCCCGCCGACATTAACAACTTGGAACTGCTTGGCCTCCTCACCTCTAAATCAACTCTCCCAACCAAGTGGATTACGCAGTAGCCAGGGGTCACTGTCCGCACAACTGGTTGGCAAACCAGAGCACCGTTATTGGATTCTTGGCAGTCCAGAATCAATCAGTTAGCAGCCTTCATAATTTGGAGCAAACCTGAAATGTAAGTGATCACAACCATAGCCTTACTGCAAGTCAGGAAGAATCCAATCTGAAGGAGAAAAAAAACCCCCTAGAAGGCACTCCCTCGGGGGGATTCATGGGGTCCTTTTCAGATAAAGTCGAAGAGACAAGGTGCTAAACCTAGTGTAGTTATGCCAGATGTTAGTTCGGGTTAATCATATGAATGCCTCCCCACCCTTCTGGCAACAACCTATTTTAGTGCTTAGAACAGTCTCATAAGGGTTGGTTGGCCCGGCTTCCGTCCTCTTCTAGCGGTCGTCTGCTCCAGGGCCTCATAGGCCCTGATATCCTGATACCATGGAAAGGCCCAATTATTCATCCAGAATAATGGAAGTCGGCAACTCATAAGTGTAATTCCTTTTTAAAAGATGTTTTTTATGGAAACAAGTTAACATGTTTCGGCTTGGAATTCGGAAGCCTTTGTTGTCAGGCATAAAAGTTACAATTGCTTCCTCGATAGCCTTTTCTTAAATACTGTTTATTACGACCGGAGTGGATCACACCTTCAAAATGGCCAAAATTTCTAACCAAAAGCCATTTTTTCTAAAAATTACCGGCCATTTTTAAAAGACATAAAAACTTGAAATCATACCTATAATTTCCTTCCTTCTCGTTAAAATCTTTTTTTGCCTCAGTTGTTATGTTTGAAAATATATATATATAGCTCTGCCATTTAAAAAAGAGAACGCTTTGGGGAGGAACCTTCCGTTTCCTGCCGTTAAACCCATTTTCAAAGATCCTGGCTTGCCTAGTAACCAAACGTAATTGCCGAGAATGCCCTCACCACTCACGCATGGAGCTGTCCTGCGGAAAGGGAAAACCCAGAGCGTAGTTTCCGGTGTTTCGTAGGAGCATCTGATGTTTAGCAGGTTGGCTGAGCAACTATTGACCGTCTTTCCCCTAGTACCCCGTGAGGCCGTGTTTGAAATGAAGTGACCTACCTCATCGTGACATAGGGGGGATCAATAAAATGAACTTTATTGCATCAGTACAGTAATTTGAGATGTACGTATTGTTTTTGTGTTGAATAATCATCCCTTCCTCTGTCCTTGCCTTTAAATTTAAAATGTGAATATATGAGCACACAGAATATGTTCACGGGTTTTTCCCTGCGCTTAACCGTTGTGCTAACGTATGGGTAAATCCTTTGCCATGTGCTTATGAATTTGAAGTGAATGGGGGAATTTTTTTTTGGCATCACTATGAATGAGGAATTGAGTCAAACAATTTAGGGGAGATGGGTCCACGTCCCTAACAATCTTCGCCCATGTGTCCCCAATTGTCCATGTGTCCCGAATTGTCTGTACTCTAATGGACTCTAATTTTTTTCATTTAGAGTCCCTGTTTTGGTTATTAGGGTTGTGTAAATTTTATAACTGCCCAGAATTTGATTTCCCTTTGTGTTAAGGTTTTATTAGTTTTTACTGGCGATGAAGGGATTTGTTTCTATAGGGGTAACAACTAGAGATTCAATGAGCATTTATTTATTGCTCCAAGTGCAAATGTTGGTAGATGCTAGGGAGTTTTTTTTGTGAAGCCAGTTTTTTTTGTTTTGCCCTGTTGCCTATCGGCCATTTAAACAAACCCAAGGGTTTTCACACCCACATTTCCTCCCTACATACTGGATGGCCCACATGCCACAGTTTATATATCAACATATTATGACAAGTCCGAATCCACATGAATAGATCTTGTTTGAATGTTAATCATGAAAATTGGTTCCCCAGTCAATTGAAGATGTTAGGGTTTTTAGCCCTCACCTTGATGTTTTCACAACAGAAGGCACTTGGTAATGTCCCTCATTTTCTTATGCCCCTCTTGTTGTGTTTCTGCAACTCCCCCCGTATTTGTCGTCGCTTTTCTTAGCTTGCCTCGGGGCCACAATGTTTTTTTTTTTTATTTGTTGTTGTTTTCTGGAACGTTATTCCTGAGGTTTGTTTGGGTTATTACCTCTTTAAGAAAAAAGATCTTTCAAAATAATCCCCCCAATGTTTATTTTAAAATCATCATCTGTATCTCCCCCCCTAGTTACCTTATTCATAGGTAGTGAATAAAATTGAGGTTATGGGGGTTCTTTTGCTCCATCAATGTGCCTCCCATATTTACTCTCCTTTTTTTATTTTAGGTCTTAAATTGAGCCTTCCTTCCTGTCTTCCGGTCCAGCCTTTGCCTTATATGCAATGTGGGTTCCTTCTTTTCTACATCATATAGGTTTCCTACCACTTATATTTACACATCATTTCCTATTGGTTCCGCCAGTCCTTTTGCATCCTACTCTTAAGTAGCTAAAACGCCAGAATGCCCTACTTGTGCACCACCCCCACAAACCCCCCCCTCCACCGTCCTTCCAACCCCCCCCACTATCCCCCACTAAAGATACCCATTCACTTTTCCCAACATCTCAAGTCCCCCTCATGGCCTACCTCTGTCGAAAGTATTTCACCAGCATATGCACACTTGTTTAGAGGATACTATGGTCCCTCTTTTTTTTTTTTGGTATTTACACTTAATGTTTATTGTTATAATGTAAAATTAAGCATTTTGCCTAGTGTTTTATAATTTTGAAACCCTGTACTTTGATCTGCTTAAAAAATCCTCTTTTTGATGGATTTAACACAGTGGCCCACAAATTTGTCAAAAGTAGTGCAAATTTCACTATGTGCAGAGCATGGAATACCTTGCTCGAAATGGCCTTCATTTAATTTGGCGCACCCCCCTGGGCCACTCATTTTGGAAAGTGTGCAACCTTTTTTTTAATGTTTTTAAAAAAATGTTTTTAACTGGTTCGCGCCACGTAATAATTGTGGCACACAGTCCGACTCTGGACACTGGATCGCCCTCTTTTAGGTGCCAATGTTTGTAGCGTGTCCTGTACTATTGTCTACACAATACTGGCCAACTAAAACTGTCCAAAAATAACCTGAGGAAAATGTAAAATAATTATTTTTTATAATAATTGTCAACAGTTTTAAACCAGGGACGCGGTAAGGCGCCAGCCCTCGCAACCGCACTAAGATAGATAAATCACTCAAAATCACCGGGGCCAGATGGCATATACACCCCCGGGTTCTGGCATGAATTATGTACGGTTGATAGCAAAAGACCGTATTTTTTATATTTGTTGAAGATTCAACTGAGGACTGGTTACTGTTTCCACAAGAATGGCGCATAGCAAATGTGTACCAATATACAAAAAGGATTCAAATACGTATCCTGGAAACCTACAGACCCGTTAAGTCCTAACTGCTGTGGTGGGGAAAATTATTGGGGGTTTTATTAGAGATGCTATCCCCTGGAGTAATCTTCACTGGTTGCACAACCTTATAACCCAGCCGTCAGCAATGGGTGTTTAATGAGAGATCGTTCCCCTGTCAGACTAATCTGATTGTTTTCTATACGAGGAGTTAAGTTTTAAAGACTGGATCGGGGGGACCGTGTGGATGGTTTTGTATATCTGGACTTTTTCAAAAGGCATGTGACACCGTGCAACATAAAAGGTTTGGTATAGAAATTGAGGACTGAGCTGGGGAATGGAAGAAATCTGTGTAATCTTGGGGTAAGTAATTGGCTTAGTGATAGAAAAAAAACAGAGGGTGGGTCATTAATGCACATTCTCAATGGGGGGGGGTTGGGTTTGATGTTACAGTGGAGTGCCACAGGGGTCATATTGGGGCCACTCTTCCTTTTTTAATATTTTTATTAATGACCTTGTAGTGTGGGTTTTTTACACAGTCCAAGTTTCAATATTTGCAGATGATACTAAGCTGTGTAAAAAGTAATAAATACTGAGGTCCCATAGTTTTAGCATTACCGAGGGATTTGTGGAAAGCTTGAGGAGTGGGCCAAAGAGAATGTTTGATGAAGGTTTAATGTGTAGATAAATGTAAAGTTATGCACTTTGGGTCCATGGACAACAAAAAGTATAATTAATGTTTCTTACCGTCAATTACTTATAAAAAACTGAAGCTGAAAAGGACTTGGGTGCCGTATTGGTGGATGGTAAAACTTAATTTTTAGTGACAGAGCCAGGCGCGCTCTAAAGCAAATAAAATAATGGGATGTTTCTCAGAGAGAATAGATTTCTCATTCTCATGAAGAAAGACATAGTTCCTGGCCCCTTATAAACAACATCCCTGGGTCAGAAACCACACAATGGAATATTGTTGTACAGTTTTGGGCACCAGTATATAAAAAAGATATAGTATAGCAGAGGAGAGCAACAGGAATTATAGGGGAATGGGGGACTAGAATACAATGACAGATTACAAAATTTTGTGATTATTCAGTTTTTAGAAAAAAGAAAAAGACGTACTGAGGGAGAACCCTCCATTAACAATGTCACAAATTACCTGAAATGGCGTACAAAGGACTCTCCAAAGATTCTTTTTATAAAAGAATATTATAACCTCGGCGCTGTGACCGGCAAACGGGGGCATCCTCCTAACGCCTAGAGAGAGGCATTCTACCATCACCCATAGACAAATGGTGTATCTTTTTACTTGTAAGAGCAGTGTGAGATTATGGAAACGCTTCTGGGGCTTGCCTCTGGCCCGCAGGAGGTTTGTTGATGGAATGGGCCGACGCTATGTAACATGTTGTTCAAGAGAGGCCTGGATGCCTTTCTGGATAGAAAAAAAATACGGGTTATGGGATAATAAAACATTTATTAATTCTTAAAGTTTGGACCTTGATGGACTGCGTCTCTTCCAGCCTTATATACTAATTTATACTTATGATACCTAACAATGCAGTTTGTTGCACATTCTTTTTCAGTTGCAACGTTGTGAAAAATCAGGACCAATAACCGCGCTTCTCAGGTTGATAAGGCACCTTTTATTTAGATGCATGCCGGGAAGACGTGCGTTTTCGGGAACGTACCGCTCCCTCCCTCCAGGTCCCCGTACAAGTATTTACCACAATATTCTTGTTTTATACAAAATGTAATATATAGGTATAAATTATATCTAAAAGACATAAATATAATTAAATAGATATAACATAAACATCTTATATACAAATTCCTAAATAGAATGCATTCAATTTTTTAGATACAAACTTCAACCTTTTGATACAAACTGTTTCAACATTCAAGATTGAAAATAGAAATATAGAAAAGATATATGATATAAGTAATAATATATAGATGAAGAAGACAACAAATAAGTATATAATTATATATAATGAAGACAAACAGATATCGATAGTCAATTGATTCACAGTATGAAGAGGAAATAGTGGTGCATATAATGACATGATTCAGATATCAAAATGAAATCAGATAAAAAAATATAAGAATCAGAATAAAAAGTAAACCAGATAAAAAAAAGATAATATAATAACTACCGATGTTCGCCTTAATCTTTGTCCTGTGTTCTATGATAAGGGGCATACATTCTTCCCTAAAATGTTACGACTGATTCGACACAGGTCAAAAAAATGTGTATATGTGAGTTTATAATCAACCCATTTTTATTAATATGAGTTGTTTAAAGTGGGGGGATTTTAAAATAGAGCTTTTAAACCGAGAGAGGTGGTACGATAATTGATATCCCGCTTTTTATAGCCTGTAGGTAAGGGTGGTAATTATCCATCCCTGTTAAGTATAAGAGAAGTAGGGATGAGCAGGTAGACTGGTTGTTAATGTGATCTAAAGTAAGTGGAACTTACTTTGCAGGAATCCGGGCAGTAAAGGAGCGGTGGCTGTGGCGTCTCCCTGTGTGCTGGAATAGGGAGCGCTGTGCTAAGCGTCTTCCCGTTGACAATCGGAGTCTATTACAGGCGTGCCACAGCAATGCGTACAATGAATAGGGAGGGTGAAAGGTGAGCCGCTGTACCTTGTAATGAAAGCCTGCGCGAGCGCAGATCGGATAATTGCTGTCTGAAGCGAATCCGGTGTATTGTGGTTACCTGGATATGAATGCTCAATTGGTAGGAACGTTGCATCACAGAGGTGAGTGGCAGATAGGTTTTTGTGGTGGATTGAAATACATTCCATATATAGGGGGATGAAGGATACAAAGAATAAGGGAATATATACCATAGTATGCTATTGATTTGGTAATAGCCTAAACACGGTTAAATTATTAGGTGGAAGGCCAAAGTATGTTAGTGATATAACTGGAATGCGTAATTGTCAATGGTGCATTTTCCCCTGGATGGGCAAAAAGCAATTATTAGAATTATTTAGAAAGGTCCAGATTCTTTCTGTGTCTCATTGAAGAACCATAACGGCCACATTGTGTTTACTTAATAAATACAATAGTTTTTTTTTCTCCCCCCCTTTCCCTTCTGATAAACTGGTTGTGTCTGTCCAGGATGGTCCCTTCGGGAAATTTTGTTCTATTGGAATCAGGTTAGGCCTACTGAAATTCTGTTCGTGGGATGGCGACCTGCAGTGTCCTTGGACACCGCTGTGTACCTGGATAACCGACTTTGACCTTTGCTCCGGTGCGTGTTTTCGTCCCCTTTCTTCTCAATGTTTGCGTTTTGGCCCCGTAGTTCTCCCTTATATATTGTAGCATGGCAAGGGGATTGCAGCAATAAAGCATAGTAAATAATGAAATCATCTGAGGCACAATTTAGGAAGGAGGTTTGATTTTTGAATTTTTCAAAACTGGGCTATGGAATGAATGTTTTTGTACGATGTTGTATGAATGTCCCACAATGTAAGACATCTTATCCACTGTGTTGCAATGATACGCTAACTTTTAATGTTTTGGGGAACAAGGAAATCCTGTGGGATTTTATTTTCATCACTTTTTTTTTTAATGTTATGTTTGGTTTCGTTGGTGCCAATTTGGTTTTTTCAAAGTGTTGCTCGTCTGTTTAAGTAAGTTTCCGGACCCTGTTAGGGATGGTGTTGGCTAAGTTGTTGGGGTCCTTAGTGCAAATAGAATAGTGTTTGCTTAGTACTGTTTTTATTATTTGTGGGTCTGGAGGAAACAGTATGGTAATGAAATTTAAGTGCCCGATCATTTTTGTTGGAAATCTTGTTTGTGTGCCGTGGGGCTAAGCTTCTTTTTGTTCTTTTTGGAGAAAGGGCTTTTTAGTTATCCTATAAGCCATCTTTTGAGAATTTCTTTTAGGATACCTTCCTCCCCTTTTTTTCAGATTTTCACAAAAATCGTCAAAACCTATTTTTGCAGTGACCAAGTTAGTTAGAAATCACTTTTTAAGGACTTTATGATAGTACTCCCCCCACAAGTGATACCATTTTAGAAACTGCACCCCTCAAAATATTCAAAACAACCTTTGAAAAGTTAGTTAACCCTTTGAGCATTTCACGAGCGTGAAAAATAAATGAACATGAAATTACGGAAATCTAATTTTTTTTAACAATATATTCATTGAACACTAAATTTTGCACCTTCATAAGGGGTTAAAAAGGAAAATGCATCTCAAAATGTTTGGTGCAATTCCTCCTGAGTATTTCAATACCCACTGTGTCAATATACACTGCTGTACGGGCACAGGGTGGCACTTGGTAGGGAAACAGCGCTGTTCAGTTTTTAGAGAACAAATTTTATTGAAATACTTTCCATGTGTCAGGATACAATTGGAGAGCCCTAGTGGTACAAAACAGAGGGGAACCCCAACAAGTGACACCATTTTGGAAAGTACACCCCTTGGAGAATTTAGCAAGGTATAATATGTGTATGTACCCCTAAAGGTGTATGATCCAATCAGACCCCAAAAAGGAAAAAGGTGAAAATTTTCCCCAAAAAGTCACTTTTACCCCAAATTATTCTAAGCCACAAGTGTCAAAAGATGAAACAATCCCACAAAATGTGTACAACTATTTCTCCTGGATGTAGAATTGCCCCACATGTGCAGATAAAATGTTGTATGGGTACACAGTAGGGCTCAGAAGGGAAAGAGGGATGTGTGTCTTTTAGAAGCCAAATTTGACAGAAATCGTATACATGGGTTAGGGTGCATTTGGAGAGCCCTAGTGGTACAAAGCAGAGGGGAACCCCAACAAGTGACACCATTTTGGAAAGCAAACCCCTTGGAGAATTTATCAAGGTGTAATATGTGTATGTACCCCTAAAGGTGTATGAGCCAATCAGACCCCAAAAAGGAAAAAGGTGAAAATTTTCCCCAAAAAGTCACTTTTACCCCAAATTATTCTAAGCCACAAGTGTCAAAAGATGAAACAATCCCACAAAATGTGTACAACTATTTCTCCTGGATGTAGAATTGCCCCACATGTGCAGATAAAATGTTGTATGGGTACACAGTAGGGCTCAGAAGGGAAAGAGGGATGTGTGTCTTTTAGAAGCCAAATTTGACAGAAATCTTATACATGGGTTAGGGTGCATTTGGAGAGCCCTAGTGGTACAAAACAGAGGGGAACCCCAACAAGTGACACCATTTTGGAAAGTACACCCCTTGGAGAATTTAGCAAGTTGTAATATGTGTATGTACCCCTAAAGGTGTATGATCCAATCAGACCCCAAAAAGGAAAAAGGTGAAAATTTTCCCCAAAAAG